>CM033695.1:13337019-13722019 GCA_019514585.1 Dendrobium officinale | reverse complement strand
TTTTTTTTTTTTATTTTATTTCGTTTTTTTTTTTTAATATTTTTTTTATTTTTTTTTTTTTGTTTACATTTATTTTTCTTTTTCTTATCTTTCGTTCATTTTAAAGGTGATATAATTTGAGTTCAAATAAGTCTACATAAAATGGTCTACAAATTTTAGGGCTGCAAACGAATCGAGCCGAGCAGAGTATGTGAGTGTTCATGTTTGTGTTCATTTAATATTAGCTTGTTCATGTTTGGTTCATGTTTGTTCGAGCTTTAGCATTTGTGTTCATGTTTGGTTCATTTAAATTAAGGAGTGTTCATGTTCGGTTCATGTTCAGTTCATGTTAGTTCGTTTAATGTTTATCGAGCTTGTTCGCGAACATATTTAACGAATTTTTTTAACTATCAAACAAACATGTTCGTGAACATATCTATGAACAAACACATTTATAATAAAAGCAATTGTCTATGTAACAAAGGTGATGATTATTTATATTTATTAATTCTATAGTCAAATATTAATTATTTTTATCGAGCTTATTCATGAGTTCAAAATCGAATACGAATCGAGCTTCTTATCGAGCTTAATGTCGAGATTTTGGCAGCTCAAAATATTTTTTGGCGAATGTGAAAGGGCAGTTCAGATTAATAAAATATGAAAGAGAAAGAGATGGAAGAGTGATTATTATTATAATGACACGAAAGAATAATTAAAATAACATTCCCGACTTATGTCCATAGAAATCTAATTTGGACGCGAACGATCTCTTTTGAAAGGTTTGAAAGATTTGAGCATGCTCATGTAGTTTTTTTAGTGAAAAGCTTTTTATAAAAAATTTCAAGTTGGCAAAACAAAGTCTCAGTTAACAACGGACAAATGTAAAGATAAAAAAGTTTATGAAATACATAATAAAGAGCTCAATGCAATCAATGATGGACTAGAGACTGGAATTAGTCAACAATAATTGAAGGACTATTGTTGAGCGACGGTGGCCAAGTACTCAGGATCAAATAAGTGGTTGAAGGTGCGTACTCAAGTGACAATTTTTAAATGACTATAGTTGAGCGATGATGTTGAAGGACCTAGTTAGGCGTTGATTGTCGAAAGGGTGAAGGTTCAGTAGTTTTTTATGGTGACTGTTCGATAATAGTGATTGAACCACAATAGTTTGTAGATGATATATGTGGATGGTAGTTGTTATATGCCAATGATCTTTTTGAGGTTGTATGAGGGTGATGGTTGGACAATAGTAGTCTGGCATCTGATGGTACGTGGTAGGGCATAGTTTTATGTAGGCTGTTGAGCTCTCTCTTTCCTCTTTCTTTCCAATCCCTCCCCTTTTGTGTAGCGATAAGAGTATATTTATAATCTTTTAGAGTAGCATGCTCCATAAGTATAACTAAATTACACAACATTCTATCAGACAAACTTTATCAATTTTATTATTCTTAAACCATTCTTTTAGATGCTTTAATAATATTGAAATCAAATAATTTAAACATATGATATTTGAAATCATTTGATGCTGCAACTAATACCTGAAAATATCATAATATGTTGGACTTGCTTAATTTGGGCTTGTTTAGGCTCAAACCAAATCACTTTTAGTATCATGAGTTTGTCACAACATTACATTTGATCTGACATTAACTTGCTAAATTGGCATTCCGGTGATTTTGAAGTTTACTTTTTAAGTTTTTTTATTTAGAAATTTATTAAGATTTGTGCCTACCAATCTAACAGGATAATTTTAAAATAAAGCCACACAAAATTCTAGAATTACAACACCATTTTTATTCCAAAGATTTTCTCATAAGTATCCCCATCTGAATGCTCATTTAAATCTAAACTTTAGTTTCATAGAGCACCCCAAAAAATTACTGACATGCTAACGAGAGATTATTATGTGCGATGTCCAAATGTTCGAAGGCGAATCCGGAAGCGCCACATTACCCGGATGCACTGGGCCACGGGTGACGTGACGCTTCCAGATTCGCCTCTGAAATATCCAGAAGCCGAACGTAATAATTTTTCCAGGCTGCGGCTATCCAGCAGATTATTTTATAATTTATTTAAAATATTAGAAAAAGTTTTTTTGCACTGATTTTTTAAAGAATTTTCAGTAAATTAAATCATAAAATTACACATAATATATATACAATTTTTTAAATTGATTTTTTTATTGAAAGTCTAAACTTATATTCAGTAGATTAATGGTTAGAAAAAAACATTTTCTAATTTTTTTTAATCTTATGACACATGTATTATTACATTTTAATTTATTTTAATATGATAATAGAGCTTTAGTTCTCATATTCTTACCTAAAAAATATTTCAATATTTTAAGAAAATAATTATTCAAAATTTTTTTATTAATGGTTGGAAAAAAATTAGATAAATATTACAATCAATCTAAAAATTTATAAAATTCAAATAAATTTAATTTTAGTTTAAAAAATGTATTTAAATATGAAAAATGTTAAATATTTATTTTTTAACCCTTGACATGTCTTAAGCAAGAATATATTTTTTTTTTTATATAGAAAAAAATAGTTTCTTTTTAAAATTCATAATAAAAAAAGTTTATTTATTTGAATCTCGAATATAAATTACTGGTAACGCTTCGTAGGTCGCCTCACCGCCTGTCCGCCGCCGTGTGAAAGACGGAACTGCTCTCTGTTTCAGTTTTCACTTGTGTTCTTGTGAAAAGATGGAGGTAAAAGCAAAAATCTACGAGGAAAACGACGAAGAGGATGTGAAATGGTTGAAGCATTACTGTTCGATGCACCAGATATTGCTCGTTGGCGAAGGAGATTTCTCCTTCTCTCTCTCCCTCGCCAATGCTTTTGGGTCTGCTATCAACATAGTCGCCACTTCGCACGACGCCTATGGTGTCCTTTTCTATTCTCTGTTTCTTCTAACTAGAACTCGATCAAACTATTGGAACTGTATTCATCTTTCTTCAATGAGCTAGTCTTGTTTACTACTTTTTGGCTTAGGTCGGTTTTGTGTTCTTGCTGGGTTTTGTGTTTCTTGATGCCCTTGTTTAAAGGGGTTTCATGATAGCTTTTTAGTCTTCTTTTCTTTTAACGCTAAGTCACCGGTTTTGTAAAACTTTATAGGATTTTACCTTTTTGTAAAAGGGAGATTCTATGAAAGCATTATAGTTTTTTTTTTTTTAATCTGGCGTAATCGTATAACACGACTGCATCTTGTTGATGTCTCTTTCCTTTGTTGTATTTGATTTCCTTCTAATTCTATGAGTTTTGAGCATTTAAAGATTTTTTTTTTTTTCAGACAATAAAGCTAAGCTTCTTGTCGTTATCGTAGTTTGTGGCCCTTCTGGAGTATTTATTTTCACATGGATTATAAAATTTATAAAATTTAAAATGCCTACTACCGTGATTATCCTCCTCTAATAAATATTTCATATTTATAAATTTATAAATGATTATTTTTATGTGCTGCGCTTGCAATCCATCGGGTGTTTCAATAATTTAGATTGGGTCAATTGATCAATTATGTAGTTTCCTCCCTTCATGGATTTTGTATTTACTCTGACAAAATAATAATACTAATATGACAGTTTTCAAGTTAGTTGCCGTTGGTATGTGCATTTTATTTTGTTTTGTAATGAAACACTACTTTTCCCAGATATTTTGTTGAAAAAGTATAGTAAAGCTCAATCCAATGTGGAGGAACTTAAGAAGATGGGAGCATCAATTGTTCATGGCGTTGATGCAACAAAAATGAAATTCCATGCTGGTTTAAGGACTAGAAGATTTGATAGGATAGTATTTAATTTCCCCCACGCTGGCTTCAAGGGTAAAGAAGATCATCCGCAGCTGATCAAGTATGTTGTATTGCATTCCTGTTGTTATGGAAGCATCAAGTTATTAACACAGCACTGAAGAATTTTTTAGTAAATGCGATCTTTCTATAAACTCAAATGTCCAACTTTCATGGATGTTTATGAAATATTATTGCACCACATTTATGTAATTTTCATTTATTATGTTTGCATAGGAGATCACGAATTTACACCTTAGGGAGTATAGCAACACAATCAGCATTGATATTTATTTCCCTATTTATACATGTTTGTAGATGCCATTTGGAGAAATTATCATAAATTAGTTTACTATCCATGCTTGCTTGGTGTGATATTCTATTTGAGAGTCTAACACAGCCTGTTTTCAATGATGAATGGCTTACGTCCTGTTGATATTTCCTTATGAATGCTTAAGCCTTAAACTGTTTGTGATGTAGGATGATAAAGGGAAGGAGGGGAGGGGAGGGGGGGGGGGGGGGGGGTCATATGAATTTCGAACACCAGGGGGAAGGAAAATCGGCGGCATGCATGGGTTTGGGGAGTGGATTGGTGGAGTTAATGCTATCCTAAATTGACTTTCAGTTTTAAAAAGAGAGATAATTACTCCAATTTAATTTGATATTGATTGGGATTGATTTAAGGGGTTTCCTAATTTAACCTAGATATTTAGGAAAGAATTTGAAATTTGAATTTGAATTCAAATCAAATTGATTCTCTTTCCAAAATTATCTAAAATATTTTAGGAAAGTAGGCTATCAAAGCGAGATTGGCTCCAATCAAGAGAAAGAGGGGTTAATGGCCTTAATTGATGGAAGGAAAATCGGCGGCATGCATGGGTTTTTTGGGAGTGGATTGGTGGAATTAATGCTTTCCTAAATTGACTTTCAGTTTTAAAAAGAGAGATAATTACTCCAATTTAATTTGATATTGATTGGGATTGATTTAAGGGGTTTCCTAATTTAACCTAGATATTTAGGAAAGAATTTGAAATTTGAATTTGAATTCAAATCAAATTGATTCTCTTTCCAAAATTATCTAGAATATTTTAGGAAAGTAGGCTATCAAAGCGAGATTGGCTCCAATCAAGAGAAAGAGGGGTTAATGGCCTTAATTGGTGGGATGGGGAATTAATTGAGGAGAGATATGGAAAGGGGAGGAGCCGTCCATGGGTGGAGGGAAAGCTAATGTCCACATTCGATGTATGTGGATCAAACATTTAATGGGATTGGGGGAATTAAATATGAAATTAATTTCAGATTGAGAGTAATTGGAGGAGGCTCCCTAATGTAGAACTTATTAAATTGGAAAGGTTTTGAAATTTAAATTTTTTTGAATTCAAAATTGATTGACTTTCCAAATTAACAAAATCTAATTTAGGAAGGTAATCAAGAGGGAGTTTGGACGGATTTGAAATTCAAATTAGATTAATTTGAATTTAAAATCTTTCTAAATTAATGACGACCTAAATAAGGAAAGAGGAATTTTTGGAGGGAAGTGGGGCTAGGGAAGGAGGTGGTCGGCGAGTCGGTTGAACCATGGTGGATCTCAGCCAAGGGGAAGAGGGAATGGAAAGGTGGCAGTTAGGGTTGAAGTTGGGTGGGGTTAGTGAAAGGGGTGGCCACAAGGTGACGAACGGTTGGGGGGGGGGGGGGGGGGGGGGGTGGGGGAAGGGGGAGGTGGCGGTCAAGAAAATAAGGAGAAACAAAACAAAGAAACAAAATGATAGAATTTTGAGCCTTTGACACTTCTGAAGACTGACGGGTATTGCGTTGCCCTTCACCAAGGGACTTCAGGCCATGAGCCCGGACCCATCCTGCGGCTAGTGAAAACTCTGATTCCCTCCAATAGGAATCTCACCCAAGTTCTCTCCAAAGAACACAAGTGCAAACAATTTTTTTTTTAATAATTCATCATTCCATAATACAAGAGCAAGGGCCACAAGGTGACGAACGGCTTGGGGGGGGGGGGGGGGAGAAGGGGGAGGTGGCGGTCAAGAAAATAAGGAGAAACAAAACAAAGAAACAAAATGATAGAACTTTGAGCCTTTGACACTTCTGAAGAGTGACGGGTATTGCGTTGCCCTTCACCAAGGGACTTCAGGCCATGAGCCCAGACCCATCCTGAGGCTAGTGAAAACTCTGATTCCCTCCAATAGGAATCTCACCCAAGTTCTCTCCAAAGAACACAAGTGCAAACAATTTTTTTTTTAATAATTCATCATTCCATAATACAAGAGCAAGGGCCTCTATATATAGGCTTTAAAAGAAAATAAAAGACGATTTTGCCTCTTGGGCTTACATAAGACAAGACCCTTAAGTGAGGGTAAAAACAAAAAATGCACAATTTAAATAAAAATACAATTAATAAACTAAGATAAAATGGAGGGATCTTCGTCTCTTCCTTTGATTAACGTCCACCGTCGGATGTCTGCATCAATTTGGTTTGGGCATGCAAAATTGAACAAAGAGGCAATATCTATTAGGCACGAAGGTAGAATGATTTATAAAGTTATGAAAAAGGCATTTAGCCAAAGCTAATACAATTACAAGTTGTTTAAAAGATTTTCCTTAATTTAAATGAATGCTAAATGCTCTTTTACTTGAATGAATTTATAAGTAGGATTAAGAAATTGATTTATTCACTAGATAGTTGGAATGATTTGTGATGGCATAAGTGATGATGTGCAAGCGCATTTAGTTATAAATATTACATATGTTAGATGCAAAAAAATTTGCATGTGGAGTTAGTATTTTATGTGTTGGCTTTTGACAAAAATTCAAAACATAAATAAAAATTTGTAGGAGATTAGAAAATTTTTTACGTGAAAATCCGGAAAGCAAAAAAAACTATAAGGCTTGGACCAGTTGAAATATTCATTTTATAGTAAGAGATGTAAGAATCTTTTTCTTATTCAAAGTTGAAGATGGTAGGACTACTTTGAGAACCGATGTCTAATTTTCCCTGTAAGGAAGAAAAAATTAGTTATCCACAGATAGATTATTAATATCCAACAACAGGGTTAGATCTTGGTAAAAGTCTATAAGTGGGGTTAGTGATTACTAGTGGTGATCATCGATGAGGGTTGATGGTCGTTATTGGCGGAGAGAACATGTGGTTGTTGGCCACGATGAGAGCTAAAAAATACAAGGGAGCTCTCTTCTTCTCTTAACTCTTGGACCTCCCCATGTGTAGAGAATATGACTCTATTTATATGTTTTTTAATATGAGCATTTTGATAATTTGGTCATAATTCAAAACACTCCATCATACCATCTGCATGTATTCCATTGATCATAAAGCATTTTCTAGCAATTAAGTGCCTTAATAATGTCCGAGTTTAGTGATCTTGGGCTCATTTGATTCGTCTCGTTGAACCGCTCGGTTCTATTATAATCAAGCCAAATTTAGAGATCACTTGGTCGGCCAATTAATATATGAAATTTTCAATTACTCATCAAGTGCTTGACATGGGCTCATTTGGGTTTGAATTTGACCACTTTTGGTATCATTGAGTTCGTCTTTACGATACATTCAATTCGACTAAAGTTTGTTGAAATAGAGTTCAAATGATCCTAAATTTAAATTTGACACATTTTAATTTAAATTGTCTCTCGAGATTCGTGTTGATCATGCAAATTTTTCGTAGATGTATTATTTCCCCCCTTTTTCATATGCAAAAGCTTGTTACATCAAAAAATATATTTAAAATCTTCAAAAAATTTCACTGAGCGAAAATTATAATTTTGAAAATTTTATGAGTCTTGACCACTCCTTAGAGTAACATGGACCTTCCATTGGGAATGAACTATGTGAAATCATCTTCATTATAATTTTAACCTTCCATAAAATCGGCATGCCAGTTGGAGCAAAAGTTGTTGAAAAAAATTTTTCTGATCATAGAGGCTTCATTGGGCTTTGATGGTGTTAAAATTTAGTTGAGAATGTTTAAAATAGTCCCAAGAATCCCAAAAAGATTGGAATAAGTTTGTCTTTTTTTTTTTTTTTTTTTTTTGAGAAATTTTTTTTTTTGGAATAAGTTTGTCTGGACTTAAAATTTCAGACTAGACTGGGCTAGGCCAACCACACATTTTTTTGCTTCATATGGCGCCCCATTATAGGCCGGCATTTGTCATGTGTGGTGCCTTATTAAGAGACTTTTTTTTCTTTTTTCTGAGATTTTATTCCTCTTATTTTTTGAGATATTTTTTATATTTTTTTTAGAGATTTTTTCTTTTTTTTTCTTCTTTTTTCTTTTTTCGAGAGGAATTTTTTAAAGATTTTTTTTGTTCAATCCCTCTTTCTTCTTTTGTATCTTACTCTTTTTAATTTTTGCATTTCTCCCACATTAATTTTTGCATCTATCTCACTTTAATTTTTGTAAGCTCCCCTCTTTAATTTTTATAACTCTCTTTATGTAACTTTTATAACTTTCTTTCTTTAACTTTGTTAACTCCCTCCTTTTTATAGTATAAATATCCTCTTAGAGGGGAGATGCTTACACAATCTTCTCCTATTCAATTCTTCTATGAGAGAGGATCTCCAATGTCTTGCATAGACGGTGCCTCTCACTTCACAGGCTTCAATAATATATTGCCTTAATAGGCAATGCGTATCCCCTTTTAAGCTTCAATTCACCTCCTTAAAGAGAATAAATTGCTCTTGGCCCAATTTCTTTTTCTCTAGTTATTCTTCTAAGAGAGGATGTTCACTGTCTTGTATAGGTGATAAGGCGATGCCTCTCCTTTCCTATGCTCCACCAAAATATGGTCTTGGGTTGGTGGTGTGTATCCCACTTTCAAGGTCCAGTGCCTCTCCTTTAGGAGTTGCTCTTTTCCCAACTTTTTCTTGAAATATTTTCCTAAAACGGGCTCTCCGTTTTATAGACAGTGTCTCCCCCTTCGCAGGCTCTAGTAATATATTGTCCTTGATAGACGGTGTGTATACCCCTTTCAAGCTCCAATGTATGTCCTTCAAGAGAACTAAAAGTTATGAGTAATCTAATATTTTTAATAAGTGATATTTTTTATTCTCTCAAAATTCCTATTATAAAAGATGTTCCATTGAATCTTATATTAGATGATGACCATAAGAATTATCATAAAATAGTGTAAGCTGATGATGTGATATCTATAATTACTAGTAATTCATTAATAATATTTTGTTAAATTTTTTTTAATGATATTGTAGTTATGACTTGCTGAAAATTTGATCAGATATATTCCACACCATCAAGATGTTTTATTATTTTTGAAATGAGTTTAAGAGCAAGTTTATAATTTATTTATGCTCATGAAATTATCAATATTTTAGGGGCATGTGAAGTAAGCTTATCTCAACTTTTATGAGAATAATGACAATTGTTATTAGACTAATTATTTTCTTTAGAAATCGTTGTGCAATCTTGACACTAAAATATTTCTCAAGAATAAAGTTGATTTACATGTGATGCCTAAAGTCATATCATATGTAAGAGCAAATGGTTAAGGCTTCGAACAAAAAATTCATTAAAATGTTGGACTAGTCGACTTTTCTTCTTGAATGTCTAATGAATCTTTTGTTCGAATCTCCAATCATTATTCTTCAAAAAAAAAAAAGTACTTGCTCAAATCTTTAATTAATTTGTTTGTTTGAATATTTAATCATTTGCTCTTCTATGTGATACGACATTAGGTATCACATGTAAATTGATCTATTCTTCAAAAATATTTTGCTGCCAAGATTGCACCACGATATCTAGGGGTGTCAATTCGAGTCAACGGGTGGGGTTCAAGTCCAACCCGAGTTGACCTAGATGTAATCGATCTGACCTAATCTCAACCCGATTTTACAAATGGGTCTGGATTTTCAACCCAGACCTGACCCACGCGGGCTACGGGTTTACCCGACCCGACCCACTAACTTGGAATAGGGTTTAGGTTCCGTCGAGGTTGACTGATCCAGCACGAGTGCGGGGCTTGCGGTTCCATCGAGCACGAGTCGGTGAGTGCACCAGTGCAGGGTGCGTCTAGCCCTAGTCATCGAGGTCGACTGGTCTAGTGGGAGTGTCGTTCGACGACTCGAGTGCAGGCAGGGCATTCCGTAGGGCCACAGGTGATGAGGGTCTGCCTGTTTGGACTAGGCCCGCTAGACCGTGTTTCGGTGATAGTAGTGCCTTTGGAGAAGGGTTGACAAATGAAAGCGCATCAATTCGGGTCAAACCCAGGTTACCGGGTTGACCCTGAACATGACCCATTTCTTTATCGGGTCGATACGGGAATTTTTCAGGTTGTATTCGGGTCGATTTTTTTGGGTCATGTCAAATATTGACACCCCTAACGATCTCTGAAGAAGACAATTAGTTCAATAACCCTTATTATAGTTCTGCATGTAAGTTGAAATAAGTTTACTTCGCTTGCCATCAAAATATTAACTAATTTGGGAGCTAAATGAAATCGTAAATCTAGTTGTAAACTCATTTCATAAATTCTAAATTACTCTGATGGTGAGGAACATGCCCGTTCAGATTTTCTAGAAATCATAATCACAATTTCATTAGGAAAATGAAATTTATTATAGAATATTATTAATGAATCGCTTGTAATTATAGACATCACATCATTGTCTCCTACTGTTTTATGAAATTTCCTTGGACTATCATCTAGTATGATTTGCTGAGCATCTTTTGTTTAGAGAATTTTGATAGGAGAATGATCACCCATTGGAAATATTAGATTACTCAAAACTTTTTCTTTTCTTTAAAGAAGGGTATTGGAACTTGAAAGGGGGATAAGTGCCACATACTAAGAATATATTATTGGAGCCTATGAAGGGAGAAACTGCCTATACAAGATAGTGGAGAGCTTCTTTTAGGAGAATAATTGGTGAATATATAGTCGAGCAAAAAACAATTCTTTCTTCTAAAGAAGGGGTGCTGGAGCTTGAAAGGGAGATACACACCGTCTATCTAAGCCTTTATTTCATTAGAGCCTATGAAGGGGCAGGCACTACCTATACAAGACAATAGAAAGCCTATCTTAGAAAAAGATTTATAAAAGAAGTTAAGGGTAATTCGTTCTCTTAAAGGAGGGGCATTGGAGTGTGAAAGGGGGGATATAATGTAAATTTAGGATATTATTCTACTGGAGCTTGCAAAGGGGGAGGCCGCCTATGGGATATAATGTAAATTTAGGATATTATTCTACTGGAGCTTGCAAAGGGGGAGGCCGCCTATACAAGATAGTGGAGAGTCTCTTTTATGAAAACAATCGGAGAAGTTGTGTAAAGAGAAATTCGTCCTCTTGAAGGAGGGGCATTAGAGCTTAAAAGAGGGATATGCACCGCCTATATAGCATAGTATTTTACTTAAGGCTGGAAAGAGGGAGGCACTAGGAGAAGGATTGAGGAAGAAGAATTTGGGCCAAGGGTAATTCATTTTGTTTGAAGGGGGGCACTAGGCTTTGAAGTGGGGATACGCACTGTATATCCAGGATAATATTTTACTTGAACTTGCGAAGTAGGAGGCACTGCTTATACAAGGCAGTGGAGAGCCTCTTGACTAGTCCTTAATCCAGGAAGAAGAAGGCAAAGAGGGTACCTTCTCTATTGACGGTTGCAAAAGTAAGAAGTGGAGATAAGCGAGAGGGGTTTGGCGATTGTAATTTGGATTAAGCCGGGAATGGTTAAGAGGGAGGATAATGGGAGAAGTGGATGATGTCGTAGCGTTGGTTGCCTTAAATAGCAAGAAGGGAAGTTGTGGACCAGAGAATTACGTGAAAATCGTTGGGGCTGATCGGAGGAATGTCTTATGATGAGCCTCAGAGAGATTTTGTTTTCGCATGTTGGGGTCTATCCTATTCACAGAAGATTGTTTCAAATTATTACAGAATAAAGATATAAAACTACCATTAAATACCTCATTATAGTGCTTAACGCAAAGGATATAACAAGCTTTAAACATTTATGCTTGAGTTGTGATGTAAACCTTATTTTTTGTTTGCTTTATGCGTAGGACGTAATTGATGAAAAGATATGTCAAGTTATTTTGTCAGATGCTAGTGATATATTTTAGGTTGAACTGATCATGCAGAATCCCAATCAAGTTGAATCTATTTGCATTCTTTTTATGACATCGAATTATTATGTGAATATTGCAGATGATGCAACTCAATTCTCCATAATAGTAGTTCTCGATATAGCTTAGTAACTATATCACCAGTTTTTTTTTCTCATTTAGTTTGTATAATCTGACAGCCACTTGTATGCGTACTTTCATTTACAGACTAATACCTACCCCTGTTAATCCACTTGAAGATCATACTTCACGGGCACAATTTCCACCTCTGTTAGATCAGTATGAAACTTTGTTATGCCAGGACCTAATATTTGGCTTCCATTTATTCTCCAACAATTCAAAATGACGATAGCGTAGAGTATAATGTACCACGTGGAAAACAATATATTCAATGGAGGGTAGTGTACCCACTGATGAGTCTAATGATAACGAAATTTAGGGTATGCTTTGTTTAGAGGATTTCAGAACATCAAACACAATTTGCCAGGCACGAAATACTTTGTGACTATGCTTAGATCAAATATTTAGTAAACCTTCCAAAAAAAAAGTTAATGAAATGATTACAAGTATGCCTCACAATCGACTAGATTGAAAAGAAATGAAGGAAACCTGAAAAAAAAAACTTTATAACCTGGCTAAAAAAAATCTCATTTAGGTTTCGTTTAGGATGGTTTTTTTACTGTTTCTTAAAGCAGTTTTTTAGTACAAAACTTTTAAGAAGCAATAAAAAAGCTGTCCCAAACAAAGCCTTAATAAAAAAAAATGGTCTTGTTACCTTCATGGTGGGCGACTGATCTCGTCCTTGGGCCAGTTGCCTACTATGTATTTCCCTCCTAAATTCTTTACGAATTGTTTTTGCTCGTATCACACTAAGTCCTTTTTAAAATTTGTCCAAATGTTTGTAGTAAACTCTTTTGGAGGAATTGGTTAGATGAAAATACAGTAAGCTTCCCGTTCCATATAATTTAAGTTTCATATGTGAATAATTAGAAAACTGTAATTATTCTATATATTTAAAAGCATTATACATTGGTGAAAATATTGGTCTGTTATTTCTTAGTATTACGGGTACTTCCTTTCTATCATTCGTTTTGGGTTATTATTCTTTTCTCAACCATCATTAAATGACTTCTTTGAATATATCAGAGTACAAATGATTTTGAATATTTTCATTTCTCAAATTCCTATCGTATTTAAGTTCATGCCAATTCTTTATCCCATAATCAATATGTATAGCTCAAAATTTATCAAGAAAATTCTCAAGTCATCTTCATCCCTACAGTAACTTCTTTTTTATCAGATTGCACAGGCAGCTTGTGCGGGGTTTTTTCAGAAACGCAGGCCACATGCTCCGGCCTTATGGTGAAGTTCATGTCAGTCACAAGACCGCCGCACCATTTTCTCACTGGAACCTCGAAGAACTTGCCGCCGAGAACTCACTTGTTCTTGTTGAATCTGCCAATTTCTGTATTGAAGATTATCCTGGCTACAATAACAAGAGAGGAGATGGATCCAGGAGCGATATACCTTTCCCTCTAGGAAAGTGCTCCACCTTCAAGTTCATAATTGGACACATCCACAAAACAAAGAATCCTTTAACAAAGATTGATTTACTGCCACCTTCATTGCCTTCTATAATCCCTGTAGCGGACAATCGCATTGTATATGGAAACATACCTATCGATCATCTCCATCAACCAGTCAACTATGAGAGGATACCCAGAAGCATTATTGGTTTGGCACATAGAGATACTACTAATCTATGGCCATTTTCTAGCTTTAACAGTTTAGGCTTGAGGATGCAAGGCACTAATGATTTTGAATTTAGAGAGAAGGCTCCATTACCACTGTGTAGGATTAACACTTTCAGCTTGGGTATGGTTGAACTACAGTTATCAACTTTTCCTGGAGTTTCCCTACGAAGTAGCTTTCCTCTAATTAGTAGCTACAATACAGATCTATTAGAAGCACAAAGAAGGATTTCATTAGGCCATAATTATTTGAGGCATTATGAAGAGCTTCATAGCAGGGGAGTTTCAATTCTGGAATGCAGGAGAATGTTCCAGCGGCAACCCGGGTGGGGGTGGGATGAAGAAACTCGCCGGAGAGAGCTGTTTCTTTGTCATGGAATATGAGTCAGATGCTGTTGTTGCAATGGTTGGATACCTTGCAAAGCTGACTGGTATTTTGATTCTCCTAATTTCCCCTGGTAATCTGGAGTTGTTTTGTGGCATAGTTAACTTTTTTTTGGACTCTTAATATCTGGTGCAGATATGCTGGGTTATAATAGGATGCTTAGCCTGAGGAAAGTGTAGTATGTAAGCTTGTTATATAAACATTAACAGGCATTACTCTTTTGGAGAATGGGCATATGATGATGATCTAAACAAAACATTTCTCTTGAAATATGTTAACTTATTTCTCTTCAGATGATTTTATGGATGATCTTTAAGATTTCATTTGGGACGGATTTTTCTTATGCTTCTTAAAATAACTTTTTAATAATATGAATATGATATAGGTAAATGGCCATTAGAGCAAGCAATCTCGAGCTCACGTGCATGAAAACTTACAAACTCCAACATTGAAAACTTACAAACTCCAAAAAACTAATTTTTTATGTTTTTTGTACTTCATCTTCCAAGAAAGTTGCTTTTCTTTTCACCAAAACATTAACACAAACAACTTGGAGGATCCTTTTACCAAATCTGAGCTTCCAAGTTCCTCCACAAATACTCAAAGCAGTATACTTTAATACACACTAACTCAAACCCCACTAAAAGATAATTCAGGCATTAATCAAAGAGATTCTCCAAATTTTCCTATTGTGACACTCTTATGAAAGTCCACCGTACATGTTAATCACCCTTCCTGCCTTTGTGATTACCAAGCAATTCAACAATGGCGAAAAGTATTATGAACAAATTGGCCAAATAACCTTGCCAGATTATATATCTTATGGTTTTGTTTCATAATCTCACCAAATTCTTGTTCTAAATATTTCATCTTTGTTTGATCCTCAATCCAATGGTCAAGCCTCCAAAAACTCTCACTTGCAAAAGCCAGATCTTGCAGATATTTCTATTCCGGCCAACGATGATGCTATAGCTTCGATTCGATTGATTCTTACCAAATTAGTATCTGCAATTTGTGAGGGCCGTTCTAGTTATCTAAAAAATGGTTGATTATCTTATCATTAATCTTATCACTCTTGAAAACAACAAAGCTTGTCTATCCTTTTAACCCAAGGCAAACATGTTGTCGGATGCAAATGGATGCATAAGGTCAAGTATAATTCTAATGGCTCCTTCAATGAGCATAAAGCACATCATGTTTCTAACATTTATATTCAAAAGGAATAGAAATTATTATGTGCGGTCATCAGACCGTCTGGAGTCAAATCAGATTGCATCAAATCACCCAGTATACAATGGTATACAAGTGTGGTACATAACAAAATGGTGATGTGGCGCGTCTTGGTTTGCCTCCAGACGACATTCGGTGACCCCACGTGATATTTTCTCCAAAAGAACTGAGTAGTTTCGGAGAAACTTTTTCCCTTGTCGTAAAAATGGTGACGATTAAAATGTTACTTACTCTTAGCGCAAGTCAAAATTGATTGTCAGCACAACTAAACATTAATAGTGTTTTACTTGTTAAGATTTGTTTGAAGTAGTTTACATGAATTTGTCAGTAGGGTACTCCAGTAAAGGGATGCCAATCGACTAACTCTTTGTCATCTACATAAACCATTATGTGGGCTAAAACTAGCATATCGCCAATGATATATTATTAGTTCTCAGAAGCCCTAATCAAATTTTGCCTTATACTCGATGAAACAATCAATTGGCCGGACAGATGAATTTAGCTCTATGACCCCCAAATTCCCCTCTCTCTCTCTCTCTCTCTCTCTCTCTCTCCTCCATCTCTCCCTTCTCTTCTTCCGTGGCTGGGAAGTGATTTTAGGTAAATGAATTTAGATATTTATATAAAAAAACATCATTTTATATATAGCATTGTGGCGCTCACTTCAATAATTTCACAACCACGCAGTGCTCCACTGAATATTTCATTAGCCCCAATAGTCCTCTAACCCGAGAGTCAGTCGTAACGGCGGCACCGCCTAATGCCATAGCGCTCCCCAAATGAAACTTTAGAGGGAAAAACATAGCATTGCTTCTCATTCCTCGACTGAAGTTGAATATCAAGCATTATCAAATTGGCATGTTTTGCTTCCAACCTCTCTGCCCCCCCCCCCCCCCCCCCCCCTCTTTCTCTTTCTTTTTCTTGATAATCAAGCAGCTGTTCACATAACAAATAATCATACCTTTCATGAGAGAATCAAACATACTGATATTGACATCCACTTCATTTAGAACAAATTCCTTGATGAATAAATCAAGATTATGCCCTATGAACTGATCACCAACTAGTAGACGTCTTCATAAATACATTTCTAGTCGATACTCTATCCATGCTTCTATCAAACATGGCCATCAAAGATATTTATAGTCTATCATGAGGGAGAGTTTACCATCATACTAAGGAATAAGGATACAAGAAATTAAAATGAATTAATAATTGATATTTTTAAGTGTTTTTAAAAATCATTTTTTAAAAAAATATAAACATCTCCAACAAAGTTTACAAAATGATTCACTTCTTTCTAAGAGGATCAAAATATTTGGTTTTACATAAATTTTTCTATAATCCAATTAGCTTAAGTTAAATCTTTTATTCAAAGTTAAAATTTATTTGTCAACTTAAAATTATCAAAGTCAAGAAGAAATCAGTTTTGATTCATATTCATATTAGTTTTTATTCATTTTTTTTAGAATTATCTACATTATATTTTTTTAAATTGTCTTTCATATTTAATAAAACATCATATATATTTTATTGTTATATGTTAAAGTCATCATTAAAAAAAGAGCTTAATTGCCGTAGGAATAATAGCTATTCACACATATAATTAAAAAAAAAAAATAGATGATATAAAATTTTTATGTAAAAAATTAGAAAAAAAAAATTTAAAGGTCTATCCTAATCAGAATATCCACAAGAAACAATCTACAATTACAAGGAAATTAAAAACAATTAATTTATTTATTGCATAAGGGGCAATAATCACCAAACAATGATAAGTATTTTTGTGAAGACACATGACATTAAATTCTTAAATTACATTTGCAATACAAATATTTATAATAAAATTTAAAGCATTTAGTATAAATCTGAATAACAAAAAATTACAATCATAAGTTCATAACATAATTCATCTACATTATCATTGAAGATTAAAAATAGTCAAAGTATTTTTTAATTGTTTTAAAATTAAAATAAAAATTTAAATATGAAGTTTAAAATATTAATAAAATTTAAAAGTTATTATGCTGCCTAATATATAGCCTTAAAAATTTTGCTGAATTAAATGACTAATTGAGAGCTATTTATAGCCATCCCCCTTCAAAAGATTCTTCTTTCTCTCTCTCTCTCTTTCTTTATTACCAAAATTTTAAACTTTGGCTTACATGGTAAATTATTAATCCTATATTTATTTCCAAATACTCCATTAATGATAGGTAATTGTTTCAGTCCAACGGCGCCGTTAAGCCTCTTATGGACGGCGTTGATTGAGTGATCAACCTCGTTTTCATCTTTCCTTTCTTGCCTGCAACTCACATGGAGTGGAGTCGACGCCAAGCTTGGCACTTTCTCTCCCTCTCTGTTTCCGCGATATAAAAAAATCCCTTTTTTTTGGGCAATCTCTAGGTTATTGGCATTGTAGAAATTCCCAAGAGGCCGCGTGCCGGACTTCTAACGGAAGAACAGGAAACCTCTATCGCAATACTCTGGGGACTTGGAAAGTGAGAGCAAATCTGTGGATTTTGATTGCTCCTGTTTCCTTATCGACGGTGATTTTTTGTTAGGAGGAAGATAGGAGGGATGTGAGCGGAGAACTTCTGAGGAATTCGTACGGCATTAATTAAGTGATGGCTGCCATTGCAGCGGCTGCATCATCATCAGGGATGAGCGAGTCGGCGTTCAGAGTCGAAACTACGCCCCGGCTGGCCCAATGGCGGATCGAAACTCTCTCGAATTTCTCCTTCCGCAAGTCCGATCCCTTCAAGATCGGCCTTTGGAATTGGTTTTCGCTCTCTCTAACCCTTACTTTGTTTGGATCTGACTTATGGCTTTATTTCTTAGATGAAAGGAAATAATTTCTTATTACAGATCATTTCTTCTATTTTTATTTTCTTTTTTGGATGGATAGATCTTCTTGTGGTTTCTTTGTGACATAGTCATGTTTTCTGGCGATGAATGCTTAAGAATTATTTTCTTCTTTGTGAAAGTTCTCTGGTTATGCTAATCTGAATATGCTTCCCATTAGACAATGGTTTTGTTGAAAAAAAAACGATCTTTTTATGCTGATTTTTCATCCTCAAAACAGTGGGAAGAACTTCTGGAATTGCTGCATTTTTAACCATCTTAGTATATTTTTCTCTCTTTATGGTTGTGTCAATCAACTTTGTTTTTACTATTTTTAAACGATTAGGTACTTAAATGTGGAAAGGAACAAACAACTTGTTGTGAAACTATATCCCGAACCATCAACTATGACGAAAGAGCATCCCCCAATTGCCTCCTTCATCATCAAACTTGTCTCCCGCTCTGCTCCTAATCTCAAAAGCGTTGTTCATCCAGGTTCTCTTTTCTCCATTTTAAAAATTTTTGTTTTCCCTTCTTTTACTTTTTCATTATTGCTTTGCATTAGATCATCCATTTAAATCTTATTGATTTGGTAGTGGATATTAAGAACTTGTAAATTTTTCATGGTAAAAACAAAGAAACCTTTCAAGCTGATCTGCATTTAAACTATTTTCATGCAGGAGTATGCGACAAACAACTGAAGAATAGTGATGATTTTGTTTGGGCAATTGATATATTTTTTACTGGAAAATTTATAATTGATGTGGAGTTCCTTGATCTTAAGACAGTGCCTCAATCTGTAAGTAATTATTTCCTGTGGAATGGATCAGTCTATTTTTTCTGAAGCAAATATAATGAAATATGACGTTACTCTTTTTTTTTTCTTTTTGATAGAAACTGTTGCAATGTAATCTGCAAACCTTGCCAAAAAAGAAAGCACAGTTCGTTTAACTTACTTTTTTAGAACCTTTGGACAGAAACATGCATTTTAAATATGCCTTCTTTGAAGACCCAAATAAGATGTTTTTTTCTTATATATTTTGATAGAAATGGTATTAATGAAATTTGAACTAATTTTCAATATCTCAGATGGAAATCAAGTGAAAGGCCGTGCTTAAAAATCAAGGCTTTGAAAGGCAGTGCTTAAAATTCACAGTTTCCCATATTAGAAAGCTGCCTGAAAGCCAAGTAATTCATTGGTAGCAAAGTTTGTTTTCAATTGTCATGAATGACTTTTTAATTAGTATTCATGATTAGTTTATCTTTGTGCATGAATGCTGCATAGACATATTCATAACATTCTCTTTCTAGGCTTGGGCTTGCTGTTTAAATGTTTCTTAAAAATGTAGTATACAAAAAATTTTTGTAGAAAAAAAGTGATAGGTAGAACTTTCTCTATGATATGAAGACAATACACCTCTTAGTTTTTACTTCCTTTGATTTACGACATTAGCCAAAAACAGTCATAATTGTTAGCCTGACATCTATGTTGAAAAGAGCTATAAGGTCCATTTTCTGTATAAAAACATTTCTTTATGATTTTTTTTCTCAAATAACACTCCAAATTGTGTCCACCTTTCTGATACTTATATTTTTAATAAACTCTGGCTATGAAACGCAGGGTGGGCAGCCTTCATCAATCTGGTCTTGTTATCACTTGGAAAAGAGTTCCCTTTCTATTGCTCTCAATTCCCTTCGCCGAATGCTAACCGAGGGCATTCACACCGATATCATCATAAACACCTGCAATGGCTCCATTGCCGCCCACCGAGCTGTTCTTGCCACAAGGTCCCCTGTCTTCCAGAGCATGTTCTCTCACAGCTTCAAGGAGAAAGAGCTTTCTGTAGTGAATATTTCCGATATGTCCATTGAGGCATGTCAGGTCTTTGCTTAACTACATATATGGAAACTTCAATGCAGACGAGTTTCAAACTCATCGGCTTGCACTCCTTACGGCTTCAGATAAGTATGACATTGCAGACCTGAAGGAGGTTTGCCATGAGAGCCTTTTAGAAGATATTGATGCCAAGAATGTTCTTGAGAGACTCCATATAGCACATCTCCATAGGCTCCAAAGTCTGAAGACTGGTTGTTTGAAATATCTGGTGAATTTTGGGAAGATTTATGAAATTCGTGATGAGTTGAATGAGTTTCTTCAGGGATCAGATAGAGAGCTTATAATTGAGATCTTTCAAGAAATTCTAACTGCGTGGAAGGGCTTTTAGTAGGATCTTCCGTGTGAATGACTTCTAACTGGTTGCTGAACTTTAGTGGTGTTGAGATTACTTTTTTTTTTTAAATGACTTTTAGTTTGTTTAGTTGGTTGGCATACCTTCTCACCACCACCGCTGCCCTCTGTTGCCCGTTGTCTACTATCATTTGCAACCGCCCGCCTTTTGCTACCATTATTGTTGTTGTTGATCACCGTGGTTGCCACCGACCATTCCCATTGTTGGTGGTCTATCGCCACCACTATTATCGACTATTAACTATCTCTATCTTTGTATTTTACACTGCATTTATTTTACTTCATGTCAAATTAAAAAAAAAAACATCTCATGCATTTTTTTACTTTCATTCAAATAACTTTTAAATATTTTATATTATATTATATTTTTTCTTACTCAGCGTTCTTTTTTAAGCAAATAAAATAGCCCTTAAGTTATAATTTTTTCTCTAAATGATAATATAAATATTGTTTGCATTGATATTCAATTGAATAAATGAAATGAAATACATTTCTGAATTTTTATTAAGCTGTAAAAAATTTGGCAGAAGTGAAAGTTGAGACTATTTCAAGGTTTTAACCAACACGATGTAAGTTTCATTTGAGATGATTTTCTTACTGTTTTTTAAAGCAATTTTTTAGTACAAAAAATTTTTAATTATTAATTTTTGTACTAAAATTTTACTTTAGAAAGCAATAAAAAAGCTCTCCCAAATGGAGCAATAATGTGTCGTGATTATTGATGTAGTTAATTTTCTTTGCATTTAGTTGTGGGATCACCTTTCAATTCGAGTGAGTTTTTTAATAAATTTAGATTAATTTTAAATTACTTTTTATTTTTAATGCAATTTATTTTTATTAGATAATTGTTATGTTTAAGGGGAGATTTGTATATTGTTGAATTCTATTAATTATGTTAACAATAAGAGAATATGTAACAAATAAATTATTTCATTGACATTCAATTATACTAAATAAGAAGTAAATGTGTGAGGAATGAAACAAATCTAAAGAGCAAATAAAAACAAAAAAAATTAAATTGGTATATTGACACATAAAATTTTGTCACTTGTGATTCCACTAATCTATTTAGGCTTGTTTTGGGACAGCTATCTTACTGCTACTTAAAACAGCTTTTTAATATAAATTTTAAAATTTGTATACTAGAAAGCTGCTTGAAGAAGCAGTCTAAAAACCGTCTTAAATAAAGCCTTAGACTTCGTTTTAGAAAGCTTTCTTCTTGTTTTCTAAAGCAGTTTTTTAGTACATTTTTTATTCAAAAAAAATTTATACTAAAAAATTGCTTTAGAAAGCACCAAAAAAATTTTAAAGTCTTAGCGCAATAGGTAAAACTCCTTTATTCTAAAGAGTATGTGCAATATTTTCTCAATCTTGATTCAAGAGAAAGGGCAGCCACTTCTTTTTCTAGCAAGGGTTTAATAAGCTTAACATGGTATTTTCTTTGTTATAGAAGTACCTATGAGAGGTTCTCTTGCTATGCAACCCGCAAAGGTCCCAAATTAAAAAAAATAATCTCTCAAGATATCTTGAAGTTAATGAATTTTTTTATTTTTTATTTTTTTTCTCTTGAAGTTAATGAATGATATAATAAAATTTCTCAAAATTAATAAATGATCTCTCCAAAATTTTCTACTTGGGTGAGTACTATCTTGAGATTATTCACCAAATTATCATCTCTTATAGTATGCTCATTGTTTACGACATTACAAATAAAAATTTATCATTAAGAACATTTAACATTAGGATTAAGTATAGTACATTTTTTTATTTTTTTATTTCTATGAAATCATTTTTTTTTATAATCAATTTACTCATAATACTCACTCTCTTTGTTTTAATACTCTACAAATTTCAAGAGATTAACTTATTTTTAATCATTTTTCCTCGTCACCACAATTACATGATTTCTCATTATAATATGCTTAAAAATTTATAGTAGTAGAGTGAGAATTTATTGTCTTAGCATACACAAAAATTCACACACACTGAGACAAGTGCAAGTCATAAATGAAATAAGAGTTTTTACGTGAAAAATAAGGAGAAAAACTATGAGATTTGGCCCTTTAGAAATAATCCTTTATGTATGTAATATTATGAAAATTTCTCTTCCCTTTAATTGGAGAATACTATATTAGAAATATTGAACATTAGGTTGGCCTTATGTGGTTTGCTAGAAAATTAGTGGAAGAGTGATGGTGACTATCAAGAATAATAGTTGGGTAACAATCATTAGGCACTAACAATGGCACTAAGGCAATCTGATGATGACAATAAGACAACAATGATCAGGCTACAGTAAGCAAACAATGATGATTAAGTGATAGTGATCAAGTACCAATGGTCAAGAGATGATAGTATGGTAAATATGGTTTGGTAAAAACATTCGAGCAATAGTGGTTAAGCGGTTGCAGTTGTTGTTGATGATTGTCAACATCAATCATCGAGCAGGGCTTTGCCATTATTGAAATATCTATGATGTCTCTTGTTTCAACTCCCCTTCATGAGAAGAATAAGGATCTACTTATAGTTTGCTAGACTATCATTGTAGTTATTCTTGCCAAATCTTCAAGTACTCAATTATATATTTTTATGTATTTAAGTGCTTTCTGATAATAAAATTGAGTGATCTTAAGTTCATTTGATTTATCTGATTAAGATGCTCATTTTCAATGCAAGTATACAAGATTTGATATCATTTGGTGTCTCAAGTAGACATGAATTTTCTAATTATAATTTAAGTACTTGATATGAGCTCAAATCAAAACACTTTTGATGTTGTTGAGCTTATCTTATTGAAATCTTATTGAAACATTGCAAAAAAACTATCTAGGTTGGGCATGCATCTCGAGGCATATTTAAATAAAAAGTCACAACTATTGATTGATCAATTATCATTATCAACATCAACAACATTATCTATCATTCTACACTACTGAAGTTGACATATCTGCAATGATACTCACAACTCTTCTCACTACATTAATGTCAAATCCTAATTTCAAGATGATACCATCTTCCACGTCGAATGAGAAGAGAGGGATAAGTTCAATTACATACAATAAGTGGAGGAGAACATAGGGGAAGGGGAAGCGAAGAAAAAAAGAAGAATAAAAGAAAAGAAAAGACAGAGAGGAGAAGATACACAGGGGAACAAAAAATTTTTTTTTTCTTGATGAAAATACTCTATAACATAAATGATAAGAGAATACTCTCCTTGCTTACAATGTTGGCTATTTATGCTTGATAGTGATATTTCATTTGTTGATAGCACAATGTATATAAATCACTCGATTGAACCAACAAAAAAAAAAATTTAGTGTCCCACTCTTCAATATTTGTTGCTTCTCCCTTTTCATTTCCGAATCTCATCGTTCGTATACCTCTTATCTTCTTATCAAATAACTAATGCAGGCGGTGCATTTTTGTCTCTATTTTTGAATAGTGAAATGTGTGCTCTTCATTGCTACGTTAGCTCAATGAATTTTATAGATCAACACATGACTCCAACATCGCTAAGAACCGATTACAAATACTCTAATATTGGCTTTAGATTGGAAAAAAAAAAAACATTAAGAAGATACCTCTAAATGACTTATAGAGGAGATTGTAATTAGCAAATTTAATGTCTTAAAAAAGGTATACTTTGCTCTTATTGTTATAGTAAAAACATTATAATTGCTTGGACTTACTATAAATTTTATTGTAAGAACAAAAATGATATAATACTTGTTATTGCGATTTGTTATAGCTTGATTTATTATAGTTCACGACTTCTTATAATTTTATGTCATGTTCATGGGCGGATCCCCATTAACTTGAGGGGGGGCAAATGCCCCCACTCAAATTTTTTTTTTTAATTTTAAAGGGAATAGTTTGAAATATTTTGGGTATTTTAGGTATTTTGCCCCCTCTCAAAAAAAATTTTTGCCCTCATTTTATCAATCCTAAGCATCTTTGCCCATCCCCCACCAAAAAAATTTTTTTTGCCCACCCTAAAAAAAGAAGCTGGATCCGCCCCTGGTCATGTTTGACGTGATATTCCTCTGTTGTGGCATAGTGTTTGGATTATTATGTTGTATCTATTTTATAAATTATTTTATCATACGTGTTATTATTGATCTTTGTTGTGTCATAATTTTTTGAATTACCATATTGTATCTATTTTATAAATTGATTTATCATATATTTTGTTAGAGGTGTCAATATTTGACACGACACGACAACCCGACCCGGAAAATCCGGGTTGGACCCGACCCGTTTATCAAACGGGTCGGGTCTGGGTTCGTAGATTCAACCCGTTTGATAAAACGGGTCGGGTCGGGTTGACCCGGCAGGTTGCCGGGTCAACCCGAAAACCTATTTATTTTAAAAAACTTTAAATTTCTCGCTGTTTTCGGGTTTTCACTTTTCAGGGAGAAACGGGTTATCAAGCATAGGTTGTCACTTGTTAGTGCTTTCAAGTTGTCATCCAGCCCAAATCATCATTACTTATTCTGCCTGTAATTTCCAAAAAAAAAAAAAAAAACTTATTATGTCTATCCTTTCTTTGCTACAATGGCAGCTTTGGTTGATTCTCCTCTCTGTACGTGGCTTGTGGCAACGTGGCATGTCGGTCTCGTGTGAAAAGGATTGGGCGGCGAGGTCGTCGGCGGGGAGGTGGGCGAGGAGGAGGACGGCGGTAGCTGCGAGGGGAGGAATTGGAATGGAAGGACGAGATTCTACTGGGAGTTTGATCTCTGCTTTTTGCGGATCAGGGATTCAGGGACTGATGAGTTCCTTAGAGCCGTGTCCGAAATTTTGCCCCGCGTGCCGTCGCCGAACCCGCACCATCGCCGCTGACGCGCTGCCGAACCCTCGCGCGTCGCCCACTGCCGGGTCGCGGGTCGGGTCGGGTCAACCCGGCAACCCGGCCGGGTCGGGTCCGGGTTGAAATGTTCAACCTGTTTACAAAAACGTGTCGGGTTCGGATTGACCCGTTTATATACGGGTCGGGTCGGGTTCGACCCGAACCCGACGGGTTGACCCGAATTGACACCCCTATATTTTGTGATATATGTATACGCTATAATAATTCATGGATTACTTTGTTATATTTTTTAATAATCTATTGTCATTTTTGTATTGATTACACTCTGATGCATCAACCTTATTATAACTAATGCAATACAATTTATTATAATTAGATTTTATTTGAATCATATTAGAACTCGGGTGGACTATTAGAGCTTTATTTGAACAAAAATTGTATGCTTATCAAATAGTATTTGGACCTTGTTTTTTTTTTTTTTTTGATAAAATTTAAATAAAATGGTGGTATTTTGATCTAAAATTAACATTTAATAATATTTTCTAAAAAATGTATATTTTCCTAATTTTTATCATTTTTTATTTTACTCGCGCTAGTTCATAAAATTTGACAAATAATAGTTGAAATGTTTAAAAAAATAAAATAAAATAAAAAATAATTGAAATGTAATATTGGGCCTTTCCCTTTCGTCGTCCAGTTCGATCGCCTAATGATCTGGTCTCGTATTCCACACTCCTTTCACTCCTCCTTAACTCTGAGATCTTAAACTTGCGCCGCTCCGCCGCGGCGCACTATAGCTCACGGTTATCTTCATTCTCTGCCCTTTTCATCGCTGCCGCCCACGACGACATCGGGCATGGCCTTTCATGGCGGCAATTCCAATCAGTTTGATATGCAGAAGCTCTTCAAGCCCCCCAATCCCTTGCCTAATCCTAACCCTAACCCTAACCCTAACCCTAACCCTAATCCTAACCTTAACGCTCCCTTCCTCCCTCCTACCTCTTACGCCGCTGGCGTTCCTCATATTCCCTATCAGACGGTGCAGCCTACTGGTGCCTTCAACTACGCGCCGTCCACTCCCCCTTTCCATCACCATCCCTTTATTCACTACCCGCAAGAAACCCGCCAACGTCCCGTCGTTTCCTATCCCGTCCAACCCTCTTACTCACCAGACCCTAATTCTAGGCCAAATAGCCCAGGACAGAATCCGGGCGCCCGACTCATGGCCCTCCTCGGAAACAACCCTCCGGCTCAGCTCGACTTTGCCGCATCGATGCCAGCGGCGTCTGCCCCGACGGAGCTCCCTGCGATGCATCATGCGGTGCCTTCTGCTCCGCCGGCTGTTATGGCGATTACCCAGGCGCAGCCGGCGAGGGTACCGAGCACAAAGATGCCAAGGGGGAGGCCTCTTGGAGGAGGGGAACGAGCTGTTCACGATGTAGAGTCGAGGTTGCCGGGGGAGACGCAACTGCCGCAGCTCGAGGTCACGCCGATCACGAAGTATACGTCGGATCCGGGGTTGGTACTTGGAAGGCAGATCGCCGTCAACAAGACCTACATCTGTTATGGGCTTAAGCTTGGAGCGATCAGGGTTCTGAACATCAACACTGCACTAAGATCACTCCTCCGGGGGCATTCACAGGTTTGACCTTTTCTGTTTCAAACATTTGACTATAGCATGTCTTAGTTGGTGTTGATCTGGTAATTTTTTGGCATGTTATATTGATTTCAAGCTTGCTGTGATTTGTTACTATTGAAGGAATGAGGACCCTGTTTGAATTTGGGATTGTTTATTGCCTCTTGTTGTACTTTGTTGCGTTTTTTTTTTTTTTTAATATTCACAATTCAATAACTTTTTGAGTGGGAAGTCTTTGGTGGATATGTTTTGTGCCAATGTTCCAATGTTATAGGTTACTTTTAAATTACCAATTATTTGTGGAGATGTGAAAGGATCCATGGCCTAGTGATTGGAGGAGAAGTATGTTTTTCGATAATCACGGATTCAAGCCTCATACTTTGCTATTTATTGTCCGCTATTAAAAAAGAAGTAATTTATAGAGCTTATTGCTTCCACAATTCAATCGCTTTTTGAGTGGGAAGGCTTTGGTGGATATGTTGTGTGCCAATGTTCCAATTTTATATGGAACTTTTAATTTATCAAGTATTTGTGGAGTTGTGAAAGGATCCATTGCCAAGTGATTGTAGAAGTATTTTTCAATGATTATGGATTCAAGCCTCATACTTTGCTATTTATTGTCCGCTATTAAAAAAGGAGTAATTTATAGAGCTTACTGCTTGTAATAATGGAAGAACCCCCCCGCCCCCCATCCTTTTTTTTTAATTTATTCATTTTCTTTTCAGCTCTTATGAAACATAACCCTTGAAAATATGCTTAACATTTCATGCAGATGGATATGTGCTGTAATTTGCATTGTTTTCTCCAGCATTGCTTGCACAAACTTAATAGCTTGTTGATATATTCTCTTATGTTGAATTTTTTTCCTTGTTTTGAGGTTTTGTTTGGTGTGGTTGTTTCTTCACCCCTAAAACCTCCTACCATGCGATGATTGCCATTTTAAGCGGGGCTACATGATGTTTATTTCAATTAGTTGTGCTCTTTTACTTCTTCATTTTTTATTTATTATTGTTTTTTTTTTATTTTTATTATTTTATTTTTTTTGCTCTTTTACTTCTTCATGTCTACTAAACTTGGGGCGATTAGGTCTTTGCTGTCAATGATCAGTTGATTAACCTGACATTTCTGAAACTTTTTTGATAGAGAGTGACAGACATGGCTTTCTTTGCAGAAGAAGTGCACCTTTTAGCAAGGCATGCTTTTATCATTCATCCATGTTTTTGCTACATTTTTGTCACTTTTGTTTGCCAATTGGCTTATTTTATATTATGCAGTGCAAGTGTAGATGGGAAGGTTTTTGTATGGAAGATTGATGAAGGACCTGATCATGAAGACAAGCCTCAAATCACAGGAAAACTTGTTCTTGCTATTCACTTGATTGGAGACAGAGATTATCATCCAAGAATTTGTTGGCACTCACACAAACAAGTAATGGAAATCAAAACTTTCCATTGATTAACTTGATTAAAGTTTCTACATCAATGAATGCGTTATACAGTACCACACATCTGCTACATAGATGCATCAATTTAGTAGTGACACCATTTGTTGTAGAATGGTGTGAAGTGTGCTCTATATGATGCTGATATTTTCTATCTTTTGATTGAATTTTTTTCTTTTTTAGGAAATTTTGGTTGTTGGAATTGGAAACAATGTATTAAGAATTGATATCCCAAAAGTTGGGAGAGGTGTGGAATTTTCGGCAGATGAACCTCTGAAATGTTCTCTTGAGCAACTCGTTGATGGGGTGCAATTGGTGGGACGACATGCTGCAGAAGTTTCAGATTTGTCAATATCACAATGGATGACAACTCGCTTAGCTTCAGCATCAAATGATGGCACGGTTTGTATATGCACCTGATTAACTGTGATTTTTAGTTTCTTGCTTGATTTAGTTATGATGATCTAAATTGCTTCTGTTTATAAGCACAAGTTTTTACAAAGTAGTTTACTTGATCATCCACTTGTACTCAAAGTAATATTTACCAAATTAAATATTTTAAACTTCTATTTTTATTATTCTCTTATGTAAATGAATGATTAATGATTTACTTGATGCATCACTGAATACTGATTGTTAAGAGAAAATTGTTATTGTTGAAATCACTATGTTTATGCTGTATTGTTATGGCAACATGCACGAGAGGGAGTACTGACAGAAACATTGCCGATTGCTTGCACAAGGACTTATTTGAAGTTAAAATTACTTCCCCCATCTGCTATTATTGGCGATAATCATATTTTTTGCTTTTCTTACTTTTGTAAGATAACTATCAAGCACATTTTTTTCCTTAATTCTATTTGTTTTTGTAGTTTTTTTTTATGCACTCATAACCCATAATGTTTTTTTGGAAAAAAAGATGAGTTAAACAAGCATTTGAACTTTACTAATAATTCAGCATAATCACATATTATTCCCCCCTTACACTTCAACAAAACCTAATAAAACATAGCATACTTCTCCTTTCAACTAAGAAACCATGTAGTGAAGGCATCCACTTGTCATCAGAACAAACCAAGAAAGTTAAAGATGGTTCCTAATGAGGAATTGGCACCCCCAAAGAGGAAAGCTTCTTTTGAAGACTGCTAAGATGCTTCTGTTGCCTGTTCCCCTATTTTCACTTGCATATTGATGCCACAGATCAACTTCACCAGGCATTTAAAGTCAAAAGCTCTCCATTTTTGTATCGGTATTACGTTATATAACAGTAATATTTGCAACAATATTTAATCTGGTCGGATCATATTTACATTAAGTTAAGGAATGGGCATATGAAAATTTCTTATTATGCAGTGAGAGAAATATTGATGTGTATATTGTTGGAATCATGGAAAGTGAATTTTAACTTATATTGTTTATTTGTTTGCATTGTATTATTATTTTCAATTTATGTTAAAATATGCCTATGATGTTGATCTTATTGAGAAGGGTATATGTTATCCATTATTTTGATTGTATAGGCTTGATTTAACTGTTGCAAGTGTCCCAATTCAATTAAAATCATGAATAGTTCAGGTTTCAACATATAGGTTTTCTTACTTGTCAAGCTTAGCTCGTTTAATTCCCATAGAGCTTGAGCTTGACTCGAGCTTATTTATGAGCTCGAACTCGACTTGTTGAAAAAAATTCAAGCTCGAGCTTGTTTAAAAAGCTCGAGCTTGACTTGTTTATTGAGTTCGATTTCTTAGTTTTAAATTATAATTTTCAAATTTTTTAGAATTTTACTTATAATTTATAGATAAAACATATTTTCAAATTAAATCACCTCATAGTTAGCCTTAAATAGGCTCCCCTAATTCCTTCTCAAATCAGCCCCCTTTCCCTAAATGATTTCCTCTCAGATTTGAATTCAAATTAAATCTCTTTCCCTAATCAATTCTTTCCCAATTGTAGTTAAAATTTTTCTAAACAATTCCCCTTGATTCTTCCTTACATATGAATATTAACCCCCTAGCTTTCCTAAAATAATTTCCTCTTACATTTCTATTCAAATTAGATTTCTTTCCCTAATTAATTCCCTTTTGATTGTAATTAAAACTTTCCTAAACAACCCCCTTCTCTTTTCTTGTTGGCTGCCCACCCTAGTGGGATCCACCGACTCAATCGTTGGTCCATCAGAATTACATTAAATAAGTATTACTTGATGTTCTGTGGGTCCTTTCCTGCTCTTGGGATGTAAAAGTTCATTCATCTTGAGATATATGGAATTCGTGTGGAAACTTGAGGTTACAGAGACACAGGAGAATGCATAGTGCACTTCATTAATTTATGTGATTTTATGTTTACAGGAAAGAATGCATATAGTTTAATTTTGTACTATCACATTGGAAGATGTCAAACTCTTGTATCTGTTATATGGTGTAAGCTGCAATATTTCTGCGCTTGGAAGGGTACTTCTATACTCACTATTTTGGAATTGGGGGTATAAGTGGGTTATATATGGACCCCTTGTGTTTTTTTTTTGTAGATTCTTTTATCCATTTTTTGCTAGTGAACTATGCTTCTTGGTTTATGGAAATTTTTTTTACTCATGTTTTATGAGGTTGCTTGGGTTCAGCTTTTGTGCAATTGAAAACAAAGTGTTCGAAGTTCAAATGAGGTTTATATTTTTTTGATGGAAATCTTAGAATATTCTATATTATTTTGGCTATGAAATGCTCTTATATGCTTAAAACTTTTTGGATACAAGCTTCCGAAAATAAAAGAAATGCTAATTTAAAAATGCTGGAAATTGACCAAGCTGCCCATTAAGTATATTTAATGATGGTTATCATATAAAGGGCATTGTAGTCCATGAAATATTATGGCAGAAGTCCAAATTGTTTTGAAGATATAATTTTTTTTATGATAAACTTAAGTGGATGATTAACCAAAGTGGAATGCCTGAAAAATTAAAATTGTTATGAATTTATTGGAAATTGTGTAGGGGTTGTTTGATTTGTTGAAAAAGAATTGCAGAGTAAAATGAATGCAATATTTTTGAAATATTTTGGAGTTGTTTGCTAGTAAACTATGCTTTTTGGTTTATGGACAAAATTTTTACTCATGTTTTATGAGGTTGCTTGGGTTCAACTTTTGCGGAATTGAAAACAAAGTGTTCCAAGTTCAAATGAGGTTTATATTTTTTGATGGAAATCTTAGAACACCCTATATTATTTTGGCTATGAAATGCTCTTTTATGTTTAAAATTTTTCGATATAAGCTTTTGAAAATAAAAGAAAGGCTTCCGAAAATAAAAGAAAGGCTAATTAAAAATGCTGGAAATCGACCAAGCTGCCCACTAAGTATATTTAATGATGCTTATCAAATAAAGGGCATTGTAGTCCATGAAATATTATGGTGGAAGGCCAAATTGTTTTGAAGATGTAAAAAAATTATTATGATTAATAAAGTGGTTGAATAACCAAAGTGGAATATATGAAAAATTAAAAATGTTATAAATTTATTGGAAAATTTTTGTAGGGGTTGTTTGGTTCGTTGAAAAAGGAATGCAGAGTGAAACAAATGCAATATATTTAAAATGTTTTGGAGTTATTTAGATTAGTGAAATAAATACAATTGATTAATCATTTTTTTTTCTTTTTTTAGCTTAAAGTAAAATGAATGCAGTGTAAAGCCTAATGATGGTGGTGACCGGTCACTTGGGTGGTGATGGGTAACGATCAATAGCTGGCGACAGGGGAGGGCACTCATCGACAGTGGTGTGGTGAGCGGCGGTGGAGGTCGGCGGGGGGGGCAGGCAGGAGTAGTGGCAATGGCGACAGTCAATGGTAGCGACGACGAGTGTTGGATGTGACTGATAGCAGGTGGTGGGGGTGGACAGTTGTGGCGAGGGGTAGCTATGGCGGCAATGATAGACAATTTAGTGTATTTGGAACTAGGTTAAATCTAACGATTTCCTCATGCATCAAAGTTGAACTAAAGGTTGAATTTCAAACCCTTCAAAATTTTACTCTTCATTTCTTTTACTTCAAACTAAACACTAAATTTTCAAAATTTGTAATACTTTACACTCGATTTAATTCAAACCAAATAGCCTCTTAATAACTCATGAGTCATCATTAGCCTTGTCCAATCAATTTGTGGTCGGCTTAATGAGTCATCATTTCATATTCATTCTTGCTGAGTACAGTTTGAAGTGTTAAATTATTCTTCGCAAATATTTTGAACAACTTCTCTTATATTTATTTAGGTTTATCCCTTCCTCCAATCTCTCTCGATATTAATTTTATTTATCCGTGTAATTTCAACTATTCGTTGATTTATGTTTGATTATAGGTGGCTATTTAATCTACTTGGGCTGACCGCAAGTCTATTCTTTCTTCTAAAGAGGAGAATGTAACTGCTAGCCATGACATTAACTTGTTTTATAGGGGCTTTTTGACACATTAGGGTGTTTGTTGGCCTATTTAACATTCTCAAATATTATAGATATTACCTCGTAGGAAGTGGCATTGAACTATAAGCTCGTTTACCTTTGATTTAATGTAATTGAGCTTAAAATTTATTTTTTTTTGACAAACCTTATTGTTTTTCTTTGCCCATCTTACCTTTTTATTGAACTCTTCTTTTGATTTGGACCATGTATTAATACTTTGTGCTTTAATTTTTTGTTCTTTTCACAGGTAAAAATATGGGATGATCGTAAGACACTGCCCCTTCTAACATTGAGGCCACATGAAGGCCAACCTGTCCATTCGGTTTCATTCTTGACATCTCCCCAACGCCCTGATCACATTGTTCTTCTTACTTCGGTTTGAAAATTTGGCTTTTTCACTTCGGTCTTCTAATATTTTGTTTATTTTGTTAGTTTATTATTATGCCGTCATAAAATTAGCCTTACCCAGCATTTGCATCTCTTCAGTCATGGAAGAATAGTAAAGTGTTTTACGGTTGTTGGTACAGGGTCCATTGAACCGTGAATTAAAGTTATGGTCTTCTGCAACTGAAGAGGGATGGTTGTTACCCAGTGATTCTGAATCATGGCGATGCAATCAAACTTTGGAATTGAGAAGTTCAACAGAACAACGGGTAGAGGAAGCGTTTTTTAATCAAGTTGTTGTTATGCCTCAAGAAAGCCTTATATTACTTGCAAATGCCAAGAAGAATGCAATATATGCTGTCCATATATATTATGGTCCGTACCCTGCAGCAACATGCATGGACTATATTGCCGACTTTACCGTTACAATGCCTATTTTGAGCCTCACTGGAACAAGTGACATCTTTCCTGATGGTGAACATGTGGTTCAAGTTTACTGCGTCCAAACACAGGCTATTCAACAATATGCCTTGAGTTTGGCACAGTGTATGCCACCTGTTGATAACCTTCTATTGGCCAAAGACCCTTGTATTTCACATATTTATGATGGAATTTGTTCAGAAGGATTTTCTGCATCTGAGCTTTCTCGTGTTCCTAGTGATATTCCATCGGCCGGTGCTTCATCCATGCTTTTGGTTGGTGCAAGCAACTCTGAGAACCTGTTTGTCTATTCTCCAACTTTTGTATCTTCAGAAGCTAACAATATTCCTGAATTGCCTTCATCAAATATTGACATTCATCCTTCTGCTCCTCCACTTCCAACTGTTGGCACTGATAATTTACACGCCACTTCATCTCCTGGTCCTTTAGATTTGGGCCTCTCGGGGAGACTTTCAGGTTCCAAAGGTGTATCTAAAGGTCTGGAACATGGACATTCACTTGGGGAGCTTGATGTTTACCAGGAAATTGCTGATCATCATGCTACAAACGGAGAACATGATGGTGCTGGAAACATGCCTAATATTTCTTTGATGAATGACAACTCTGCAGGGGATAACTTGAAAACTAGTCCGAATGATATTTCTATGATTCAGAATTCTCACTTAATGTTCAAGTTGGGTGGAAAAACTACTCACTTGGTGACTCCATTAGAAATTTTGTCAGGGGTCAAGCCTTCATCTGAAACCACTTCTTCCAATCAGAGGAGTGATGAAGTGAAGGTTCTAGATCTGATCTGCAACAGCGATTTGAGGCATGCAGAGGTAGTGAAAGTTGTGGATGAGAATGTAATGGATCAGACTGAAGAATTCATTACTCTGAAAGAGGAAAATAATGCTTCTAATGCGATTAAGGATCAACCTTCAAGTTCCCTAGCTTCAAATATCAAGAATGACGTGCCAAAAGAAGGTGACGCACTTAACGGTCTTTATAATGTGAATGAAGTTCAGGTGGGTGATAATGTGATTTCTGCTGATGCAGTTGAGCAGTTTTCTGGTAATATTGAGGAAAATGTCTTGAAAAATACAACAGATCTTTCTCAAAGAGAAACTGGATTTGTTGATATTCCTGCTTCAAAAACTGCAAAAGGAAAGAGGCAAAAAACCAAGCAGGCTCAAGCATCAGGTTCATCATCACCATCTTCAAGCCCTGTCAACTCCATTGATTCTTCAAATGAACCACGGAGCAGCACGGTTGTACCTCCAACAGAGGCTTCTTTTTCCCAAATTATGTCTATCCAGGAGGTGTTGAACCAGGTACTTTTGTGATTTAATTTTATTCTTTTACAGACACAGGTGGCTGCTAATTATTTCTGAAACTCAAATTTTTTCTTAATACTTGTGCAAATTTTATTTGACTTGAAATCGAGTGCTTTGACTCGAGATGTTTAGCTTAAAGAAGTTTGACTCAATTTAAAATTGTCTTAATATATTAAATTGATGGCTACTATTGGATGCCGGCTTTGTGGGCCGGCTAGAGTTTTGGTGATTGTCCTAGGGGTAGGGTCCATTTGATCCAATTATAAACTATTTTTGATGATAGGATGACTTTAGTCTCCTTCATCCATTCCATACATGCATGAAATTTTATGTTGAATGTGACCAAATTAGCCTTTTGCAAGTATATATTGATGCAAATTTATCATATTTGAGTTACAAATATCGAAGCTTTCAAGAGAGTTTTGGACTTAGGCTTGCAGGTGTTGTCGCTAGTTGCTAATGCCTGTTGCGAGTTGTGTGACTTGTTGATGATTTCACTCAACTTTATGATGATGGCATACAATCACTCATTGTCGATCCTCGATGTGAATGATAGAAATTTGATTTTACCAAGTGAGTCGTGAGAACAACATTTGTAGGGTATGAAGAAAGAGAATTAAAGAAAATATTATATTTTACTTAAGGGGAGACAAAAAGTAAAAATACACAGAAAAAAGATATACGTCCACGAGTATTGAGAGAGGGAAAATGCCTAGTATTTGAATAAATTAAGTATAACCGAAAGATTCAGTTGTCCTAATAGAGCTTTACGTTTGGTGGAAGAGAAACAGAAGTAATAATGACAGCATCTGTCTCTCTGTATATAATGGAATGAAGATGTGATGCAGGATTTAAAATGATTTCTTGAGGAATGCTTAGGAGTTTATGATCAAGTATGCATGTTAAAATCAGCAACTTGAGAAGGATGTGGTGATGGGGCTTTTATAGCTAAACCTAGCACTTCAATTTATAGGCTATAATGATGACATACTAGTAATCTATAACAATGATGGCCGTCATATGATTTAGTGTATTGATGAGGTAGATGGTGAATTGGTGATTCAAAATCTTGTTGAATATGAAAGAGCAGAAAATTTAGGTTTTTGACCAGACTAAGGTGATAACAACTTACTTCCGCATTGAGTGATCATAGCTTTATTATTTGGCATGGATAGTAGTGTACTACTGTGTTACATTGAATATGTTTTACTGCTATACAGATATGCTAGATTTTCAAGATTTGCCATAAATGCTTATTGGAACTTCTGCAAGAACCGTGCTGGGTAAGACCTCATATGTAATAATTATATAATCCTTAAATTTTGACTCATTGTCATCTTTTAAACATTCTTTAATTATAATATTTTTTTAAACTCCCCATATTAATTACATTGGATTCAATATAATATAAAAAAGCAACATATTAATAACACAATAAAGTAATTCTATATATTCAAATCACCATTTGATTTTTTTTTTTTAAGTTTGAACTCTACTTTCCTAATTTCTTTAAATTGCTTGTGAAGTAGAGGTAATTATCAATTTAGTAATCATTTTAATATTAACATTGATATTTTCATTTTTCTCATTGTCAAACGTATTTCTCCATTTTCAATTTTAAATATTTTAATATTTTTTGCTATTATCCATTCATCATTAGAAAATATATCATTAACAACCAAATGATTTATTTTATCAGCATCAGTTATTCGCCTCTATAATTTGAAGTGTTTATCTTTCAAATTTTATTAAACAATACACAACAATTCAACCTTGTTCATTCGAACTATAGCTAATTGGTTCCTCTCTTTGTATAATAGAATAAAGTATATATTATTATGATGGACCGGTTCACCCGGTCCATCCTAGACCCGTGCGGGTCTATGGGAGGCGGGCGGACCGGCTGCACAAAAAGGGGCCCACCCACTTAAGTGGGGGTAATTTGGGGATGTGAGGGACTTTTGGATTGTATGAAGGGAGGCCATTAGGGTTTAGTTGGAGGCATGGCCCACCCACTTAAGTGGGGGTAATTTGGGGATGTGAGGGACTTTTGGATTGTATGAAGGGGGCCATTAGGGTTTGGTTGGGGGCATTATGAAAAGTGTATTCTCTTTTTAGTTTTCTTCTTCTAGTTTCTTCTTGTTCTTTTCTAGGGTTTTCTTGTGGGAGATCTTGTCCTTCTCGAAGTGGACAAACTTATCTTGTTTTCTCTTGGCTTTCTAATGCAAAGGTTCTTGCTTTTCATCTCAACCCTCTTGTGATTGTTTTCTCTTTGCTTTTGGTGGAGAAATTCCTCATTCTTGGGGGAAATTAGGGCAAAACCGAAATTGTGGAACCCTAGGGCATATCAATTTGGTATCAGAGCTCTCGATCCTAGACGGCATGGCATCAAAGAAGGTAGAAGTTTTGGAGGGGGAAATGGGCCAATTGAAAGAGGAAGTGGGTGAGAAACTTTCTTCGTTGGAGGGAAAATTCTCAACCCTAGAGGAGAGATTTGGGGGAATGGAAGAGATGATCCGGAAATTGTTAGAAGCCCAAGTTGTTCCATCAAATCCTAAGGAAAAAGGGAAATCTCCGGTGACAAACCCTAACCCTAACCCTAACCCTAACCCTAATTTCCCAATTAGGGAAGAAGGAGTAAATCAGAGTGAAAATGGCATGCAAGGGCAATGGCCAAGGGAAGGGGGAGAAGGGTCTGGAGTGGGCGGCCTTTGGGGAATGACCGGTGGTCAAGGGGGCCGGCCACACATGGGCTCGGTGGGCCTCCACAGCACACGTGAAGGGTGGCCGAATCAGATGGGGGGATTTCCGGAAGGGAACCGTGCCACGTGGGAGCAGGGAGGAAGAAGGGATGACTACGGCATGGGTTATGGTGAGCCAAGAGAACCACCATGGCGGGGGATCCAAAATCCTTACCCGGGGGAGAGGAGGGGAAGACCACTGGGGGAGGGATTCACTCAGAGGACATGGGGAGATGGAAGACCCTTCAACCGAGCCGACAACCGCATGAGAAAATTAAAGCTTCCTATTTTTGAAGGAGAGGATGCTTATGGGTGGATCTACAAGGTGGAGCGCTACTTTGCAGTGAATGGCGTCACAGAAGAGGAAAAGTTGATGGCGGTTCCGATATGTTTGGAGGGAAAATCATTGGCCTGGTTTCAATGGCTTGAAGGGAGACAACATGTTAGGAGTTGGGAGGAGTTCAAAGACCTCCTACTTCATAGATTCCGGGTGTCTAGCGAGGGTACATACTATGAGCAGTTTCTGGCTCTAGTGCAGGAGGGCACAGTGGCAGAGTACAGGGAGCACTTTTGAGCTACTCTCAGGCCGATTAAGAGGGATTCCAGATGACCTTTTGGAGGGGAATTTCATGAAGGGGTTGAAGCCCCACATCAGAGCAGCCATCAGAGTAGTTGATCCACATGGGTTAGTGAAGATAATGGAGACTGCACAGCTGGTAGAGGACAAGCTGAAGGTGGAGCCACCGAGGAGATCAGGGGTATCTTACCCCACTTACCGACCACCACTCATGACAGGAGGCCCAAAGGCGGCTACCATCCTTCCTCCTAGGGAGGTAGCCAAGGAGAAAACCACTATGGCAGTGAAACCAAGGGGGGTTCAAAAGATTGACTGATTCAGAGCTGAAGGAAAAAAGGGCCAAGGGCCTTTGCTACCGATGTGATGAGAAGTTTACACCAGGACATAGGTGTAAGGAGAAGACACTACATGTGATCATAGTGGGGGATTCAGAGGAGGAGGAAGGAGACACAGGGGCAAATGAGGAGGATGGAGAGGAGGAAGAGCACCATCATTTGGCTATGGTGGAGGTCTCACTCAACTCCATAGCCGGACTGACATCGCATTCCACCATGAAGCTGGAAGGGGAGATTGCAGGGTACAAGGTGATGGTTTTGATTGATAGTGGGGCCACCCACAACTTCATAGCTTGCAGATTGGTGGAGAGGGTGGGACTACCGGTGACCCAAGGGAGAGGGGTAGGAGTTATTTTGGGCACGGGGAAGAAGGAGCGCTGTAGCGGGCAGTGTAAGGGAGTGACCCTCACATTGCAAGGGGAGGAGACAGTGCAAGACTTTCTATTGTTGGACTTGGGAAGCACTGACGTGATACTCGGGATGCAGTGGCTCCAGTCCTTGGGTGAGATGAAGGTGAATTGGAAGAAGTTATACATGGAGTATGGAAAGGGGAGCAGGAAAGTGACACTACAGGGAGACCCCAGTTTATGCAGAGCCAGAGTGGCCTTGAAGTCCATCTTCAAGACTTTGAGAGATGAGGGAGAGGGCTATTTGATAGAACTACAGCAAGTGGGCAGGGAGGAAGAAAGAGAGCCAGAAGTCATACCTGAGGTGATCCAGGACCTTCTACAGCAGCACTCCTCCGTGTTTCAGATGCCCCAGGGGTTACCACCTGTCAGATCTAGGGAGCATGCTATTGTGTTGAAGACCGGGGTAGCACCCGTCAGCGTGAGACCCTACAGATATCCTCATGCTCAGAAGGAGGAGATTGAGAGGTTGGTAGCAGAGATGTTGGAGGCTCAGGTGATCCAGCCTAGTGTGAGCCCATTTTCCAGTCCTGCACTCTTAGTGAAGAAGAAAGACGGTAGTTGGCGATTCTGTGTAGACTACCGGGCCCTCAACAAGGAGACTGTGTTGGACAAGTTCCCTATTCCTGTGGTAGATGAACTTTTGGATGAACTTGGAGGAGCCACCATCTTCTCCAAGGTGGACTTGAAGTCTGGTTATCACCAGATTAGGATGAGGACTGAAGACATTCAGAAGACGGCCTTCCGAACACATGAGGGCCATTATGAGTTTCTGGTGATGCCGTTCGGGCTCACTAACGCTCCCTCCACTTTCCAAGCCCTGATGAATCAGGTCTTCCAGCCCTACTTGAGGAGGTTTGTTTTAGTCTTTTTTGATGATATATTGGTGTATAGCAAATCTCTGCAGGACCATATCACCCATCTTGGGGTGGTACTCACGACCTTATTAGAGCATCAGCTATATGCCAACCAAAAGAAGTGTTCTTTCGCTCAGAAGGAGGTGGAGTATCTGGGACACATCATTTCAGAGAGTGGGGTGGTGGCAGCTGACACCACCAAGATAGAGGCCATGGTGAATTGGCCTACACCAAAATCCCTTAAAGGACTAAGGGGATTTTTGGGACTTACGGGCTACTACAGGAGGTTCATCAAGGGCTATGGTTCCATAGCAGGTCCTCTGACTGATCAGTTAAAAAAGGACAATTTTCAGTGGGGAGAAAAGGCGGAGGAGGCCATGAAGACCCTGAAGAAAGCCATGACTAGTGCCCCCCGGTTTTGGCACTTCCAGATTTCACCCAACAGTTTGTGGTTGAGACTGACGCTTCAGGAGTGGGTTTGGGAGCGGTACTCATGCAGAATCATAGGCCGATTGCTTTCTTCAGCCGGATCTTATCAAATAGAGCAAGGCTAAAATCAGTTTATGAGCGGGAACTGATGGCCATTGTGTTGGCTATTCAAAAATGGCGGCCTTATCTATTGGGACAACGATTTGTAGTTCGTACTGATCAGCGGAGTCTGAAGTACTTACTGGAGCAGAGATTAGTGGCAGAAGAACATCAGAGGTGGTTAGCCAAACTCTTGGGGTATGAGTTTGAGATTCAGTATAAGCCAGGGGTTCAAAACAAGGCGGCGGATGCTCTTTCCCGCGTGGAGTGCTCACAGCTGATGGCACTATCTGTACCACAATTGGTAGACTGGGGTGAATTGGTGAAGGAAAATCAACATGTAGAGGAGCTAGAGAGAGAATTCGGGCGGCTATCCAGAAGGGAGAAGGAGGGTTCAAAGGGTATCACCTGGAGAACTCTCTTTTATTATACAAGGGGAGATTGGTACTACACCGTGACTCAGCATTTGTTCCCATTCTTCTACGGGAATACCCACGATAGCCGTGTTGGTGGACATTCAGGGGTGGAGAAGACTTATCGGCGGGTGAAAGCCGAATTTTTTTGGAAAGGGTTAAGAGGTGATGTCGAAGACATGGTAAGCAAATGTGACATTTGCCAACGGAACAAGTATCAAGCTTGTGCCCCTAGTGGGTTGCTGCAGCCCTTGGTGCTTCCAAACAAGATTTGGGAGGAAGTTACCATGGATTTCATTGAGGGATTACCCAAGTCTGATGGGTATACGGTCATAATGGTGGTAGTTGACCGGTTTGAGCAAGTATAGCCATTTCATTCCACTACGGCACCCTTTTTCAGCTCCTATTGTAGCATCTACTTTCATCAGAGAGGTGGTTAGATTGCATGGGGGTCCCCACTTCTATTGTCTCAGATAGGGACAAGGTATTCTTGAGCTCTTTTTGGAAGGAGATCTTCAAAATGCAGGGTACATTCTTGAAGCGCAGTACAGCATACCACCCACAGACAGACGGACAGTCAGAGGTGGTGAACCGGAGCGTGGAGACGTACTTGAGATGCTTCGTTGGGGAGAGGCCTAAGCAGTGGGTCAAATGGCTACCATGGGCAGAATACTGGTACAACACTTGTTACCATACCGCAACTCAGTTCACACCTTTCAGGATTCTTTATGGAAGGGATCCACCACCGTTGGTGAATTATCAGAAGGGGACGACCCCTGTATATCTAGTGGATCAATACTTGGAGGAGAGGGATAAGGTGTTGGGAGAATTGAGGGAACACCTATTGAGAGCCCAACAGATCATGAAGACCAAGGCGGATGCTCACCGCAAGGATGTGACATTTGAGGTGGGACAGATGGTATACCTGAAGCTACGGCCTTACCGACAGAAGACTTTAGCTAGCAGAAGAAGTGAAAAGCTCTCTCCCCGATACTACGGGCCTTTCGAGATCGAAAGGAAAGTTGGGATGGTGGCCTACCGTCTCAAGTTGCCTCCTCATTCCTCCATCCATCCTGTATTCCATGCATCACTATTGAAGAAGAGCATAGGGGATCATACCGTGACCACTCCTACTATACCCCGAGGCCTCACCGAGGATATGCAACTCTTACTAGAGCCACTACAGGTGAAGGAAGTGAGGAAGAATGATCAAGGCAAAAGGGAGGTTCTCATTGAGTGGAAGGACTTACCGACACACGAGGCTACTTGGGAGATATACGAAGCCATGCAGGCGCAATTTCCAGATTTCAACCTTGAGGACAAGGTTGATCTTCTAGAGGGCGGTATTGATGGACCGGTTCACCCGGTCCATCCTAGACCCGTGCGGGTCTATGGGAGGCGGGCGGACCGGCTGCACAAAAAGGGGCCCACCCACTTAAGTGGGGGTAATTTGGGGATGTGAGGGACTTTTGGATTGTATGAAGGGGGGCCATTAGGGTTTAGTTGGAGGCATGGCCCACCCACTTAAGTGGGGTAATTTGGGGATGTGAGGGACTTTTGGATTGTATGAAGGGGGGCCATTAGGGTTTGGTTGGGGGCATTATGAAAAGTGTATTCTCTTTCTAGTTTTCTTCTTCTAGTTTCTTCTTGTTCTTTTCTAGGGTTTTCTTGTGGGAGATCTTGTCCTTCTCGAAGTGGACAAACTTATCTTGTTTTCTCTTGGCTTTCTAATGCAAAGGTTCTTGCTTTTCATCTCAACCCTCTTGTGATTGTTTCTCTTTGCTTTTGGTGGAGAAATTCCTCATTCTTGGGGGAAATTAGGGCAAAACCGAAATTGTGGAACCCTAGGGCATATCATATTATTAATAATAATATATAATAAAAAATTATAAAACTTAACTACAATGAAGTGCTGCCTCGAAACACCTCAAGGCGTGCACCTCATTTAAAAAAAGGCAATACATATTTTAGATATCTCAAGTTTATTGTTCAAAGTAATGGTGAAATAGATGAGGATATTATTAGTAGAATTCAAGTTGGATGGTTGAAGTGGAGGAATTCATCGGGCCTATTGTGTGATAGAAAAGTACCACTCAAACTTAAGGAAAAACTTTATAAGATGGTGATGAGACTTACAATGCTTTATGGAACATAATGTTGGCATTGAAAGAGGAGAATAAAATAAAGTGTTGCAGAGAGGAGGATGCTCAAGTGGATGATTGTCTTCACTCTTAGAGACAAAATGTGGAATGTATATATACGCGATAAGGTTTGAGTAGCTCTAGCGACAGATAAGATTAGAGAGTGTCACCTTAGATGATTTGGTCACATAAAATGCCGGCCTTCCGATGACCAAATTAGGAGAGCAGATGTATCATGTTTGACATATATTAAGAAAGATAGAGGTAGACCTAAAATGACTTGGTTAGAAAGTATTAGAAATGACATTTTTTTAGTAGATTTGAATAAGCATTTGACTCTTAATAGGACATAATGGAAAAAAATGGATTCATTTACCTGACCCCAAGTAGTGGGATAAATGCTTTATATTGTTGTTGTATGAGTTTTAGAATTTGTTTAATTAATTGCATATCGTGTTGTGGTGTTAGATATATCTATGTGGTTCATGTCAGCCTATTTTGTAATACAATTATCATCATTATCACCAAAATATTTGAGAAGAATCCTACCAATTTAGCATTTGCAAATGTAATGCTTCTACCATAGTCATGCGGTGCTTTGAGTTTAACATCAATTAGCTTCTTTGTGACAAGTTGACATGTGAAGGTCTCGATTTTTAAATCTTTATTCATTAATTCTTCCATCTTTTATCATTTTTAAAATTTTAAATTATTTATTGCAGATTTTGTCTATGCAAAAGGAGATGAATAAGCAGATCAGCACAGCAGTGAGTGGCCCAGTCACAAAAGAAGGGAGAAGAGTTGAAATTGCTTTGGGCCGGAGCATGGAGAAAAGTGTTAAGGCTAATATCGATGCCTTGTGGGCTCGTTTTCTTGAAGAAAATGCAAGACGTGAGAAGACTGAAAGGGATCATTTGCAGCATATATCAAGTTTAATCACAAATTTTATCAACAAGGACTTACCTGCTGCTTTGGAGAGGATGCTAAAGAAGGAGATACCTTCCATAGGGACAGCAATAACTCGTTCAATTACCCCTGTAATTGAAAAAACTATTTCTTCAACTATAGTTGATTCGTTCCAGGTTCTACTTGTCACATACTCTTCTTTTAACTTCTAGTTTAGTTCTGATCATTAATTTCTGGTCGGTCTTCCTGTTCTTAGAGAGGTGTGGGTGACAAGGCAGTGAACCAGCTGGAAAAATCAGTTAATTCTAAACTTGAAGCGACAATAACAAGGCAAATTCAAGCACAGTTCCAGACAGCAGGCAGACAAGCCCTTCAGGTTTGAAAAGTTATGCGAAAAGAATATTATGTTTTGAGTGTTTTTTCCCTGAGGTTTGTAAATTAATTGTGTTCTAAGCATAATGTCCATTACTAGAATGCACTGAGTAAATTTTCTTAATTATAAGTTGGTGCTACAATAATTAAATTGGCAATTGTATTCATGTAGGATGCTCTACGGTCCAGCTTGGAATCCTCCTTAATTCCCGCATTTGAGCAGTCATGTAAATCTATGTTCGAGCAAGTAGATGCCACCTTTCACAAGGGCATGAGTGAACATAATGCTGCTGCACTGCAGCAGTTTGAATGCACACATACGCCATTGGCACTTTCTTTGAGGGTAAGTACTTTTTCTTATGTTCTATGTGTGGGAAGCACATTTCACAATTTTTAGTACATTTCATAGTCTGAAAAGATTATGAAATTGTGCTTTTCTTTTCAGTTCTTTAAAAGCTATAGGTATTAGCGTTTAGCATAGAAATTTTCATTCTTTAAATATTGTTAACTAGTTCTTGCTTTGGTCTTTTGCTTGTGGTCACATTGGGATTATATGCATTGTGAAGCTTTTTTAAGAAAAATGTGAAATGGATGAACTGGTTCCAAAGTATGAACAAGTAAATACACCGCTAGGTGCTAGGTGCTATGGGAAATGATGTAATTGGTACTATCATGATGAGAATCTTCTTGCCAAGATTATATAATGTGGGGCTCCTTTAATTTGTTGCGGGGGGCCTTGGTAATCACAGTAATGATAAGCAGGAAAAGAACTTTTATTAACTGCAAAATTACCTGAGATTGGTGAAAGTATAATAAAAGCGTTTGATTGCAAACTGTGTTACATTATACTTACATCCACGATGAGATTGAGCTTATTTAGCCTCATACTGTTAAATTTTTCCATCCATTGCTTCAAAACTAATTTGTTCTGTTAATACTCTGTATTTTGAATTGACAGGAAGCAATTAATTCCGCTTCATCTGTTGCCCAAAACTTAACAAGCGAGTTAGCTGATGGGCAGCGCAAGCTCTTAGCTCTTGCTTCAGGAAATGCCAAATCCTTAAATCCTATGGTAATGCAACAAAGCAACAGTTCTATGGTCAATCTCCCTGAAATGGTACATAATATCCACTTACAATTCTTGGTTTCAGTTGAAACCTTCATTCCTTCATATTCTTGATATTTTTGCTAAACTGAGTGATATTTATATATACAATTGTTTCTAGCTGGCCCTCTCCGTTCAGCAAGTTGAGGCACCTCTTGATCCTACAAAAGAACTATCAAGATTGATTTCTGAATTCAAATATGATGAAGCATTCACTGTAGCTCTTCAAAGGAGTGATGTTTCCATTGTGTCCTGGCTATGCTCTCAAGTCTGTATTTTGAATTCTTTATCTAAGATTAAGCTCAGAAAAACTTAAATGATCCTTAGCTCCATTGCTTGAATGATCCTTGCTTTTTTACAGGTTGATTTGCATGGAATATGTTCTATGGTGCCACTTCCTCTAAACCAAGGTGTCCTCCTTGCACTTCTGCAACAGCTGACATGTGATATTGGCAATGATACTTCAAGGAAGCTGGCATGGATGACTGATGTAGCTGCAGCTATCAATCCGGCAGACCCGATTATCGCATTGCACGTACGGCCCATATTCGAGCAGGTTTATAACATGCTAGCACACCAGAGAACCCTAGCTTCCATGACCACAGCCGAAGCTTCGAGCATTCGGCTAATAATGCATGTAATAAACTCTGTGCTATTGAGCTGTAAATGAACTCCATTTATCCTCATTTGCAAAGATCATGGGGACTGTTTGTCTGTAGGAACTATTTTGTATATAGAAATGTAGAAATGAATGGTAGGAATCAGATCCTAGCTTTACTCTGGTAGTTTATGTTAGCAGTTTGTGCTCTGTCATTTTGATTTCAAACGGTATTTATCAAGGAATTTGATGTTGAAGTCCCGGTGAAGAGATTTTGGGCGTGTTGCTCTGAGACCTGTATCAGTTTTAAGGCTTATTTGAAAGAAAATATATTTTGAAAGTTGATTAATTGTTGAGATTTTTTTATTTGATTTTTGTTGATTTGGAATTTATATGCATTTTTTAAAATTACAAATACCATTACAATTTGTTGATATCAAGCGTATAGATATTATTCATGTATAGATTTTTTCGAGTTTCTTAAAATTAAGGGGTTGTTTTGGCAAAAGTAGTTGTAGGAAAAATTAATTTTTTTTAAAAACAGTTTCGTAGTATATAAATTTCTTGAAAGCAGTGGCCTAATGAAAAATATAGTTGTGATTTTAAACTCATAGTAGTAAGAAAGTTGTCTCAAAGAGATCTTAAACTCAAGCGATTGCTTAATAAATATTAGATTCAACTAAATCAATCTATGAATCATATTATATGATATAGATTATATAGTATGATCATACAACATGATTAGATAATAATTTAAATTATTTTAATGGATGTTTATCTTTAAATTTGAAAGGCTAATTAGTAGCATGTAATACTAATGCACATGCTAACAAAGAATAATTCAGATGGCTATTTCATAGCCAAAGATAGAACAAGGAGAAGTTAGGTGTATTGTAGCATCACCAATTTTATTTGGTCTGGTGAACATAGGTAGAGCTATGTTCGGCCGGCACTAAGATCGTGGGCACAAAACGAGAAATACCGAGCAATACCAACAATACCATTATGTGAAGACAAAATACTAAGAATACCGATTAATCCCAAAAAATACCGAGTTTTTTCGAGAAAAACTCAGTATTTTTTGGGATTACTCGGTATTGGTCATCACAGAGAGGTATTCATCGTTATTATCAAACAAAACCTAGCAATACCGATCAAATACCGAGCAAAAACCGAGTAACAATCCTCTGACCGAACATAGAGCTACGTCCGGTCAGAGGACGTAATAAAAGTTCCTTCGAGAGAGGCCACTCGAATTGAAAAATAAGAAATAAAATAAGCACACCTTGATTTGTCATTCTCTACAAGACATGTAATAGAAAGAAATAATCATATTTTTGTCAATGATTTTTTTTCGTTGATAATATCATCATTGAAAAAATATCCATCATACATCAATATTTCAGACAAAATTTTCACTGTTTTTTTTTTACTAGTTTTCATGCATTTATTGCCATCTAATACAGCAAGCTCCAACAAGAATATATTATTTTATTTGCTAGTCTTGAATTGTTATTGTGGAAGCTTAAAAAAAAACACCTTTCACACGCTCATCTATGAATTATTAATCAATTAAATCAAAGAAATATTCAATATTGAAAAGTTCTACTTATTCAAAATTTGAATTTGAATTAGTCAAATCAATTCAATCTAATTTGATCCAATGATAACGATCATACAATACAATATATATAAAATTCTAGTGGATTAATCATTATTAGATTCAATCAAATCAATTTATGAATTCGATATTGATTATGTAGTATGATCATAATTCATTTCAAATTAAATTATTTGAACTGCACAATTATGATCATATAATCTGATTTAATATTTCTAAAAATTAATTTAAAATTATATTAATTAGTAACATGTGATATATATATCATCTTAAATAATATACTCTATATCATAGCATGGCAAAGTGAGATATAAAATAATTAGAAAAACCAAGATTAAAAGCTTGGAGTTTTTAGTAATTTGGTGCTGCCTTTTAGAAAACAAAATCACTCGATCATTTTCATTTATTTCTTCTTCCCTGTTTTAGCATTCTATAATAATCATCATACATTACATTGAAATTATCCTCCATAATCATAGGCATATATAAGCATCACAATTGCCATTATTCTCTCTCTCTCTCTCTCTCTCTCAAACTGGCAGAACGACCAACATAAACGCGTATGTACTACTTAGGCTACTTCATTAGCTTCCTTCCCTTCCCCGGTCTTCTTCTTTAGGTCCGGCCACTGGACTTAAATCTGCGTTCGGAATTTTGCGCTTTTATTATGCTTTTGATGTATTTCTATGCATATTAGCTGTCATTTTGCTGCTCTTTCACTAAGTATTTGAAAAGAGCAGTAAAAGGGCACTAAATACTCAATGAGAGAGATATTTGTTGCGCTTTGCTTTATTTTTTACAAATACGCAACAAAAAAGTAGCTAATATGCAGTAAAAGCGCATATTAGCTGTCCTTTTACAAAAATATATCAAAAGCGCAATAAAAGCGCATGAAAAGCGCACGGGTTCCGGACGCAGATTTAGGTCCGGTGACGGGACCTAATAATTCGCCCTAATTAACGAACAACCTTGTTGCCGTTCACCCAAATAGCGTTATTTTGACCGTCATAGATGGCAACTTGATTCGTGACTAGAAGATAATAATCATTAGTGGGGTTTGGCTGATATGTGTTACTGGCCCAGACAACTTTCCCATTAGGGTCGGTGCCTTTATGCATGACTAAATTTCCATCAGACTGCATCGTTAGGGTGCAGAAAAGACCCTCTCCCTCAGCCTTCCATATCTTCGTATCTCCATTTTCAAAGAAGAGAAAACAATATTTGCGAAATAACAGTACGTATTGACCATATGAGAGGGATTCAAAAGCATGCAAAGATTCTCCAGTATTCAGACGGTTTTTAGCTGATGAAAGAGTGGAGAGATAGCTCGTCATTAAGCCTAGCGTTAAGAGGAGGAGGATTGTAGCTGAGGAGCTCGAGGAGAAGGAGGAGGCCATGGCAATGCTTGGTGTTTTCTTTGGTAAGCTTGCATGCCAAAGAAAACACCTTTCTGCATCTATTTATATAAATAAGCTTGCATGTTAGAAGACGAAGATGAAAGAAAATGTACTCTTTGTTATTGAATCAAGCCGTCTTGCATTTTTTTTCTTTCTTTTTGATAAAAACGAGGTTTTGAAATGATAAACCTACAAACGTAAATTGTCTTCTAGCTGGAAGAAATGGTTTTCAGTTCGGTAAAAGGCCAAATAAATGTCTTAGAATTTCATAACAGTTTATTTTAGTTTATGTCAATTCATTGTAAATATTACAGCAATTACTCTAAGATTTAAAAAAATAATTTTCCGGTTTCTTCGACTTCTCAAGAAATTAGATTATTAAAAATAATTTATTATTTGATAATAAATTATTTTCAATAATATGATTTCTTCAGAAATCAAAAAATCATTTTCCGGTTTTTTTGGAAACCAAAAAATTATTTTCCTGTTTCACCAAATCGTGATTTAATTATCTGATTTCTTAAAACACTTAAATTGAAATTCCAATTTTGTTCCTTTTTAAATTATTGTCTGATTCTGCTCCTATAACTAATTTTAATTATATATTAATCTGCTCATTTTTAAAATTTTACTTTTAAGTATATATATCGGAGTTATTTGTGACTCATTTTTGCAATATAGAAAAAGAATTATTTTACAAATTTTAAAAATAAATAGCGGCCCACAATTGAACCTTACTAAATTTCTCCTAAATATCATTATTAGGTTATATTATATATATATATATATATACACATTTAGAAAATAAAAAAATAATAATTTGATGATGTTAATATAGGACACTTAAAATAGTAAAAATGCCGTTCCAAATAAAGACACGATGTGAGCAAAAGAAGGAACCCAAAATATTTAGCCTACATCCAATTATCCAAGAAATAAAACAAAGAATAGTATGAATATAGATTTTGACATGTTTTTAGAATAGAATAGACAAACACTATAGTAGATATCAAAGAAATAAAAAGAAAACGTCAAATTACAAGAAGCTATTAAACCCAATCAACGGTGACATTCCCAATAAGAGTTGTTGTTGGCCATCATCATAAGAAGTGTTGCGTGCTTCAACGATCACGATGGTAGACTTGGGATGCTTCTAGCGAGTGTCTAAGACAATCTGTCAGCTGAGCATAACTGATTACCCTATTAGAACATTTATTGGCAAGTGCTAGGGGGTGTCAATTTCGGGTCATGGGTAGGGTTCGGGTCGAACCTGAAACTGATCCTGCACTATTCTGGTCAACCCGGACCTAACCCATTTTTGCAAACGAGTACAAGTTGATTTTCTGGACCCAAACCCGACCTGCTTTGGATCCTGGTGAACCCAACATGACCCAAATGACCCGTTGCCAACAAAAAACTGCTAATTTTCGAGTGCAAAAACAGGTCAATCTCCACTTTTCGGGTCAAAAATAGCCAATCTCAGATTGTCATGTCAAAAAGGGTTTTCAGGTAAAAACAAGTCAATTTTGAGTCAAAGGGTCAACCCGAATCCGACCCAATTTTTGAAATGAGTTGAATTGTTAAACCCAAACTCGACTCGTTTCAGGTTCTGGTTGACCCTAACGCCAAATTTTTGGATCGAGTTCGAGCCGAGTTTTTTTGTGGGATCCCCTTGACTGTGTTGAGTGCTTTTCAATTGAACACCCTCCTACATGTTGCACTGCATAAAAAAGTAATATATTATATAACAAGAATAAACATAAGCTACATATATAATACGTAAAGTTGCAGGCATGCTTCTTTCATGCTGCCCTTTTATTGTAAATATATGAGAGTTTCCATCAGTCAATATATTACTGTGAGTAGAAGGATCATTAATACTATTCTGATTGCATCACGCACATTATTAACCAACAATAACATCAACAAACTTTTATCCCACTACATGAGATCAACTACATAAATCTTTTTTCTCCATTATATTTTTAAAAAAATCAAATCCTAATTTAAGGCTTAATTTGAGACTACTTTCTTTCTGCTCCTTAAAACAACTTCCTAATACAAAATTTTTAATTAATTTTAATATATTTTAATGTTTGATGAACTAAATTAAATATAATATCAAGAATTTTAAACGGTCCATATCTACAAGAAACCCATAATGCAATACGAACATTTCAAACTAATTGCTTACAATACTGAAAACCAGCAGAAACAAAAACCAAACAAGTCATTGATGCTGAGACAGTTTTTTGCGAAGAATAGCAATGGATGCATAAAATCACGCTAGAGAGAATATACAAATGCCCTCTGCTGAATCTATTACTTAGTACGATGGGAAAATTCAAATCCTGAGCTTCTTCCCAGGCTGCACATCATCATCATCAGCAAAGTGTTTGGCATCCTCAGGCCCCTCTTCTGCCTTCTTCCGAGCAAGGATTTTGTTGATTTTGTGCAGCTCGTTATTGAGCTTCTGATCCTTGTTTTGTTTCCTTGTCTTCCTTCCATCCTGCATCTTCACTCCGAATTGGAAGGCAGCCTTAGGCATGGCTTCCTTCTGCTCATTGTACTTAGCCCACTCCTCTTCTGTCTCAAAATCCCATCGATGAAGACGCCCCTTGGCCTATAATATACACCAATCTATATTAAAACATGATAAGCATATATTTACTGAACAGAATTTATTTCTTTCTACAATATCATTGTTGATTGCAGGTTCATGCCTCCTACTGCCCTCTAGCTATTTGACACTACAAATGAATATATATATATATATATATATATATATATATATATATATAAAACAAAAATAAAATAAAATATTTCAGCAGATCAGACAATAATAATATAATGTCGTCAACATGGTTCTATTAGCCCTACAATGAGTAATCGGTTGGCACAAGGTGATGAAGAAGATTACGAGCAATGGAACTTAGAAAACAGGAAATTCTCAGTTTACTCTATTGGACCTACGAGAAATTATTTTGTGCGGACGCTGAACAACGTCCGGAGACCAATCAGAATGAGCTACGTCGGTACCAGATAATAACGCGGCTTGGTACTGCGCTCGGTATTGCTGACGTGGCTTATTCTGATTGGTCTCCGAATATAGAGCTGCGTTTGACGTCCGCACAGAATAATTTCTAATGAGTAATCAGTGATATTGCTGATACAACTATAATTTAGAAATAATGAATAATCTTACCCGGCCACCCATGTCCATTTTTGATAAGTCATCTTCATCATCACTATCGACAACCTCACGGTGGTATTCCTGATATCCAGGATAGCACTCAGAGTAACTTTCGGATATAAAATTAGGGTCTTTTTCTCGAGCATCCTTCTCTCTAAGCTGTTGAAGCCTCTGGTCATCACGCTTGAAAACAGAACCCAGGCCTCGGTCCTTATCTTCCTGGGTCATAAAACGAGGATCCTGTGGTAGTAATTGGGTTCCTGCAAGTGCATCATATTCCTGACCATTCTGCTGAAGATAATGTTCAGAATAAGCCAGTTGCTCAGCATACTGATAGTTCTGCCAATCTTCTGGATAATTCCCAGCAACCATTGGAGCCTGCATGACATCATATCCATTCTAGAACAGGGAAACGTATCAAAACAGTGGCCAATATAATAAAACAAAAATTTAAATGTGAAAAGAAGTAAACCCAAAACTGCCCTAGTTGGGTGATAAAAGGAACCTAAAAAAAAAAAGTTAAATGTATAAATTAACACCGACAAGTATCACAAGCAATCTACTGAATGTAGGCTTCGTTCGGGACGGTTTTCTTTCTACTTCTTAAATCAGCTTTTTAGAACAAAAATTTTTAAATTTGTATTAGAAAGTTTCTTTAAGAAGCAGTAAGAAAGCCATCTCAAATGAAACCGTGGTTTCAGTAGTCACTAGAACAGTTCATAATAATAAAAAAGAACTATCAATAAAGTAATTTCCAAAAATTTTCAAATGCCAAAGTTAAAGAAAAGAAAATGTAAAAGGATACCCGGCTACTGGCATAGACACACATCAAGTTCCAAATAAGTTTTAACACAATGCGCAGTTGAACACACCATTTGTTGCCAAGCTTGAGCAGGTTCAGAAGGTGGGACAGGACCATATACAGGCTCATTAAAATAAGGTTGCCTCTCCCGGTTCCGCGGGGACTCCTCCATGTCCTCTGACACAGGGCTCTGGCTAGTGTCTTTGCTGGGAATAGTATAGTCAATGCCATCCCCAACAAATATGTCATCCACCTCTACTCTTGCAACAATAGGGGGTTGCTTTTCCTTTGCGTCAGCATGGCGAGGAGGAGGGGGAGGAAGGGTTTCCTTTACAGGATGGTGCTTTGAGACGACACCATTAGATTGGATAGGTTTCTCATCTCCTGCGTCATTGTCGAGAGAGAATTTTCCCGTTACTACAATTATTAACCTCTAGTATAAAAAACTAAAAATATTAAAATAAATTAAAATAAACTAAATAAGAATGGAAAAAAAAATTAAAACTGTACCCCGTGCTCTTTTTAGCAAGAGCATATATGATTGGAGAATGTTGATTTCCATATAAACTACGCTCAAAGCAAACTATCTGTTTTTAGACACCAATGGAACTGCAGTTGATTGGTAAATACCAACCGAGTACCCACTTTTTGCCACATCACGATAGATAATTTATAGAGTACTGATAAACGCAGACAATTTATATGAAAAAGAAACGATAAAGTATAAAAAAATTATAGAAAAAAAATATTCGCATTAATGGAAGTGCGGACTCCTCTAAGAAACAGGGCAAAGTTTGCTCTACATTTGGAAGGATCAGAAGGGTGATTTTAAGAATAGACAAATAATACACATGACAGCAAAATATAAATTCTATAATGAATGTGTGTACTTTCATCTCATTTCAATAAGTTGAACAAAGAAGTCGACAGAAAAAAACAAGAAGCATTTTCTCTTCTGCTCTTATCAGTTATAAAAACACAGTTCAAAGGAACAAATAAATCCGAGTCTTTGATTGACTAGGAAATTCTGAGAAGGTTTCTTAAGACGCTTATAGATTTCCTTGATAAGCTTTTCTTACGTCTTCACCAAACTATGAGGAGCATCTTCTAGAAATGAAGCATTGACAAATCAAAAAGGTTTCATCAGAGAATGACCAAACATTTATCATTATTTATTAGATACTTTCTCACAAAGTTTCATCCATAAAAATCTGAAATGTTAAAGGTTTAAGTTTATATATATATATATATATATATATATATATATATATATATATATATATATATTGTAATAATGTTTTATACATGGTGAAAGGAAACTATCGGAATTAAAGCAATTAATAGACATATAAAAGAGAGCACAGGTCATTGTTGGATGACTAGATCCACTACAAAATTTCATGAGACTGGGTTAAGTTTTCTGCCTGATTCACTTGTTGGATTCATTTAGATTGTGGGGGTCTGATGTATTCTTATCAGCCATGCCAATCCTTATAAATAAAAATAAAATAAAATAAAATGAAACTCACTTTTCCTAAACATAAAGTTGGCAAACACCACCTTTTTCAAAAACAGGTCAGCCCAAGTTTTCCCCATAAAAAAGAAAAAAAGCCAGGCTGAGGAAGAATTGCTGAAGGTGGGGAGAGAAAAAATTAAAATGTTATCAGTTAAAAGTTGATCTAAATAAAATAAATATAATTGGGTAGTAATTTTAAATTTACAAAATAGAAATATTTCACATTTGGTAATTAATTGGCATGTAATTATTACTACATTGATCAATATTTAAAAAAAAATGATATTAAACTTTCGTTACCCATGCCCTTAATTTATGTATAAAACTGGATTAAGAGATAAACAGCTAAACAAAATATTGCACAAAGTTATCACCACACCACACAATTTTATCAAACATGATTATAGATTTTCTTATAGCAACTTTTCAACACACGCATTTCATAGAGTAACTTTTCAAAAAAAAAAATCTATATGTGCAGCATTACCAATCAGAGCTTTAACAATGACAAAGTGGCATATCTATATTAGTTTTCCAAAATCTCCCTATACTTTAGCATTGTTTGGCCAGTTGGCTTAGGTATTCATTAATAAGCCTTGAGATTTAGGGAATCAAATTAGGGATAAAAGTTTTTACCCTTGATAACCTTTTTTTCTATTTAAAATAATTATAAGTGCAGCCTAATATAATGCGTCAAGCCAATTAGCTAATTGTTACTTCCAATGTCTCATAAAGAATAAATTTTGAACACTTCCAAAACCTCACATTCTCAAGTATTTTGGGTTCACATGAGAAACACAGACCTTTCATTTCCTTATCTTTTTTCTTTTTCTTCTTCAGAACCTTCCCTGACGAACCAAGACGGAGATATGACATGATTTTAGAAATTCGCTCAAGGACAGAACTATCCACACTAACAGTAACCATTTCCTGCATAATCATCTCATAAATCAAATTGAGTAAGTTTCTAGCATGAATGTGATACCACGGAATAATGGGAAACATACAAACCTCAGGAACTGGACAGTCAGCTTTACTTCTGTGCAGAGTAGTAGGTATATCATGAAAGTTATCTTCCTGTTATAAAATTACTTCGTTCAAGAAAATTTATAAAATTAAGAAATGAAATATCATCATCACCATCATCATAATAAGTAATACAAGCGCAAAGAGTCAATTTACGGGAAAATAAAACCATAGCATTGCAGATTTAGTAGATATTAATGAAAAGTCGTCAATGAAAAATTAAACCTTGGCAATCGAAACCATAAGAAAGCGAAGGCTGCAGGATGATTGCGAAGGCGAAGGCTGCATATCCTGCAGCCTAAATATAACTTATTCATATACGATTATATACAATTAAACACCCATAAAAATTCTTTCGGTAAGTTTTTCGCATTTTCTTATGGCTATTGTACAATTCAAGGTTGTTAAAAACAGCGGAGATTTTGCAAGAGCCATGGAGATTGTAGGTAATGAATCTCATGTATTTTTTCAAATTCAGGTACATCTAACTTATTTCTTGCAAATTCTTTTTTCCTGCAACTTCGGTTTAGCTTATATATTTTCTTTTCTTTATGGGACGCTCATCTTTGAACACTAAGTTATAAGTTATAAGGCCGTGAGTGATTCAAAAGCAAGCTAGTATAATTCCACTTCCTTCATATTTATCTCGTCAAAGAGGTACTTTTCTTTCTAGCAGGCTCAAAATATTTAAACCCTTTGGTCGACATTTGACACAAGCAATTTAGGCCATACTCATGAGTCCAGGAGAGAAATATGTTCTTCAATTACAGCTTGCAAAGACTACACTTGAGCCTCTGGATACATTTCCAAATGGTACATACAAATCCTCAATTCAATTATGGATTTAGAGCCAAGAGATTGAACGTCAAAATAGCTTCAGACTTAGAAATCCTCCAATGGTTAGCACACTTTCACATTTTTCCTATACTGACAATCTTTCTCCTTTAAACGACCAAACTATAAAAAATTATCAGGATTTACAGTTTCCTGAGCATATTGTCTTTGATACCTACACGGCCCCATACTTCAGATTGGTGAATAATAATCACATTAATGCAGTAATTTAAGCATAAAAAGCAAAGAAAGATGATGGCTTAAAAATGACACTTTTAACCATAGTTGATTGCATAATTGAAATGCACCCAACAAATATTTTATATGAGCACGGCAGCCCATGTGAGTAAACCACTAATATCAACCTATTATATAGGTCTCTTTGAGTAATTGATAAAGTAAAAAACACTTTAAATATTTAAAAATGTGTAAATATCATGCAAGTCCCTCATATTTGGGACAAGCTTTACATAGGTCATCGAATAATGACCTAAATAGGCCTGTCAATGAGTCAAATTAAGTCAATAACTATGTCATTCAAACTCAATTATTTATATTCTTGTTGAGCTTGAGCTAATTTGAAAATGACCCGAGTTTTAAAAAATTTTTCAAGGTTGGTCATAATTGAGCCTAAATAACTCTATGTAGGACATATTTGTCAATGACGAATGGAACACAAGGGTGCAAATTCTCACAGAGCCATAGCGCACGATGTCGTACACGTCATTTTAAATATAGTGCACAATATTTAATAATAATAAATAAATATATGTATTAATATGAAGTATTATTAAATTTAAAGATAAATCATCATCATAATAAAAAACAACCAAAGTGATGTTTAAGTTCAAGTAATCACCACAACCACTCAACATTCAAAATACACTAAAAGCCTTGAGGATGAACTAAAATTATAAAAGTCATAAAAGATAGATTGGGGATGAATTAAGCTACAATACACTAAAAACCTTGCATAAAGTTATATCCATATTTTTGAATATTGATGCATATTATAACATAATTTTAGGATCACAACAAAATAGAATTGAAGCCCCTAAAGAGAAATGATTAGCTTCTCCTTCGAAGCTTATCAAACATAAGACATAAGAATCTTGCATGTTTAAATATGATCTAACTTAAAATTTATGAGACATCAGCATCTTTTGATATGTATTATATCTAGAAGATGACTTGCAATACAATAAGAATCTTCGTGAAATCTTGTTGAATTGGAAACCGTACCTACATTGGAATGCATTCAATAGCAGCAACAACAACATCAAGCCTTTATCCCACTACGTGGGGTCGGCTACATGAATCCTTTTTCTCCATTGTGTCCTATTAAAAGTCAAATTCTCGTTTAAATCTAATAAAGAAAGGTCATTCCTAATATTTTCTAACCAAGTCTTTTTAGGTCTACCCCTACCTTTCTTAACATAAGTCAAATCTAAAACCTCTACTCTCCTAACCGGGTCATCGCAAGGCCGCCGTTTTATGTGACCAAACCATCTAAGGCGACTTTCTCTAATCTTATCTTCTACTGGAGCTACTCCAACCTTTTCACGTATATGCTCATTTCGTATCCTATCTCTAAGGGTAAAGCCACTCATCCACCTGAGCATCCTCATCTCTGCCACACTTAACTTAGTATTATGCTTCTCTTTTTAAAGGCCAACATTCGGCACCATAAAGCATTGCAGGCCTCACTACCATCTTATAGAATTTTTCCCTTAAGTTTGAGGGGTACATTTCTATCACATAACAAGCCCGATGCATTCCTCCACTTCAACCATCCAACTTGAATTCTGCTGATAATATCCCCATCTATTTCACCATCACTCTGAACAATAGATCCAAGATATCTAAAACGTGTACTCTTATTAATGACTTGATCGCCCAAAGTCACAATCCCTTCACTAGGTCTATTACTACTAAACTTACACTCCATATATTTCGTTTTAGATCTACTCAAGCGAAAACCTTTAGACTCTAAGGTTGACCTCCATAATTCAAGTTTACCTTCAACTCCCTCTCTAGTCTTATCAACAAGAAGAATATCATCAGCAAAAAGCATACACCAAGGTACATCCTCTTGCAAATGTCTAGTGAGAACATCCATGACTAAAGTAAAAAGATATGGGCTTAAGGCTGATCCTTGATGTAACCCAACCGAAATAGGAAAATGCTTGGTCAATCCACCTTGTGTTTGAACACAAGTAATAGCTCCTGCATACATATCTTAATGATTTGAATATAAGCATTATTGACTCCTTTCTTTTCAAGAACTCTCCATAGCACTTCTCTTGGAACTTTATCATATGCTTTTTCTAAATCAATAAATATCATATGTAGATCCTCCTTATTTTCTCTATATTTCTCCATCAAACCTCTTAATAAATGTATGGCTTCCATAGTCGACCTACCCGGCATGAATCCAAATTGATTTTGAGAAACATTAGTATCACGCCGCAACCTATGCTCCAAAACTCGCTCCCAAAGTTTTAAAGTATGACACATTAACTTAATACCTCTATAATTCGTACAATCTTGTACATCACCTTTATTCTTAAAAATAGGAATTAACACACTCATTCTCCACTCATCTGGCATCTTCTTAGTCTTTAAAATAGTATTAAAAAGTTTAGTAAGCCATGAAATTCCTTCATCTCCTAAGCATTTCCACACCTCTATTGGAATATCATCAGGTCCAACAGCTTTTCCACCCTTCATTTTCTTTAAAGCCTCTCTAACTTCAGTTTTACTAATACGCCGATAAAAACATAAATCTTTATTTTCATCTAGGGTGCAAGGTCACACACGCCGATAGGAATGCATTCAATAGCCTTAGTAAAAAACTGAGCAAAAGTCAATATCCGAATTTGAAATTGAATTTGAGCATTAGATTAATTATGAATCTAAACCTTCATAAGAAATTGAGATTGAAACTAAAACTAAACCTAAAATCATATTTGAAACTACAAAAAGAGTCTTAACTTGATATTAATAGAGACTGAACCTACTCTTGAAAATGAAACTGCTCTTCTAACAAAAATAGAATTCATAGCTGAATGTTATCCTTAACCAACCATGTCTACTAAGATTGATAAACCAATAAAAAAATCAGATGATTTTAATTCATGAAATTTCAAACAAAATTATCACAAGAAGTTAATCTAGGATTCAATTTATTTTTGGATTTTGATTTCTCACTCACAAATTCATAATAAAACATACCAAGAAAGTGAAAATGTGTCAACATTTCAATATTTATTTTTATAATTACTACTTTAGAAGAATATGAACTCCAAATATCTGGTCAAATCTAAAAATAACCAATTGATTACAATTGTTCTTCAAGTTAAAAATATTGTTCATCCATATAGGCAACTAATATTTATGTGATTTATTTGCTTTCAAATTTCTTTATAATCTCATCTAAGGGTGTAAGTGAGTCGAGCTAGTTTGAACTCGACTCGATAATAAGTTCACGAGCTGAGCTTATCGAGCCGCAAGCTAGAGTTTGAGCTTAAACCTGAGCTCATCAATTAAACAAGCTCGAGTTCAAGCTTGATAAGACTTGACTCATGAGCTCGCAAGTTGGCTCGAATGATAATTGTGATATATATATATATATATATATATATATATATATATATATATATATATATATATATATATATATATATATAATTGTTATTTTCACTAAATTTGAATGTTTACAAAAAAAAAAACTTAGTGACTAAAGCTGCAACCTAATAAAAGCTACAGCAACAATAATCATTAAAGCTTCAAGTTACAGTAGCTTTCCATAAAAAATAATATATAAAAATTTGAGGCCATATTTCCAATGTAAAGAAGCATCAGCTTTCATTAATTATTCAAATTAACTTTAGTTAAGGTCTTCTTCTTCGTAGAAAAAAAGCGCAACAACAATGCCTTCTTCTCCAGCTGTGAACGAGTCAACGATCGAATCGTTCTTCCTGCGTTTTTGTGACGACCTTGTGAGCTAGCTTGCAAGCTCGAGCAAGCCCTCTGAGCTCACGATTTGGCTGACCAACCAAGCTCAAGTTAGGCATGACTCAAGCTCGGCTTGACTTATTTACACCCTTGATCTCATCTTCTCGAAATTGTTTATAGGTCATTAATATTCCTTAGAGTTTATTAATATTTTATTATTTTCATTGCTTTCTTAATATCATTTACATGTTTGTTGCTTTATCTGATTTACAATAATAAGTTGTTTGCCGATACTTGACTATTAGTTGTGAAAATTATAAATTTTTTGTTGATGTGAATACAGGATATGTGAAATTAAAACTTATTAATAAGATAAAGGTACATTGAAAACTTTCATACTAAATCCTTCAAAAAAAAAAAAAATTAACTGCAAGAACGGCAAGGTATATGAAATCATATAATGAATGGGAGAAATATTATATATAACAAATTTAAAAAATTTATAATATTAATTCAATTTTTAATATATCTGATTTGACTTTCGTCAATAAACCTGATACCAATCCCCTTGGATTCTTCCTCTTTCCATCTCCTATTTCTGAATTCACATCCATTACTTCACCAGATAGTTCTACCTGTCTTAATCATCAAGTTATTCATAATGATGAGATTATGTGCATTATTGATGGTAGATATCAGACGCATCTCATGCATTAACATACTAGGCCTACTTGTAATGAATTAGGGATTATTTTGTAAAAATCACAATAATTATGTCTAGATTTGCTTAACTAATATCAAACGCTCAGCAGAAAAAATTTTCAAGGAGGACAAATTTGATAGAAGTTTGAAGCTATATGCTCGTTGAATAACATATTTTTTTATTTACTGATTAAATAGTCAAGCTAGTTTGATTCAATTCTCACAAAATTTCTCAATTCAATTGCTTTTTATCCCCTATCCCAGCACATGTATGATTTCTCTATTATGTCCAACCATTGATTCGGTAGATTTCTTGTTCTTTTTCCCTTCTAGTTCCATTTTATGCATTGTGGCATGGTGTCTATGTATGTTGGTTTGCGGTTATCTACACTATAATATCAAGTCCATTCCACCTTGTTAAGCCATTGTTTGCTCTATTTTCTACTATTAACGACTTCCTACTGTAGTTGAGATACAAAATCTCCTAATTGTGGTTGTTATTGTTCATTAGATCATTGTTTATAGTATTGTTGAATTGTGATTTGTCTTTGTTGTGAAGTTGCCAACAGTTGGTTGTTTTTCTCATATGTTGTTAGGTTCCTCCATGACTTTCCTACTATAACTAGATGTGGGGATCTATCAACTTCTTTCTATTTGTGATATAGCCCCCCCCCCCCCCCCCCTAAAAATGTGATTTGATTGATATGTTTCATTGTGCGCTAAATTGTGGCACTAAAGCTAGGATCTGAAGCTTGCTATTTTGCTAAAGATAAAATTATGATTGATTTTTTTTTTTTGACAATTTTAAGCTAGATTCTGAGATTTTGGGAAACATGCAATTGTTTAGTGAAATTCAGATTCCTCTCAAACGTGTGTTTTTTTATGCCAATTCCGCAAATGTGGTGCATGTCTTGACAATAATTTCCAAAGAAACATTCCTTCTACCAATGTGAAGATTGAATCTTCTAATTAGTGACTTCTATCTTTGCCATTTTTCATCTACATGTTTTGTGATTGATTTTACATATGGTTGAGATTTGAACAAATCTACTATAATATGTAATTCTTGGTTGTAGTGCGAAAATTAATCATTATATGACTTTATTTCGATCTCAAATTACTTGCATAATTTTTTACTTAGATGGTCTTTAAATTATCATTTGACGTGAGTTCCAAGTGCTTTCTAGTTTGCATCCTTTTAACTAAATGTTGGCAGGCAACAAATTTCAAAAATTTCGCTTTTTTTTTAATGCATCTCATCCTAAGTTTGCATTAGGAAAATCCAATAACCTAAGACACCATGCATCATTTAGCAAATATAATTCACATATTTTGAGCAGCTTTCTGATGCAGATGATAGTTCACTAAGTATTATAGCCAAAGTGAATAGAAGGTTTCAAATCATATTTTTCATGAGAAACAAAAATAAGAAAAAAATTATTAGAATTCTCTAATATTCACTAGGCAACAAGCTAGGAGCCACAAATGAGAGTTTTCCATGGATCTCTTCATCACCTATCAGATGGATGGGTCTACTTTGTCTCATGTTACCTTAAATTATCTTTTTAATTTTTATATTTTAATCCAGCAATTCATTATAATTTCCCTGTATGTGCTCATTTTATTATCTGGGAATAACACAATAGTTGCCTTAAAAAATCATAGAATCCAATGATTGGCAAGGGAATAAAAAGAACAAAATATTTAACACAACAACTTGATAATCAGATGATAATCTGAAAAAAAAAAAAAGAGATAAAAAATATCGTTACCATATTATAAATAAAAGTCATCCTGCCTGGAAGGAACATCTCATTGGCTTTGATTATGGTTTGTGGCTTCACAATCCACTGGTACACTGACTGTATCAAGACTGCTATTTAGGAAACATAAATGAATTTCGAAAAGAAAATAAAGTAAACTTATAAAGGATTATTCACCTTGGTGGTCGCTGTGCGAAAAATGACTGGCTGATCATCCTTAGTTACCCTGTTAAATCAGATATAATATCAAAAACTTATTTAAAACGAATTACACTTAGATTTTACGGAGTGCTTAGTAGTCATAAGATGCATAACAAACTCATATGAAAGATAATTTTAGGATTTAGGGTTATCACAATTGGGATCTTAATCCCTTGAATTAGAATTTTTAAGCACTTCCATGAAAAGATGTAGAAGAGAAAACGCTGGGAAATGTTATTTGTATCCTTGAATGTCCGGCTTAGAATCTCAAGAATAGGGGAGATTTAGGAGAAAAATTAATCTATAGGATAAATTCTCCATTAAAACAAAGCCAAATGCACTTTATCAATAATGAGTTTCCTTTTCCATTTTTACAAGTACTTAAGATTCCATGAAATCCATTTGTTATCCAACTAGGCCCAAAAGAGGTTACTACAAAAAAAGTGACTTTAGCAGGGGAAACATCAACAAATACAAACGGCAGTGAAACATGAGAGAGTTTTGACAAAAGTTAAATGTTAAACTCAAAAAAATGGACAGTCAACCACAAATGCTTAGCTTTTGGTATAATTGCTCGGGTATAAAAAAAAAGTGGGACAATGCACCCTAAAGAAAGAAATTTATGTTTGAGGGAAATATGGTTGAAGTAAAAAATTATACTTTAAACAGGGGAGCTAAAAACACCTACCAAAAATATATTGAATAAAACATCATATGCATTTTTTTAACATATATTACTAAAAGAATAAGGAGAATTTGCTGTTTCTTTCATTCCAACATTTGTGTAGTTTTGGAACAAGCTAATGGCTGGTGTAATTTATAGCCTTTTGATTGCTAAATAAGAAATAAACGGAGATATGAATTTGATAGAAAATACTTGAAGATCTCATATGAAAACCTATCAATCTTGAAAAAACATAGGGAAATATCCACAAAACTCCGAGAAAAAAACAAAAAACAACAATTTATTGCAATAATCAGAGATAACAGAAGGAAAATACCAAGATACAATTGATCCTCAATCCGACTATCTCTCCCAATCCCTAGACGTAGCTAGAGCCAAAGAATGCCAAGCCCCAAGAACACCAAAATCAGCTACAAATTTTCAGATACCCTAACCCTAATACAAACTCCTACTTAAAGAAAACACAAAAATAACACTTAAAAATTAAAACAAAATAAAATAATAAAAAATAATACAAAAGAACTAAACAACCCTCAAACAATTAGCCTTAAGTAATGGACCCCACCCCGAGGAGGGCAGAATTTGAAGCCTACGGACCAGCAGGCTTGCACCTATTGTATTGTAGGAGCCAGCCCACAAGTTGGTCGGTTGGACTGATCCAAGGTGGACCGGTCCAAGCGTATTAAAATTCATATGCTAAATAAGAAAAAATATGTCACAGATCCATGTGGTTGAACATGAAATGGGGAGCATCATGAATCCACATATTCATGTGTTAATTAAGGGAAAATATGTGCCATTGATCCATGTGTTAACATGAAAAGAGTGTCATGGATTGCACAAACAAGGAAAAAGTTTTGGATAGCATAACTTTTAAATTTTTAAATTTTTATAATTAGTATTTCTCCTTTATGATTGTATGGTTTTCATTTATGTTCTAAGTAGTTGTGTGTATAAATATCCACTGAACGAATAAACAACTCAAGCTTTCTAACCACTTATTTTCTATAAGATAAAAATTATAATCCTCCTACCAACATTTATCTTTTCTCTATTTCAATCTTATTCTCCTCGTCATATTTGATTTTTTTTTTGTACTTCCTTTCCAAAAAGTCGACAATCATAAATGGTTAAAATCAAACTAATCTTACCAAAGAAGAGTTTCATGGGCCACAAACTTCATCTCGTTGAAAGAAAAAAATTGTGTAAGGTAATTTTTGCCTGTGAAGATTTCTGAAAGGAAATGAAAAAAATCCACCATATTGTTGATCCACCCACCGCCAAATCTAAAAGACACAATTTTGCACTCTGGGATGAAGTAGACTCAACGATTAAGTTATAATTATGGAACACCAAAATGCCCGAAATCAGTGAATCATATACATTCCTAACAATTGCAAAAGAAGTTTAGAAAGTTATCAAACATACTCACTTAAAAGTTGAAGCACTTCCTTACCATGGAAAAATAATTAGGCAAATTAGATAAATGGACGGCCATACCTACTTAATGACCACTTATCATACTTCACTTCATTCTAAATAAAGACATCAGCTAGGACTATCATTATAGACTATGGCATCCCTCTCTTAAAACCCAATAATTTATCCTTCTCTTTTTATAAATATTAATACTGAAAACTTTCATTGTGAGACTAATGCAATGACTAAACATTATAGAGTTCTCTTTCCAAAAAGTGAATCCAAATGCTCAACTTCTTTTAATGTCAATATATTGTGATATTCAAGAACTTTCAAAAACCCCTACTAGTTATAGGGCTAAAGGATTTGTTACATTTATTGATAATTACACTTGGAAGATACGGGCATATATTATCAAACAAAAATCTATTATTATATTCTTTCAATCTTTATCACTATGATAAAAATGAATTTGGTTTTCGCATAAAGAAAATTATGAATAATAATGCTCGAGATATTTTTAATCATACTTTATTTTATGTCTTTAATAAAAATTATTATATTTGTCAATCATATCCTATAATGGAGCGACCAAAAAAAAATGGACACCTTTTGAAGTTTAACAGGACTATTACTCTTCCAAAATCAAGTTCCTAAAGGATTTTAGGGAGGATTTTAACCTCTGCATCTTAAATTAATAGAATACCCTCAAGATTGATTGATTTAAAAAATTGTCATCATTCCAAAAATTTGAGTACCATAGGCACTTGCTAAATTTCAAATCCTATACTAAATATCTACTACTATACGCTAAACACTTAACTTCTAATGACTAGCCTTAATCAAAAGTTCTCTCTCGTTATTGAGATGGTTAATTAACCATGGGGCTTATGCCTATGAGAGATCTTGATCCAGATCATAAAATCATTGTGAAATGAGGGTAAAATCTCTAGGTAGTTTCTTATCTTAAACCTGATCTACCTTCCAAAATTTTGACCTAGAAACTACCAAACTCTCCAAGCAAATACGGCGCAAATTTTCAAAGCCCACAATCATATCCAAGCAGGGTTATGTCATTAGCTCATTTGGATGGAAAATAGACATAAACAAAAAGGGTAGAAAAAATAGAGTTGTAAGCTCTTAAATTAACTTTAATGTTGGGACTTTAGGTTGATAATTAAGTTATGAGAAAATTTAGTTGTTACCAAATAGCTCAAACATACGAAGTTTTAAATAAATACATGTAAATAAACAGAACCAAATTGAAGGCTATAATGAACAGACAAATTGGATAACAGACACAAAAGAAAAATCAAATGCAAATAAATGTTCAGGTAACAAAAAAACAAAAATCTTTTCAAGACCATTAAAAAAAAGCTTGAACTATTCAAGAAAATCAAGATAGAAGATCAGTTTTAGTCTCTCACCTCGAATTTCCATCATTTCCATCTTCATCATCTGCTTCCTTGTCCATTTCACTCCTAACCTTGTTAAGTAAAGCATAATCCAAACCTTTGACCAGATGAGTGTGTTCAATGTCTCCTGTAAAAGTGCAAAATAAAAGATATTGTGTGGGCATCATAAGTACCATTTTTAACCACAAAAAAAACACAATATATGATGAACACGTGTAAAACAAACTTCAAGTTTAAGATATTGGCTTCCGTTTTAAAGCAATACTCACAAAAGTTAACATTTTTTATGAATCTCAATACCCTAAATTCTCTAGATATTTAAGAAAATTCAAAATTGATTCTAAAAATTATAGAATTTCTACTGGTTCCACAATTTTCTAAAACATTTTGATCAATTTGCAACTCCAAGTCCTCTCTAGAAAGGGCAAGTGATGCAGACAACTAAATAGAAAAACCAAAACAAAGAACACAATGGCTAGTAGAACTTTTCTCAATTCAATATTTAGCAAGCCAACACCAAACAAACCTTAAAACAAACGGAAGTTAGACAAAAAAACGAAAATAAAATAAAAATAAAACAAACTATCCTCAGAACAACCAACTAGAGGTCACCTCACATGCATCGAATTAGTAGGTAAAATAAGAAGTGCTCAAAGTCATGCAAATCAATGGTCCACTACAGCTACTTTGGGCCAACGTTCAACACACAAACTCCGGCAAATGCTACCAAACCGGCCAACCAACACCTTTAAAAGCTTTGAGAAAAAAGATACAAGTGGCGTGGAAACTTGTGGAAAGAAGTAGGTAAGAAGCCAAAGACGAAATCAAAGAGAGGAGAAGAGAAGTGGAAATAGCTCGCAAACTTTCCAAGAAGAAAACCCTCAGGTTTAAGTAGTTTTCACTCACCAAAATCAGCTCTAAAATACCACAAAATAACCTATATTAATAGGTGAAGAGAGGGAGCCAAACAGCCCAAACAGCCGCCAACCAAACCAATCAGAAAAGGGGAGGCAAGGCTAACATGCAATCGGCTGGAGCAGCTCACGAAGAGGCACGCGGGAACAGGAGCAGCCAGCGAAGGAACAGGAGCCATGGAGGGGAAAGCATCGGGACAGGCAGAGGAAAATACAAGGGAAATGAATCTGGACAGCATTAATGAGCTGAAAAGGCATCATAACTCAGTAGCCATCATTACAAGGCAGCAAAACCCAAAACAACCAAGCCCAAACCAAGGAACCAAGTCAGCCCAAAAGCCATGGCACCAAAGAAACTAGCACACCAAAGGCAATGCATGTCAAAGAGCACAACCTACACATGACCATAGGTTGCCTTCCATCATAGGATAGAAAAAAAAAAAGCACATAAAATTAAAATTACAATATAAAAAATGAAATTTGCATGCATCAGCAAGTCAATCCATAAGGAGAAATAAAGGATTTTTTACTACCTTGCTTACTATTAGGATTTTTTTATTTTCCTATAAAATCCCATATTTTAAGATTTTATTAGCAATTTTTTAAGGGTTCTTTCTTATTTTCTAGCTCTTTCGAATTTAAATCGTTTAACAGACATTTCATGAATCTTTAGAAATAGAAGTTAAGTTGCACTCTGAAGCATTATGTTTAGATTGAACAAAAAAATTTAATTCTCTAACCATAAAATCTCCTCTCCTTCCTCAAATACCAGCCTGCTTCTATCCCTCTTTCCATTTTTTATTTCTTGGTAAAGCAGAGCTTCCAGCTTCTCTCTCTCTAAGTTTTCCTATCAGGGAAGGCCGGCCAAAGCAGGATTTTGCATTTTGTGCTGAATAGCCATTGGCTACAGCATATCAGGGAATAAACCAAGTGCTCGCTGCTGCTTTGATCTCTGTTTTGCTAGAATCAGCGAAATCCCTCATTGTTAAGGGATAAAATCAGCGATTGCCAAAGGCAGGCAGCAAACAAACAAGGAAAAAAAAGCCAGAAGCATTGATTAGAGGAGGAGACTATGGAGATAGTTTTTAAAGGGGCGAGAACTTCATTAAAGTACCATTCTTTCAATTTGGTCTGCCATATGTGTGTTAATCTCCATTGCATAAACTCCAGTCATTCCAATCAGGCATTTTATCAAATATATTGATCCACTTGGTGGATTACCAAGGAATTTTCACCAAGCAATGTGAGATCTCTCGATTACAACATTGGATAGTTAGTTTGGAAAGAGCAAATCCCATAATTCTACAATGTAAGCAGATGACAAGCTCTTACATAGTAAAATACCCAAGAATTTTCTCTGAATCACTAGAAAATTTGTGCACACCAACCCTATACAAGGAGGCTAGTAATCCTCAAAGGAATTCCAACCTAATTCTAAATGACCAACTTTCAAATCTACAAGTTCATGAATTAAAATAATTGACGATATGCCAACTTGCGATCTTCCCTTGGCAGGGTAAAAATTTCAAAAGAAAAGTCCTGAAACAACTATCAAATAAATGACCATCAAAAACTCGTCATCAATTATGGAAAGAATGAATGTGTTATTTCCATGGAATCATCTTACAATCAAAATCAATTATCTGTATTTTTTTCCTCAAACGCATCATCTAAACTTAAAACAATATATTAGATCACCTTTTCACTATATTTAAATTAGTTTGCCAACCTCTTGCTAGATCACTTCTTCATTTACATTCATGTTGATGTCAACTGACACTTGAAACTTGCCCAGTTATGCAAATAGTTGTTTTAATTGCAGATCAACTGTACATATAGATAAGGAAACCAAGATTCCCAACAAATGGCATAAAGAAAATAAATTGCACAAGCAGCAAGTTAAAATGTCTAAGGGGTTGTTTAGTTGGCTAAAAAATGAATGCATTGCAAAAGGAATATTTTGAAGTTGTTTGGATGAGTGTAAAGTAATTAAGATTATTTTTTTTTTATTTGAAGTAAAATAAATATAGTGTAAAGTTTAAAGATAGTGGTGACCAGCGGGTGACTGTGGTGGTGGCCAGAGGGTAGCGGTGGTGGTGGCCAGCATCGTGCTGCGGGTGGTGGCAGACGGGGGCGGCGGTGTCCGGTGGCCAGCAGGTAGATGACAGTGGTCGGCGGCGATCAAGGGAGCTTGCTTGCAGTGTAAACCATTCTTGCTCAAAACTGGGCAACTTTGGTTTTCCTCAAAAATAAACTAGAATGGTTTACACTACATCTACTTTACTTTGTATTCCTTTTTCATCTAACCAAACACCAAAATTTTCAAAATCCATCCATTTGGAATACTCTACACCTTCATGTAATACAACCAAACAGCCCAGCCCCTAAAGGAATCAATAAAACAACTTTTTCTTAGCCAATAGCTAAAAGAAATTGAGAAGTTGGTAAATAGAAATATCATACAATTCATACAAAGCATCCATTATCATATTCAAATTATAATCCATTTTATCCCATCCAATTAAGGCATGCTTCATGAATCCTTATTTTGCGTCAATTCATGTTGAATGATATCCAAGTTGATAAGCATATTTGATAGGAAATACTTGAGTCCACAAGTAACCCTAAGGTAATACTAGAGTTTGCAAGCAATCCCAAGCAAAATGGATGAGCAAACAGCAGGATTTCTGCTATTTACAGCAGAAATCTACACCAAACCAGAGGAAAACGGATGGAAAAACTGAGAGAAAACCAAACAAAAGCTTGTATTTTACTAGTAGATGAATAAAACAGCAAAGATACAATTGATCCTCAATTCGAGAGGAGGATCGATCTCTCCCAAATCTCTAGACGCCGCTAAAGCCCAAAGAAACCTAAATCTAAGAGATCTCAAATTTCAGCCAAATTCAAGATCCCCAAACCCTAGGAAAACCAACTATTTAATGCATACAAATCAAAAGGAAATCCCTAAACAGTCCCTATATTCAAATTCCCCTCTTAATCTCCCCAAAAAACCTTCCTATTAGGCTCCCGCAATGCTAACGGCTCGCACGGCCTCCGCCCAGGCGAAAAAATTCGCGTGTTTCGCGTCTGGGCCGGTCCCGCGTGGACCGGCTGGACCGGTCCACTGGACCGGTCTAACAATATTCTTCATAGATCATTTTAAATAATTTCTATCTATGTTATTCTAAGTATATTCCTTCTCCTTCATAATCCCTTAATACTAATTTTATCTATTCATCCAATTGGTGCCCTTTTCATCCTTCATCGTATATGATAAAACACCCTAAGTTTATTTTCAATTGCCCCATCTTAAAACAGATGTCACTCCAATTATTCCACTAACATATAATCAATCATTAATTTATTACGCATTAATCTAAAAATTCTCTTCTTCTTTTTTTTTTTTCATGCTCAACTTAGATATCAATAATATTTTTATTGTCCAACATTTTAATCCATAAATCATTGACCTGATTATGGTTTAACAAAATTTACCTTCAAGTCTCCATGATCCCCTTATCACATAATGCTCTAATAAAGTTCTATATTTTAAATATTTAGCCTTAATCCTAAAAATCATATTCATATTTATATCTCCATCCTTCCCTATAATGGATCCAAAATACTTAAAACTATCGCACCTAGATATTATTTTATCTTTTAATAATTTTTATTGACCATTATTAATATCACTCATTAAAACATAAAAATTCATGATGAGACCAATAAAAAATATAAGCTGCAAATCCTTAATAAATTGTAGATAACATTACGATGTATGAAATTTCCAAACGTAAGAAGCAAAATGTACAATATTGTGGTGCCTCAACCTACAGTGCCTGCTATTTACATTTCAGATAATAATAGCACTGCATTTTCCACTTAAATGCCTTGCCAGCATAAAGCATTTAATTATTGAACTATTTGCTTCAATGTTAAATCTCCATTATAGCACCTGAGAAGCCTGTTCGAATTAAGTTATATCCAACTTAACACAGTGAATCAATGACCAATAAAACACAAGATATAGCATGTTCCATCAGCAAAGTACCAAATCATACAACATATCAAGAATTCATTAAATAAAGGAGTTATCCATCAAATGCACACTTCACAGAACTAAACAAGAGATCATATGTACAAACCTCCAAGATACTTGCTATTCTCAATAGATATCTTATGTGCATCAGCAATTCTGCAAATAAGAATCAGCAACAACTAACAGATAAGACTCTTTTTAAAGATGTGGATGAATCTGCAAAATAAAAAGTGAATCTTGTCATTAAACTTTTGGTTTAAACTTGAAAGATGATATTGACCTTAAATCAACTGTCCCAGGAGGACCAACTGCATGAAATGAACCCAGCTCTGTGGGCTCATAATCAGGATTCTGATCTTCTCTGCGTTCCTTAGCACGATCACGATATTTTGGTGCTTCAGGTGGTTCTTGCTTCTCCTCTCTGTTAAACAAAGGAAAAAAAATTTTGTGCATATTGGATACATAACAAAAAGACAATCAACAACGAAATTTAAATGGGCTAGAAGGCTAGAAGCTAAAGAATACAGGCAGATGAAAGCAAATTTGAACTGAGCAACATATGCTGATCAATGCACATTTTGTAATAGGCAAGGGTTACTGGTGGACATTGAGTCAACATAATGTGATCCAGATCTTCCATTGTTCAGATTAAAGTCATGTTACAGGCAACGGAGAAAAATAAAGCTAGGGTAGCTTTTGCCTAACCATGGTGGTGATGATGATGATTAATGGGTAACTAGTGCCCAACAAAACATGTATGAGAAATATTTAAGCATGAAACAGTTGCTAAGAATTTTTTTATGAAAAAATGATGCATTTACATGAATGGGACCATGACACATCAAAATATCTAGTAAAAATCTTTCAATTAAATTTTATTTATCTTGCCAACAATTAAGTTTAAAAAAACGTACAATGAAGTTACAGATAAAGGCAAAGATCAAAGTTGGCACCTTGTTCTGGTAACAAAATGCCTACTCATGTCTGTAAACATATAAAGCATGAACGTGGTACAACATGGATAGAGTACAATGCACCCAAAAAATAAGAAAATGGCAACCAAGAAGAGATGATTATTTTAATATTAAACATGTCATGCATTAAAATATATCTAATACCAATACTTATCGTTAAAGCCATACGTCAAAATGAAACTCTATGAGAATATATCACCATAGTATCATTATTTTCAAGACTTCAATAATAAAATGACCAGAAATTCAGTTGCATATAACAAATAACAAAAAAGATAGGCAGCATGCTATACTATCACTTTAAATTGTAGGCATACTTCAACAACAACATCAAGCCTTTATACCACTAAGTGGGGTTAGCTACGTGAATCTTTTTTCTCTATTGTGCCCAGTTAATAGTCAAATTTTCATTTAAATCAAATAAAGAAACGTCATTTCTAATATTTTCTAACCAAATCTTTTTAGGTATACCTCTACCTTTCTTAACATAAGCCAAATCTAATACAACTACTTTCCTAACCGGGTCATCGAAAGGCCGACGTTTCATGTGAGCAAACCACCTAAGGCGACTCCCTTTAATCTTATCGTCCACTGGAGCTACTTCCAACCTTTTCACATATATGCTCATTTCGTACCCTGACTCTAAGCGTAAAGCCACTCATCCACCTGAGCATCCTGATCTCTGCCAACACTTAACTCAATATTGTGCTTCTCTTTTAATGGCCAACATTCTCCTCATCTCTGCCAACACTTAGCTCAATATTACGCTTCTCTTTTAATGGCCAACATTCTGCCCCATAAAGCATTATAGATATCACCACAATCTTATAGAAATTTCCCTTAAATTTGAGAGGGCCTTTTCTATCACACAACAAAACCCGATGAATTCCTCCACTTCAACCATCCAACTTGAATTCTACTAATCCCATCTATTTCACCATCACTCTGAACAATAGACCCAAGATATCTAAAATGTGTACTCTTATTGACTTGATCGTCCAAAGTCATAATCCCCTCACTAGATCTATTACTATCAAAATTACACCATATAATCAGTTTAGATCTATTCAAATGAAAACCTTTAGACTCTAAGGTTGACCTCCATAATTCAAGTTTACCTTCAACCCCCTCTCTAGTCCTATCAACAAGAAGAATATCATCAGCAAAAAGCATACACCAGGGTACACCTTGCAAATGTCTAGTGAGAAAATCCATGATTAAAGCAAAAAGATATGAACTTAAGGCTGATCCTTGATGTAATCCAATTGAAATAGGAAAATACTTGGTCAAACCACCTTATGTTTGAACACAAGTAATAGCTACCGCATGCATATCCTTAATGACATGAATATAAGCATTATTAACCACTTTCATTTAAAAAACTCTCCACGACACTTCTCTAGAAACTTTATCATATGCTTTCTCCAAATCAATAAATATCATATGTAGATGCTCCTTATTCTCTCTATACTTTTCCATCAAACCTCTCAATAAATGTATAGCTTCCATAGTAGACCTACCCGACATGAATCCAATTTGATTTTGAGAAAAAATTAGCATCACGTCGCAACCTATGCTCCATAACTCTCTCCCATAATTTTAAAGTATGACACAATAACTCAATTCCTCTATAATTCACACAATCTTGTGCATCATCTTTATTCTTAAAATAGGAATCAACACACTCATTCTCCACTAATCTGGCATCTTTTTAGCCTTAAAAATAATATTAAAAAGTTTAGTAAGCCAAGAAATTTCTTCATCTCCTAAGCATTTCCACACCTCTATTGGATTATCATCAGGTCCAACAGCTTTTCCATACTTCATTTTCTTTAAAGCCTCTCTAACTTCGATTTTTACTAATACGCCGATAGAAATAAAAATCTTTATTGTTATTTAAGGTGCTAAGGTCACTAAAGTCAATCCTATTCTTACAATTTTCATTGAAAAATTTTTAACAAAATAAAATATCATCCACCTTTGTTGAATATCCTCTTATAAAAAAAAGTATTTTTTAATCTGCAACTTTAATGCATTTCACTTGAACTAAATCCTTATTACTCTTATCTCTTTATTTGGCTAACTTATACATATAATATCTTTCACCAACCTTAGTATCTAATCTATTACATAAATTATTAAAAGCTACAATCCCTACATTACATATTACTTTCTTAAACTCCATACATGCATCTTTATATATTTCTCAATTATCAGAATTTTTGCATATAAACTAATTTTTATAATAAATCTTCTTATTGTTTATTTTTTCTTGCACATTTTGATTCCACCATCAACTATTTTTACTATTACGAGTTTTTCCCTTTGATACTTCAAGCACATCTTTTACAATATTCTTAATATCATTAGCTACCTTTTCCCACATAACATTGTTTTCTCATGCACAGACAAAATTTTAAGATCTAAAATCTTACTCTCAAAATATTTTTGTTAATATTCTTTAAATGCCCTCATATAATCCTAGAACAATATTTTACTTAATTTTTTATTTTCTGCCCCTTCATTTTAAAGTCCAAAAATAATAAGTGTGTTGGGTACATAAACTCACTCAGAATAACTTTAAAATTTTTGCAATCGAAATAATATATTTTTTATAAGAAAATAAAATTAGGCTAGAATTAAAGATGACTTGTAGATAAAGGGGTTTCAATTATGTCATTGAGTTTAAAAGAAGTGCTCAGGGCGTGTACTGAATTTGTTGTTAGTTTATCTTAGCCTTGTTTAAACAATCTTCATTTAATGAAAAACATGAAAAAAAAAATTGTAAAAACTTATCAAACATTTCAAACCACATCCAAAGCATGACGTATTTCCAAAGAAGTGGATGTAGCTTCTGGAAGAGCCTACCTTTAAAAGTGTAATTCCAAACCAAACAAAAGGTGGCAAAAAGATAATAAAACATATGCAATGGTGTAGATCACCAACGTATAGTCCATCTACTCTATTTAAGGCATGCTTTAAGAGTCTTATTATGATATACTCATCCATATTAAGAATTGTATTTGGTGTTAAACTATAGCTTATGCTAAACTTTTGGCCAAGTTACCTTCCCCAACCCCTTTTCTATCATATTCCTTCCACTTTAGTTCTTTAAATAACCTTACCCAACCCCTTTCTTCCTTCATATTCCTACTACATTAGTGCTTTCTTTCAGACCTATCGATGCATTAATTGCTCTTCATCATATATGCCATTACATACCTATCAACCACTAAGTGCTTGCCCACAACCCCTCAAAGTCACTTTTAATTGTGTAAATCTTTATTGAATTCACCATATTGATCATGGCAACATCATTTATGAGAAAGACAAGCATTTTCACAAAAATAAAAATAAAAAGTGCATTGTATAGTTCGCTCACTCCATTCACATTGTCGCAATGCCCAGGCATGAATCTTCACCTTAGGCTTAAAGCCAAGCCTTTAGTTCCAGTACATATTCTTTTCTTAATGCACAATAAATACCTCTCTATTTAACCAGCCAAATTTAACTACAAAAGTTATCCTCATCTATACCTCAATCTATAGTAGAATGGAACCAAGATAGCTAAAGCTATTGCACTTTTATTTCAATTGATCCTCCATCATCATTAATTAATGTTTATTATTTCAACTTCCTCTAAAAAATGTGTGTTACTCAACCTTTGTTCTACAACTACTAATGTTAGATCTCCTATATTTAAAATGTGTCCTTTGTTATAACTTTTTACGTATTACAAAAATAACCTAACCTATTTGCATTTAATTCAATGCAAATTTAAATAATAGAGAACTCTAAAAATGGAACTCAATATTATAAAAACAAAAACTAATGATATAGTGTGCAATCTTTTGGGATAATGTAAATGAAAGTGAACAAAAAACATAATTAAAGATCAAATAATACTTGAATTTGATAAGTTTGAATATTACAAAATCTATGAAGAACAAAACATTGGGATTGTAAATTAAGTAATAACTAAAACAGAATTTAATATGTTATATTAGGATGAAAAAGAACTCGGTGCCTCATTGTTTTATTGTGAAAAGAGAATATCGTGGAAACTACATAGCTCTGTTCTAATTAAATTTTAAAAGAAATAAGATCAAATATTATGCATTAATTACATGTAAAATAAAAAATCATAGCATTAATATGAAAATTTGGGCAAATCATAAAAAAAGGAGCACACATTACGAAAACTACAAATTGTTGGACAAGGCTAATGGATGATGATGTCAATGATATTGGAAAAACAAGAAATTAACAGTGTGTAGTGAGTAAAGATTACAAAAATGTCATGTTAGCATCTGATAAAGAATAAGACATAAACAAAAGGCCCATATGACCTGGGCATTTACGCCGGCCAGAAGATGAAAATCTCAAAGTAGGTGCATAAGATTAAAGTGAAAGGACTGGCTAAAAAGATGGATGGACTTACGTTAATATTGTAAAAAAATTGTTCAAGAAAATAAAGTAGCTATGCATAATATTTGACCAAAGAACCTGACTTCAAATATTTCGGATGATAAATATAGCATTGTTGCAGTTAGAGAAACAATAGCGTGGAGTGCAACGCCCATAAAATTTTTAAGCCAACAATCAACATAATGACATTGCTGCTGTTAGTGACAAGCATAAGGACTAGAGTGAAAATGAAGCGGAGGCAGGGTTTATGACTTACTTCTTTCGTGAAACTTTTTCCTTGTAATGCTTTTTGGAAGACATAGTTGAATATCACTGACATAACAGACAAATCAAGTCAGCTCAGGTGCAGATAAATCTTTTCAGTGCTTTCTAAGAAAGAACAGCAGATTAATAGATGGGCTCTTTTACATTTTTAAATTGGAAAACACGTTTGAAATATAGGTTGAATTCAGCATAACTATAAACTGTTTATGCATCCATGTGTTATTATTTCGGAAATAACTCACAACTGGTAAGGGTTGTTTCTGATTAGGATTTAATCTAAATCCTGCCAAATAGCAAAAATGACAGCTTTAACTTCTACAGACTATTAAATCCCGTTTCTCCCCCGTTTTGCCTTAAATCCCGGATTTAGTAAATCTGCAAGTCTCTCACGAACTCTTCTTCTCCTTCACACTCCCGCACAGGCCGCTGGTACCGTCGATGCCTTCTCCAGCTAACTCCCGCCGCGACTTCCTCGCCCCTTTCTTTTTCTGCCGCCGAGGGCATCCGTTTTTTAACATTTTAATTAAATAAGATAAATTAAAAAAAATTAAGTTAATTTTAGTAAGTATCATTACTGAACTAAAAGTTATTAATTTAAACAAATTAATATCATTTATTATTTAATTTGATTAAATGAAAAAAAATATATTTTATTTTAATATGTGTTGCGTCCTGGAGTATTCGCGGCGGTAGAGAAATATTTAGTTTAACGTCTTAGCGTTGTACGAAAATCCGGCACGCAATCAGATAAGAAGAGAGGGTCTAGCATTTATGAGACACCAAGATTTTTACGTGGAAAACCCCTGTAAAAGGGGGAAAAACCACGGGGCCTAGCCCAGTTTGAACGAATCCACTAGTATTTGCAATCGATTACAAATGAGGCCCTTCCTTGAGAGAAGGCCTTAGCTTGATGTACATCTTATGGAGTACATTATATGATGTAAATACAAATAGCTATTATCGACGTATTCGCTTTGTTAGAAGGACTATAGTCGGCGTGCGACGTAGGTCAGGAGGACCGTAGTCAACTGGCGGCGAAGGACTGTAGTCGGGGCGGGCGACGTAAGTCAAGAAGACCGTAATCGGCGGGCGACGGAGGTCGGAAGGACTGTAGTCGGCGGGCGACATAAGTCAGGAGGACCGTATTCAAAGGGCGATGGATGTCGGAAAGACTGTAGTCGGCGGGCGACATAAGTCAGGAGGACCGTAGTCGGCTAGCGACGGAGGTCGGAAGGACTGTAGTCTGACGACGAAGATCAGTAGGATAGCATCAGGTAGAAGTCCAGCAATGAAAAGAAATACATCTTCGCATAGACGTCCAGCGGAGTCCGATAACCGGTAGAAGTCCGGCGTCGGGTAGAAGCTTGGCGAAGAGTGAAGGTCCGACGTCGGGTAGAAGTCCGACGTCGTTGGTGGCAGAGGAGAACTCTGGCTTCACTTGGGCGGAGTTTCGGCGTCATGAGGGAATTCTCTTGTAAATTGGGAAGAATTTCAGCATCCCATGGAAGTTGGGCAGAATTCCTGCGTTTCCTGAAAATCCGGCAGAGTTCCGGCGTCTTCAGGCGGCAGGAAGAGCTCCGGCGGTGGTCGAGGAGGTGAGGAATCTCCTTTTCCCCTTTCTCCTTCTCCTTCTCTTCTTCTTCTCTCTCTTCCCTTGAGTCCCCTTGGTGTAGAATGAGGGCTCTATTTATAGTTTTTCTGGAGTGGCATAGCCCGTAAATAGGCGCGAGATCAAAGGCAAACAGGGAGTGGTTTGAATGGACGGCCGATATCGAATCTTTTGATCATGCACCGTTCGTTGGACATTTGAAGGCCTTAATGATTTTGGAATTTGATGATCTTGGGCTCGTTGGATTCGTCTCGTCAAGCCGTTCGATTCGAGTATAAGCTCGTCAAAATCGGAGACCGTTTGGTCTCCCAACAGCGCTTCGAACCTTTGATTTGGACTCATTTGGGCTCGGATTGGGTTGATCTTGGTGTCGTTGGGTTTGTATTTCCAAGACGCTCAGTTTGACTGTAAGCTCGCTGAAATCGGAGTTCATATGCTCCCGAAATTATCTTTTGAAGTTTCCAACTAGGTTTTGCCTCGAGATTCGTGCCTGATCAAGATAATTTTGCGATGCCGTATCAGTTGCCCCCCTATTTTCGGACGTCGTAGCTTCAGAGGTCCGAAAATATGTGTTACAAATTTCGGAAAATTTTTCTGAGTGACCCCGGACTGATATGGATTGTAGAAGCTCCGAACGGCTCCGAAAATGCCAAAATTGAGTCCGGAACGTCGAAAAAGAAAAAAAACATGTCCGGGGACCCCCAAAAACGTCCGATTTGGTCTTCCCGGGGCGGAATTTGGGCCCAAAAGGATCGGGCGGCCGAACTGGGCGGACTGCCGGCCGGCAGCCGCCGCGCCCGCGCCGGCGAGGAACCGCGGCCCGCGCGCGTACCAGCGGCCGAACCGCGCGCGCGCCCCGCGCGCTTGCGGGCGAACCGCCCGCGCCCGCGCGCGCCTGCGGGCGAACGCGCGCGCCCGCGCCTGGGCGCACCGCGCCCGTGCTGGGCTGGGCCGCGCCCGTGCCCGCGCCTGCCTGCCGCGCGTGGCTGCCGCGCGCGTGGATGCCGCCGGCAGTTGCCGGCAGGCCGCTGGCAGCGTGCGGGCAGCCGCAATCCGCGCGCTGTGGCCGCGGATTGCCGCGCTGGTCGCGCCTTTTCGCGTGGTCGGTTCAATGCACCGACTTAGGTGGGTCCCACCAGCCGAGAATAAGAGTTTTTTGCTATTTTTGGGTCAAAAAATTCCCAAAAAAATTGCAAAAAATTTCTAAAAATTTCTAAAAATAGATAATTCCGAATTTTGCAATAACTTCTCCCCTTTCTTTCCAAAACCTATAAATAAGCCTCTTAAGCCCTTAGGAAACTTGCAACTCCTCCTTCTTTCTCCCTCCGGTTCTCTGGCGATAGGAACCTACGGGATTTCATCTTCTCCCTCCGGTTTTCTGGCGATAGAAACCAACGGGATTTCATCTTCTCCCTCCGGTTTACTGGCGATAGAAACCTACGGGATTTCATCTTCTCCCTCTGGTTTACTGGCGATAGAAACCTACGGGATTTCATCTTCTCCCTCCGGTTTTCTGGCGATAGAAACCAACGGGATTTCATCTTCTCCCTCCGGTTTACTGGCGATAGAAACCTACGGGATTTCATCTTCTCCCTCTGGTTTACTGGCGATAGAAACCTACGGGATTTCATCTTCTCCCTCCGGTTTTCTGGCGATAGAGACCTACGGGATTTCATCTTCTCCCTCCGGTTTTCTGGCGATAGAAACCTACGGGATTTCATCTTCTCCCTCCGGTTTACTGGCGATAGAAACCTACGGGATTTCATCTTCTCCCTCCGGTTTACTGGCGATAGAAACCTACGGGATTTCATCTTCTCCCTCCGGTTTACTGGCGATAGAAACCTACGGGATTTCATCTTTCCCTCGGTTTACTGGCGATAGAAACCTACGGGATTTCATCTTCTCCCTCCGGTTTTCTGGCGATAGAAACCAACGGGATTTCATCTCTTCTCCCTCCGGTTTACTGGCGATTGAGGCTTCCGCTATTTGCGAGTTGGAATTTTTTCCTGCTCGACTTAGTGCCCCTCCTCGTGCGCAGAAGCCTACGGGATCTCTTTTCCATCTGAGCGGAGGTTTGTTGGCGATGGACGATCGAGTTGAAGCCCGTTAGTAGTCAACGATCGAGTGTGGAGTCAAAGGGGAGAGTTCGAGAATGCGTTGCGAGAAGCCGATGAGGCGTAGTAGTCTGCCGACGAGCAGAAGTCCGACAACAGGAAGAAGTCTTACTTCGGGTAGAAGACCGACGAAAATTCGTCGACGAGCAGAAGTCCGACGTCGGGTAGAAGTCCGCTGACGAGCAGAAGTCCGACGTCGGGTAGGAGTCCGCTGACGAGCAGAAGTCCGACGTCGGGTAGGAGTCCGCTGACGAGCAGAAGTCCGACGTCGGGTAGGAGTCCGCTGACGAGCAGAAGTCCGACGTCGGGTAGGAGTCCGCTGACTAGCAAAAGTCCGACGTCGGGTAGGAGTCCGCTGACGAGTAGAAGTCCGACGTCGGGTAGGAGTCTGCTGACGAGCAGAAGTCCGACGTCGGGTAGAAGTTTAACGTCGGGTAGAAGACCGAAGAGAATTCATCGATGAGCAGGAGTCTCGCGACGAGTAGAAGTCCGCTGACGAGCAGAAGTCCGACGACGAGTAGGAGTCTGCTGACGAGCAGAAGTCCGACGTCGGGTAGAAGCCCGAAGAGAATTCATCGATGAGCAGGAGTCTGGCGACGAGTAGAAGTCCGCTGACGAGCAGAAGTCCGACGACGAGTAGGAGTCCGCTGACGAGCAGAAGTCCGACGTCGGGTAGAGATTCGATGTCAGGTAGAAGTCCTATCCGAGGTTGTATGTCAGAACATTTGTTCGATGACATTAACCTGTGAGGAAGAGGTCGAAAGAATCCACCAAGGATGTAAGATTTATCCGAGGTTATATGTCGGAGCCCTGCTCGACGACGTTAACCTGTGTGGGTGAGGTCAGGAGAATCCACCAAGGATGTAAGACCTATCCGAGGTTGTATGTCAGAACATTTGTTCGATGACATTAACCTGTGTGGAAGAGGTCAGGAGAATCCACCAAGGATGTAAGACCTATCCGAGGTTCTATGTCAGAACATTTGTTCGATGACATTAACCTGTGTGGAAGAGGTCGAAAGAATCCACCAAGGATGTAAGATTTATCCGAGGTTATATGTCGGAGCCCTGCTCGACGACGTTAACCTGTGTGGGTGAGGTCAGGAGAATCCACCAAGGATGTAAGACCTATCCGAGGTTGTATGTCAGAACATTTGTTCGATGACATTAACCTGTGTGGAAGAGGTCAGGAGAATCCACCAAGGATGTAAGACCTATCCGAGGTTCTATGTCAGAACATTTGTTCGATGACATTAACCTGTGTGGAAGAGGTCAGGGGAATCCACCAAGGATGTAAGACCTATCCGAGGTTCTATGTCAGAACATTTGTTCGATGACATTAACCTGTGTGGAAGAGGTCGAGAAAATCCACCAAGGATGTAAGACCTATCTGAGGTTGTATGTCGGAGCCCTGCTCGACGACGTTAACCTGTGTGGGTGAGGTCAGGAGAATCCACCAAGGATGTAAGACCTATCCGAGGTTGTATGTCAGAACATTTGTTCGATGACATTAACCTGTGTGGAAGAGGTCAGGAGAATCCACCAAGGATGTAAGACCTATCCGAGGTTCTATGTCAGAACATTTGTTCGATGACATTAACCTGTGTGGAAGAGGTCGAGAAAATCCACCAAGGATGTAAGACCTATCCGAGGTTGTATGTCGGAGCCCTGCTCGACGACGTTAACCTGTGTGGGTGAGGTCAGGAGAATCCACCAAGGATGTAAGACCTATCCGAGGTTGTATGTCAGAACATTTGTTCGATGACATTAACCTGTGTGGAAGAGGTCAGGAGAATCCACCAAGGATGTAAGACCTATCCGAGGTTGTATGTCAGAACATTTGTTCGATGACATTAACCTGTGTGGAAGAGGTCAGGAGAATCCACCAAGGATGTAAGACCTATCCGAGGTTGTATGTCAGAACATTTGTTCGATGACATTAACCTGTGTGGAAGAGGTCAGGAGAATCCACCAAGGATGTAAGACCTATCCGAGGTTCTATGTCAGAACATTTGTTCGATGACATTAACCTGTGTGGAAGAGGTCGAGAAAATCCACCAAGGATGTAAGACCTATCCGAGGTTGTATGTCGGAGCCCTGCTCGACGACGTTAACCTGTGTGGGTGAGGTCAGGAGAATCCACCAAGGGTGTGAGACCTATCCGAGGTTGTATGTCGGAACATTTGTTCGACGACGTTAACCTGTGTGGAAGAGGTCGGGAGAATCCACCAAGGATGTAAGACCTTTCCGAGGTTGTATGTCGGAGCATTTGCTCGACGACGTTAACCTGTGTGGAAGAAGTCAGGAGAATCCACCAAGGATGTGAGACCTATCCGAGGTTGTATGTCGGAACATTTGTTCGACGACGTTAACTTGTGTGGAAGAGGTCGGGAGAATCCACCAAGGATGTAAGACCTTTCCGAGATTGTGTGTCGGAGCATTTGCTCGACGACGTTAATCTGTGTGGAAGAGGTCGGGAGAATCCACCAAGGATGTGAGACCTTTCCGAGGTTGTATGCCGGAGCCTTTGCTCGACGACGTTAACCTGTGTGGAAGAGGTCGAGAGAATCCACCAAGGATATGAAACCTTTCCGAGGTTGTATGTCGGAGCCTTTGCTCGACGACGTTAACCTGTGTGGAAGAGGTCGAATCGAATCCCCCTGGGATCGATTTTTCTTTGATTGGGAGGGGGCGAATGCCGCGTATATCCCGAATCAAAAGTGAAGAAGGTCTATCGTTAGACCGTTACTGCATTTTTAAGGTCAAGATTAAGACCTTGCCCAAGAAGTAAAAGTCCAATAAGGGACTGTATAAAGCTTGCAATTGATTTGAAGTATCCTTGCATTTGCTCGGATATTCCTGAAATATCATCTTGATATAGAAAACATCGGAGGATCTTTTTGACCAAAATTGGGGTCAAAGTTGCCCCCCAGTCCGCATCTGATGCAACAATGACTGATGTCAGAAAGTTGATAAGAACGATCTTTTGAGATTGGAGCAAAAGTTGCCCCCCAGTCGGGAAGCACGTTCCCACAGACGGCGCCAAACTGTTGCGTCCTAGAGTATTCGCGGCGGTAGAGAAATATTTAGTTTAACGTCTTAGCGTTGTACGAAAATCCGGCACGCAATCAGATAAGAAGAGAGGGTCTAGCATTTATGAGACACCAAGATTTTTACGTGGAAAACCCCTGTAAAAGGGGGAAAAACCACGGGGCCTAGCCCAGTTTGAACGAATCCACTAGTATTTGCAATCGATTACAAATGAGGCCCTTCCTTGAGAGAAGGCCTTAGCTTGATGTACATCTTATGGAGTACATTATATGATGTAAATACAAAGAGCTATTATCGACGTATTCGCTTTGTTAGAAGGACTATAGTCGGCGTGCGACGTAGGTCAGGAGGACCGTAGTCAACTGGCGGCGAAGGACTGTAGTCGGCGGGCGACGTAAGTCAAGAAGACCGTAATCGGCGGGCGACGGAGGTCGGAAGGACTGTAGTCGGCGGGCGACATAAGTCAGGAGGACCGTATTCAAAGGGCGATGGATGTCGGAAAGACTGTAGTCGGCGGGCGACATAAGTCAGGAGGACCGTAGTCGGCTAGCGACGGAGGTCGGAAGGACTGTAGTCTGACGACGAAGATCAGTAGGATAGCATCAGGTAGAAGTCCAGCAATGAAAAGAAATACATCTTCGCATAGACGTCCAGCGGAGTCCGATAACCGGTAGAAGTCCGGCGTCGGGTAGAAGCTTGGCGAAGAGTGAAGGTCCGACGTCGGGTAGAAGTCCGACGTCGTTGGTGGCAGAGGAGAACTCTGGCTTCACTTGGGCGGAGTTTCGGCGTCATGAGGGAATTCTCTTGTAAATTGGGAAGAATTTCAGCATCCCATGGAAGTTGGGCAGAATTCCTGCGTTTCCTGAAAATCCGGCAGAGTTCCGGCGTCTTCAGGCGGCAGGAAGAGCTCCGGCGGTGGTCGAGGAGGTGAGGAATCTCCTTTTCCCCTTTCTCCTTCTCCTTCTCTTCTTCTTCTCTCTCTTCCCTTGAGTCCCCTTGGTGTAGAATGAGGGCTCTATTTATAGTTTTTCTGGAGTGGCATAGCCCGTAAATAGGCGCGAGATCAAAGGCAAACAGGGAGTGGTTTGAATGGACGGCCGATATCGAATCTTTTGATCATGCACCGTTCGTTGGACATTTGAAGGCCTTAATGATTTCGGAATTTGATGATCTTGGGCTCGTTGGATTCGTCTCGTCGAGCCGTTCGATTCGAGTATAAGCTCGTCAAAATCGGAGAGTAACTCAAATTGCGTTTTGAACCTCCCAACAGCGCTTCGAACCTTTGATTTGGACTCATTTGGGCTCGGATTGGGTTGATCTTGGTGTCGTTGGGTTTGTATTTCCGAGACGCTCAGTTTGACTGTAAGCTCGCTGAAATCGGAGTTCATATGCTCCCGAAATTATCTTTTGAAGTTTCCAACTAGGTTTTGCCTCCTCGAGATTTTGCGATGTGCCTGCTTAATTAAAAATCTTTAATTTAATTAAATTAAGATTAAGATACTTGATTGCATGCATATAGCATTATGTTTAATTAAGTTTATAAACTGCTAATTAAAAATAATTATCATATTGATCTTAAATAATTATAAAAATCTCTATGTAGTGTATATAAGAATTGTGTTGGAAAAAAAGAGAATTACATATAAAAAAGATAAAGGACTCTCCAAAGCTCTGAGAGATCATTTACCAACTTTATTAAATTAAAGAGTAGAAAGGCTACCAAGATTTTCTACATGAAACTTGCATAATCAAAAAGAAATTTCATTTAAATGAATCTAAAAGTATAAAGTAATGTCATATTAATAAAATTTTTCAAGCTAGATAACTTTGAAAATTCTTATGATGAATAAAAATATATTAAATGAATTGATGAACTATCCTAAAATAAAGAAAAAATAAGAGAACAAAATAAAATTTAAAGTTTCTAAAAGTAAGAAAATTTTCCTAAGCCAAATAAGGCACATGGAGTGGTCTTGAAATTAACTAATCTCTCACGATCTTTACCTGCTTAATTAGTATGGTTGACCTACCTATCAAGGCACCTCAAATTATTATTTTTAATTATTCTCCAATAATTTCAGAGGGTTGAGGAGTCATACATAGGCTTGCTTGAAGAGTTGCACATGGTGAATAGCCCAAACCTAGATGTACATATTAGGTTTGTAATATTATTCTTTTCCATTTTGTTGGTGTTGTATCACCTTGTGATTTATTCCCCTCTAGACATTTTTTGTACAATAATTTTTCTCTTTTATGAGATGTTATGAGAAGCTATATATAAGATGCAATAAATAATATTTTCAAAATATTGCGGTTGAGAGTTTTTTCAAAATATGTCTGAAGTTCTATTTAAACTAAAATATTCTCATTTTTAAACAAATAGAGTCAAAACTATCATTGAACAGTTCTACGACCCTTCAATTGTAAGATCACCTTAATCCTTCCACTTCTCATCACTTTCTTCATTTTTGGTGATTGCAAGGCGTGCATCTTCAACGTGTGGATACAATTTGCAGAAATGTTTTCTCTCTACTAAACCTCCTTAAAGGTTATTGATATTTCACGATTTATCTTCTAGGATTAAAAATAAGCTTTTCACTCTAAACCATAAAACCTTTGTTCATTAAATTTTAGTTTGCATGTCAATTGTCATGTTAGAGCCACCTTCGAGCCACATTTTCCATTAAAAAGATGATTAAATCACCATTGAGCAATCTTAAAAATCTTTAAAAATGATCGATGCTAGATGAGTCTCAGCAATGTCTTCGACTCAAGATTTACTCAAATAAACTTTGATGCATTGTAGCCTTATTCAAACCCCTTAGGACCATGGTCGGATTTATCTTTACCGTTAATTGATCATATGAGTAATCTTAGAAGAAGGTTTAAATAAAAGTACAAATAAAGTTCAAAGAAGCTTAAATAAAACTTTATGCGTCAAAGTTTATTCATATATTTAAATAATGAGTTGAAGATGTTATAAAGAATTATCGAATAGGAGAATCATTGTGGTCAATCATGATGATTCAATCATTGTCGACGATTGGTTGATCAATATCCAAGATTGTTCGAAAATTGTTAAATCTAGTTAAAAGATGATTTTTGGATTTACTCATTTAAGTTATTGTGTATGCAGATATCCAATATGATATTGCCAATTTATAGGCATTGCATTGCTCAGGTCCCATATAGAATTGGTGCAGGGGTAGGGAGGGCGGTGTTATGGAGAAATTTCTTGGGAAACTTGAGGCTAACAATCTCATCGCCCAAGCTAAGGAATCTACCTCTCTTTAGGAAAGTTTTCAAAGCTCTTGGAATGTAATTCTCTGGTGCTCTAATTCATTAATTATTATAAAGAATGGTTAATGATGAAGAGAATGGTGTGTACTCCATTATGTTTAATATTAGTGAGAAGAACACAATAGTTGGAATTATAGAGTTTACTTTAGTGATTTGGTTGAACTTTGTAGGGTCCCAAACTAATGATAAGTTTAAGAGGATGGCAATAAATAATTAGATGTTTTAGATATACTTTAATTAGGATAAGCATTTAATAATATATGTCTTAAAAATGATTTTAGAAAGTGTATTGATAAGGATGATCTATGAAAGCTTGGGCAATATTTGAGGCTAACAATCTCATCACCCAAGCTAATGGGTTTACCTCTCTTGAGCAAGTCTTCAAAGCTCTTGGAATGTATTTCTTTGGTGCCCTAATTAATCAATTATTATAAAGGATGGTTGATGATGAAGAGAATGGTGTGTACTCCATTATGCTTAATATTAGAGGGAAGAACACAATCGTTGGCATTATAGTGTTTACTCTAGTGTCTGGGTTGAACTTTGAAGAGTCCCCAACTAATGATAAGCCTAAGAGGATGACAATAAATAGTGATATGTTTTAGATATACTTTGATTGGGACAAGCATTTTAAGAATATGTCTTAAAAATGCTTTTAGAAAGTGTATTAATAAGGATGATCTATGAAAGCTTAGGCATAGCTTTTTGTAGATGGTGTCCTCAATGATGATAAGCATAATGTTGTCTTCACTGAAATGATTCTCATGGTTGAAGATGATGACATTTTTTAGATATTCCTGGTGTAGGATGTCATGGGAAAGTATACTACGAGGGATGTAGAGGAATATGATACACTATCAAGGATATGCTTTAAAGAAGAATTGTTCAACCCAATATATTGTAACAAGATATGTAGTATTACTAGAGCATTGTGTTTATGAAACCATTCAAAATGTGGGGGAGAGATGTATTGAGTTCCATTGGGAGAGAGTACTAATGATGTCAAGCTGAAAGAGAAATAAAGTGCTCGCAAGCAAGGATTTGTTTCCATGATTTATTAATAAATATATAAATATATTTTTAGGGTTTAAGAATATGAGAAATGCTTATTTCCAGTTTTATTTTTTGTAGGGAGATATCCTTCATAAGCTGGTACATAGTTGAAGAGGATTTATAAAAGTTCATTGTACATAAACCCTATAACTCTTTCATAATTAGAATTACAAAGAAAAAATAATGTATACTAATTTTTTTATGAGAGAGCAAGAGAGGGTGCAAAAATATAATTAGCTACATGTCAATTCATTTCATCCTAGGAAGGGATGAAACAACTTTCTACCATTATTTTGGAGTTAAGAATTGGACAAATACAACTAGAGAATAATCAAATAAGATTATAATAGAAATTGAATGCTCTAATGCATATGATATATAGTTTTTTACATGGGGCACATCAAGAGAGGAGGTGGAGGAGGCAGAAAGTGAGAAGGTGCATGCCATTGACCTAGCTTTTGGTGAGGTGGAGACGGAGAATCAACACCTTTCCACTGCTTATACAAGTCGTGTGTGTGTGTGTGGGGGGGGGGGGGGGGGCATCAAAAGTAGGGCCTACAAAAACAAGAAGTGTTTTATAAGAGATTTAATATATCCATCAAGGGAGAAGCACAAGCGCAATTGATTTTCAGAGAATCAACCCCATGACTTTGAATGTTTAATGCTTGATTATCATTCCATTTATGTCCTCTTACTCGTACATGTAGCAAAGCCAACACAGATGAGCTCCTAATGGCTACATTAAAGTAATCTATTTAAAATTTTAGGAAAATTTAAGTTAGGTAGTTCTTTTACATACAATATAATGATTAATCCATAACTTAATTGTAGCAATAACTATGGAATATATGTAATACAATACTTGATAAATTTGATTAAAAATATATATATATTCTAGAGATTACTCATGATTGCATACAATTCTACAAAAACCATTGTATTGTACATTTATTTCACAACAATTTAGAGCCATGAATCAATTTATCATTTTGATGTAAAAATTAGTTGCTCATATCAATCATTCATTCACCAAACTAATTTAGAGAACTCTTTTATAGATGAGTGGATCCTGTCATGGATGTTATGAATATATGTAGTATATCTCCTACAATCAGTTTAAGGAATTTGTCAAATGTGCTTTGTTGTGTCACATCTTTTGTGGTTACACTCTCTATTGTATCAATCTTATATATAATCCATAAATGGAATGATTATCGAACATTAAACTAAGATTGATAAAGTACTCTTCGTATCATGATCAAATCTTATTTGAACCATCTTCAATCTAGAAATGAATAATGATTGCAACACATTTGTACTATGATTGAACATTATTAAACCTAGATACGAACCTTCTTTTGAAGTTGAACAACTTGCTCAGGACACTGGATGTAGAGATACGTCCGGACATCAATAAAATATCGACACATGGAGTGAACACGTGGATATTCAATATATTTAATGTGTCAACTAAATTTTAAGCTAAGCGCACCAAAAACGTAGGTAAAGCATGTTCAAAGCACAGTCAAAGCATAACTAAAGCGCAGATAAAGCACAAATAAAACGCACAAAAAAAAAATTGCTACTAAAGTTCACTTCACATGTCAAATTTTTAGTGGATGTCCGGATGTATCTCTACGTCCGGTGTCCGTAACTAATAATTTTCCCTGATTTCAAAGATGACAACATCATTAGGAACTAGACAAAAAAAAGCAGAGCACAAGCACCAAATTCAGGGATTACATCCCTATTCCTTGGAAATCAAAAGAATAAAAGCAACAAATACGACCTAAAACACAATGAAACAGTTTAAATCTCGAATTTCTCCGACATAACATGATCAAACATAAGTACAAAAATGCTAGAAAAGGTGCCTACTACACAGCAGTGGAGTTCTATGATGTTTTAATAATGCATTTATAACAGATTGTTACAGTAACGGCCTTCCATAGATGTATTTTAATGCAGTAAGCTGGTTTTTCCTTGGTGATGCTGATGGAAGTTCAAAAGAAGTTCTCAGTAGTTGCTGGGCCACTTTTGGAAAGGTGCTGCAAGAATGTAACGTTGGTAACTGAGTTAACTAACGGCCACGGCCACCACGGCCGCCACGGCCACGACCCCTACCACGACCTCGTCCCATTGGTCTCCCTGTAGCAGAGAAGTTGAGATTAAGAACAGGCAATAAACATGGTTTACAATTAGTGCATCAAAGAAATAGAAAAAAGAAAAAAGAAAAAAGAAATTTACATACAAAACACCTAAAAATATTGAAAATGCATATTTAATACATAAATTTCTATATTTCCTAATATACCACCTAAAACCCTTCTTTTAATCAATTCTAACATTCCGTTTAAACCCTCCGTCAAAAATCACTATCAGCGACTTTCTTTCCGTCAATGTTATTCTTTCACAGTAAATACAAGTATCTCATCGCTTCAATTAGGTGGTAGAATAGAAGGAAAGGAGGATTTTAGGTGGTATATTAGTAAATATAAAAATTTAAATGTTAAATATGTATTTTCAATGGTTTTAGGTGTTATGTATGTAAAAAATTCAAAAAAAAAAAAAAAAACAAGTACCAGCAGTTGGCTTCTTTGGCTTGACCCTAGGCGTCTCCTCCACCAATAATGTCTCCAGGTTCAAGCTGTCGGGAAGTATAACGTACCGAATGTTGTTGCCCCGCACACTTACGTGATCAAGAGTAACGGGATTTTTACCTCTAAGCGTAAGCTTCACGGTCTTCAGATGAGTATTCATACTAATATCCACACCTGTAACAAAGAGGATGTTTTAGTTACCGTTTTACTGAACCCAAATGCCAAGCTAGAAGCTAGTCATTCTGACTAGAAAATGCTTAAACATTTGCTGCGAGAGATAATAAATGAATGAAAAATATTAAGCTAATCCGCGCATTCTCTTTAAAAGCCTACAAAAATCGAACAAATTATGATAAATAGCTACCTCAGTTACAAGCTGATACATGCTAACATGGTGCCACGCCTATCTATCTATAGTCTATACATATATAACCGCAATAACTGAAAACTAGAAAACTGTCAGTTATTTTTTATGTTTTTAAATTATAGACTAACAAGAATAATCTAATAATATTAATACATCCAATGACCCAATAAATGTCTCCCTCTCTAATTTTATCCTTATTTTCAAATTTTAAATTTTTTTTTAATAGAATTAGTTTAAAAAGGTTAAAATATATTATATAACGCTAGTTTAACTTAATTTTTAAATATGTTTTAAATTAATCGAGCGGCTCAATAAGCTTACCTGCGAGTAAGGCTAAGCTTGAGCTTGTTTAATATATGAGCTTTAGTATATGATCAAGCTCGAACTTGTGGCTCAATAATCTTGACTTATGAGCTTGTTAATGATTCGAGCTCAAGCAAGCTCACAAGCTGGCTCTGCTCACTTGCACCCCTATTTTCAACTAAGGTAAGATATCATCCACTCAGCGGCATATTTCATGAATTCTCATTTTTAATACAACAAAGAGAATTATTGTCATAAGCCAGAAGTTATGCAAGAGGTTAGACCTTTGCGTGATGGCTCAAAAAGATTTGGAAAGCCAATTGCTCCCACTATGACAACTATATGAGTTTCTTTTTAATGTCAACATATGCTTCTGTTTTATTTTACAATTATAAATTTTTACTAAGCTTTCTAACCTGAAATTCCACATATAAATCGTGAAAGGTATATAGATCAAGTGTTCTTAACTTGCAGAAATTAAGAATAAATTCTAAATCAAACATCATCTTTACCAAGAAGTAAAAAAAAAATGGAGCATTTTTAAACAAATTCACTCAAAGAGACACAATATTTAGAGTATCAATGACTCAGCGATATGATATATTTTCAATATAATCTCAATTTGAGGAATATGTATAATTTTCTAGCATATTAATAGGCATATACAAATGTTATACTATATTAAAATGCAATGACTAAAGTTACTCCTCCATTTTTTAGGTTACAACTTAAAAAAATAAATTATAATCCTTTGTACTATACATGTGTTGAAATTATTAACGTTTAGGTACTTAATAATGAGCCAACTCCATAACTTGACTCAGAGGACTAGGAGAATGAAATCTAAATAGAGAATGTAATGCCAGTTGCTCAAAAACAAAACATGTCATACTCAACAAAGATATTATAAAATGAAAATTAAATATAAATATAATCATTTGGATTAAAAAAAATGAAGTCTTATTTTATATTTCTTATTTTTTAATGAAGATGTTTTTTATAATGAAGAAGATGAAGATAACATAATCAGGTTTGATGAATTGGATACATTTGGGACAAGATTTTGGTGAAGCAAAACTTGGAAACTCAACCTTCGGGGATAGCTTTGATGAAGCAAATCTAGGAGATTTTTTATTTTTTCTATAGTGAAATTATATTTTTCTCTTGTGAATAAGGAGTATCTACATATGATATTTATTGATTTAGAGAAAGCATATGATAAAGTTCCAAGAGAAGTGCTATGGAGAGTTCTTGAAAAGAAAGGAGTTAACAATGCTTATATTCAAATCATTAAAGATATGTATGCATGAGCAATTACTTGTGTTCAAACACAAGGTGGTTTAACCAAGTATTTTCCTATTTCGGTTGGAATACATCAAGGATAAGCCTTAAGTCCATATCTTTTTTCTTTAGTCATGGATGTTCTCACTAGACATTTGCAAGAGGATGTACCTTGGTGTGTGCTTTTTGTTGATGATATTCTTCTTGTCAATAAGACTAGAGAGAGAGTTGAAGGTAAACTTGAATTATGGAGGTCATCGTTAGAGTCTAAAGATTTTCGCTTGAGTAGATCTAAAACTGAATATATAGAGTGTAATTTTAGTAGCAATAGACCTAGTGAGGGGATTGTGACTTTGGACGATCAAGTCATAAATAAGAGTACACATTTTAGATATCTTGGATCTATTGTTCAGAGTGATGGTGAAATAGATGGGGATATTATCAGCAGAATTCAAGTTGGATGGTTGAAGTGGAGGAATTCTTCGGGCTTATTGTGCGATAGAGAAGTCCCCCTCAAACTTAATGGAAAATTCTGTAAGATGGTGGTGAGACTTGCAATGCTTTATGGTGCCGAATGTTGGCCATTAAAAGAGAAGCATAATACTAAGTTAAGTGTTGCAGAGGTGAAGATGCTTAGGTGGATGAGTGGCTTTACCCTTAGAGATAGGATACGAAATGAGCATATACGTGAAAAGGTTGGAGTAGCTTCAGTGGAAGATAAGATTAGAGAGAGTCGCCTTAGATGGTTTGGCCACATTAAACGGAGGCCTTTCGATGACCCTGTCAGGAAAGTTGAAGTATTAGATTTGACTTATCTTAAGAAAGGTAGAGGTAGACCTAAAACGACTTGGTAAGAAAATATTAGAAATATTTTTTTTTTATTAGATTTAAATGAGAATTTGACTTTTAACAAGACACAATTACGAAAAAGGATTCATGTAGCTGACCCCACGTAGTGGGACAAAGGCTTAATGTTGTTGTTCTTTTTTGTTGTTGTTGTGAAATTATTTGTACTATTGAACTGCGAAAGAGAAACATTATTAACTTTATCTTTATATAATGGATGTGTTTTCTTTATGTTATCAGTTATTACAGACCGTGCAAGTCTTTCTATAATTTGTTTTGTTTTCATGTGAAATCTATTAATGCATTTTTCTTATTTATTTTATATAAGTGTATAAGTATGATTCCTATCTTATCTTTCTTTCATTTTCAAAGCTTCACCTGTTGGAGGAAGAAACTATAAAATTTCATAAGAAATTTGTGCTTTATCTTTAAGTTACAACTACAAAAAGGTCAATTACTCACAAAATGAATATATTTAATTTCAAAATTACCGAATTTATTTATTTTATATCTTTTATGCTTTATATTATAATTCTATTCAATATAATTAATATTTATTATGTCATTCAGATCAACCCTGATTCAACTTTGATCGAATGATCGAATCGTTAACCTCTCTTTCTAACTCGTTGACCGGTCCTTTTTCACAACCTTCAACCAAACACATTCCTTTTTTCTTGGCTACCATAGGTACAACCTAAGTTCACAAGAATGATGACCAAGTTTAAAATTATACAGGAAAAAAATATAAATGATCAAAATTGTGAAGAACGAAAGATGATGTAAGGTCGCATTGCTTTATAAGGGATGTGAAATTCTTTAAAGTTGTAGATGAACATGTTAGCAAATGTAGACAAAACACAAACACGTACGCCCAGTTGAGCATATCTATGTATACAAAGAAAGATTTGACCATATCCATGTATATAAAAAAAAAATATTTGTATACGCATGCCTGAATACACAAATACATGATATACAATATTACACTTAAAAAAAAACATCTATGTTATGGCCTCGATCAAAGAAAAACGAAAGGAAAAATATTACATAATGCAAGAGTGCAATACTAAAAGTCCCATAACATGAAATTAAAAATTATAAACCCACCATCATTATCATTACTTGCCATATAGCTACTATTTGGAGTTACTTCTTAACTCGTTTTTGTTGAGGGATGCATGAGATGTTGAAACTATCAAATACAAATCCTTATGAAGAATGTCAATCAATGCTACTTTAGGTTAATATATTTCATTTCTAATCCTTCTATTTTGATTATATCTACTCATCTTATAGGTGTATTTTCTACCATTCAATGTAGATGTATAAAACACCTCCATGCATCTTCAATAGGTTTTATGTTTACCATCACTCTAATATAATCACTTTTTAATCTATCCTTCTTAATTTTGCAATACATTCATCTTAGCATTATTATTTTTGCTACACTCACTTGGTTATCAATGATTTATTTACTTCCTAACACTCAAATTAACACAACATTGATGACCTAATTGCAATTTAATAAATTTTATTTATAATGTTTTTATATATATATATATATATATATAGCAGCCATAAGAGCAAAATCTTAAAGATGCAAAAATAAGCAAGCTAATAAGAAAATTTTCAACAAGATATATAATAAAAATTAATCTTCATACACATACAAAATCACATTTCAATCAAAACTATTTTTAAAATAAAGTAAAAATTGCATGAGAAAATAAACAAAACTGAGTGTTCCAAAATATGTGATATATTTCATTAATCCAAAAATGATTTAAAAATTAATATGGTTTACAAACCTTTGCAAGTCTTCGTAAATATATAACAGCTCGCCATTACAATTTGCCCATGCTTTATTATAACAAAATTTTGTAAATATCATACCTAGCCAATATAACTCCTAGGCCAAATTGTTTGATATTTGCAAAACTTTAAGCGTACTTTGTTCGAAATTCTAACTGAAAATTTAATTATTGCTTGGCCTTTGCAAACTCAAAATAGGTCCACTCAAATCCTTTAGTGGGCCTCCATTAAGTATATGAAGTACCCACAAAGTTAAACATGATAATGATTTATTAGATGGAATCCACCCGTTATGAGAGCAATTAGAGGCATTAATACTAGCAATTTAGATATGGAAACATGGGAAATCATACATTTTTGAAATCCCAACTTATTGGTCAATCGAATTTGAAATTGCAAGCTATTAGTATAAATTTATTACACAAAAGTTGAGCATAGTCTAATGCAACTATTGAAAACCTTAAGAGTTTTCTTCTCTACCCCTAGTCATCAAGCTCTCTACAAACAATCTAGGGTTTCTATAGTCCCGTGAGAAAGAAAAGTGTGAAGAAAAATAAAAAGCTTTCTAAATCTTCAAAAGCCATCTTTTTTTGACATTTTGGTTCTTCATGTTTAAAATCTTCGTGCACTTAGATCCAAAATTTTAGATCATTACCAAATGCATTTTATTTTGTTTTATTAATATTTTTTTTTTTTGCCAAGTTATTTCTGAATAAAAGCTTAGAGCCAATATCCTTGCTAATAATCAAGGAATAGGGAACAATTCCCTTTTTAAAGCAAAGGAATGGTTAATATGGTTTCTTTCCAATTTATTCTAGGTGACGATTGCACCTAGGTATAGATGTAAGCCTTCAAGCCGAAGCATGTAAAATCAATTATCTTTGGTTTGCTTCCTTTCTGTGGTTGGCTACATCACTTCAATTATTTTATTTCAAGCAACTCTTCCCGATGATAGATCTAGATCAATTTTTAAAAGTAAAATTGTTAAATGAGTTAATTTTAAAAGAAAATTTTATTTGAAACCCAATTCACCCCTCTTCCCTATTGGGTCAAATGTAAACCACCATATATGTTTAATAAAATGGAAGTAAGATAGCATGGAAATAATATATTTTACAAATAGTTTAGGTGTACAATTGGAGCAACAATAATCAAAGAAAAGCTGTGAAATGGCAACCATAATGGATGATAGATAAGAAATATTCCCTCTCTCGAAGAATGATTACATCTCATCTATCCTGGAGGGCAAGATTGCTCTCCATATACTTAACAAAAGTAGGAAGTTACTGATCATGTTCATAACTTCATTTATATCTAAAAGAGAATACAAGCGTTATTATAAGAATAGCATAGACCATGACAACCATGTAACCGCCCTTAAACTTGTTGGAAAATAACAAATTATTTCACATATAAGAAAATGTATAACTAAGATAAATAAATAAAAACAATACAATTAGAAAATTTTAGTGCATAATTTAATATGATATATCGTGATATTGATAACAATAATTAACGGCTCGACTAACACAATTAACTCTTCTTGTATGAGAGGAACTCTCTTACTTCGACTTAAAATCCTAATCCACCTTCAAATGACTAGAGTCATAGGGGTGTCAATTATTGACCCGACCCGAACCCGACCCGAAAAATCCGGGTTCGGGTCGACCCGTTTAACAAACGGGTCGGGTCCAAGTCTTAATTTTTGAACCGTTTAAAAAACGGGTCGGGTCCGGGTCAACCCGGTAACCCGAAATTGACCCGTTAACCCGCTCATTTTTAATTTTTTCCCGCTTCGGATTGGGCTAGTCGGTTGTCGGTCACGTCGCCAGGCCTAGTCTGGCACTTTGGCCGCGTCAACACCTCGAGGTCCTCGACTCCTCGCCGCACCGCCTCAGGCGTCAAGCCCTCAGGCCTCAGCTGCATGACTGTGTCCGCCGGTCCAGCGTGCAAGCCGTGCTGGCGTGCAACATTTCGTCACGCGGTCACGGACTGACGCCTGACGGAGACGGACTCGACTCACCGCACCGACGGACGGACGCCGCGCTGGCAGTTCCCGCACCGAGCGACGAACGCCGACCTCCGTGCAGCCAGCGTCTCCGGCACCGCCTCACAGTCGCCGTCTCGCCCCGTTTTTGAATCAAACGGGTCCGCGGGTCGGGTCGGGTCGGGTCAACCCGGGAACCCGTGCGGGTCGGGTTCAGGTTTAATTTTCTAACCCACTTAGCTAAACGGGTCGGGTTCGGGTTGACCCTTTTATATCCGGGTCAAGTCGGGTTCGACCCAAACCCGACCCGTCAACCCGAATTGACACCCCTACTTAGAGATAAACAAACCACTTCTTATGTTTCATCCACTAAAAATCTAATTGTAAAAACTAATCAAGCAACTATATATCTAATAAATGTAAGGCGGCCCAATTGTAACCTTATCAGTCATCGTCTGATGTTAGTAACTTCATCAATCATTATTTGATCAATGGCATGTCTCATTCGAGTTAATGTCAGAATAAAGAAAGTTTTGCTGTAGTGGAAGCAAAATTTTCAACTAAAGAAACACTTAGCTATGATAATGATGGGTAAAACATACCTTAGTAAGGAAAAACACTTCCCATATTGAAAGTAGGATTAACATGAATGATCGTGGCAAACCAAGCATATAAGCATTCAAAGAAAGTTGTCCAACAATCTCGTAAGTTTCATTAGCTCTAGTCCGTAGCTTCTTATAGCAGTATAGTACGCAAGCAGGAAAACTATAAACTGAGAAATGATGAGAAATGCTATACTCCCAAGAAAAAAACACACAAAAACTCATGCTCCATCATTACTTAATTAGGTAGACCAATAAAAATCCAATGTAAGAAAAAGTGTGTGAAACTCTTTCCATTTTGCTTGGACCACCCAAAATAGTTAACCCCAAATGAATTTGTACATAGATTTCTTTTGGGGGTGAAGTAACACTCAAAACATAACATACATCACTGTAGCCCTAAGAGCAACATTGAACACACATCATAACTTCCAAACTTTCATCATGCAAGGAAAATTCATTTATATTGAAGAATGAATGTATAAGTACGTCTACTTAAAAAAAATGCAACATCATGTGATGCATGTTTATGCAATGGAATAAAGCCTAAAAGTTGTTTCAGATAGACTATGAACTAGTTTATGCAATTTAACATGCTTGATAAATATAAGTTGGTAATTCCAGGTTTCGAAGGCTAAATACAATAAGTAAATATTTGGGTAGATGTCATTTACAAAAGAAATTTCCCTAATTAAACCCTCAGTTGGACTAACAGCTTAGCAACTATGAACTTCCTGCTATCTAATTCAAATCCAAATATAGATTAAGTTTTAATATCAAATTCAGATCCATACTCAATGACCTCAAGTATATGTTCAAGATTTGATTTGGATATCTAGCAAGTAGAATTACAAGCTGTGCAGTACATTAGTTGGCTCTTGGAGGAGCGGATGTTTGATTATTGAAGGGGGCAACTACAATATAATCAAGCTCCTTAAAGACTGCAAGGCACAGCGGGCTTGGGGGTGTTGGCCGCAAGTTGGTGATGCTTTTGATTGGATCTACCTCTTTCACAATGTCCTCTTCAGCATGTGCCTAGGTGCTACAATTCAGCTGCTCATTTTTGTGCCCAAAGGGACATCTATGCGACTTTGATTGGGTTTTTGGGGATAGGAATAGAGATACTATTCCTCAGGATTTTTTTGATATCCTTGAGGAGGATATGAGCTCTCATGTTCACACTTAGGGCCCTTTATTTTGCCCTTTTTTTGTATGTTTTGTAACTAGTTTTTGTTTAATGAATGCAATATGCGAACTCTCAAAAAATAAAACTAAAAATACAGTTTTCATCACACTATTCTATATCACTCTTGACCGTCCGCAAAAATCTATCAGCCAAATCTACTAATGTCAGCTAATGTGATAAACTGTCTATCAGACATACATTGTAGACCAAAAAAATCCTCTACTTCATCCATTCAAACTAGGAAAATGAGAAATCATAAATTCTTGCATTTCATCAAATATAAATAATAATATCCTAATATTTGGGGGAACATAAAGACTGTCATCATCAGTATACTAATCTATAAGATGTTGAATTCAATGAGACTATCTTCAGGAGTAATCACAATCACGAGGATGATTTATGATGAGATATGTTAGAAATGCAAAGGATGGAACAAGCATGAAAATGCAACCTATATGAAATCTTCTGACCCAACTTCCATGTTGACAATAAAATGCACTTGCATACATAATCCAAATTTGACTAATAATCAATTCCATGGAAAGACCAAGAATATAACGAAATCACCAAAATCTTAATCATATCATGTGATGAGTAACACTAAAACCAATAAAAATTTCAAAGAATGTACATTAGGGGATTTTTTAAATGAAAAGCTGGGAAAACCCTTCAACTTAAAGAAAAAAAAATATTAGAAAATGATTACTAAGGAATAATTAGAACATGAAATAACACAGCAAAGAAAAACAGGAAAAAAAATAAAAAACGTTGATAAAGATTGGATGCAAGAAGGTCACCTCCATAAACTTGTTGATTTTTAGAGGATTCTTCCAAATAGCATTTTGAATAAAATAATAAGCAAAATAAATAATTTTAAGCAAAGACTTTTCTTCCTCTTTTTTAGCAGTAGAGGAACATCTAGCATTTCTCTACATCCATATTGCATAAATACAAGGAGCAAATGATGATATCCCACATGTCCCTGAAGTCTTCTTTGATGAAATTGCTTCTCCAAGAGGAAAAAGTTGAATTCAAGTTTATGACAAGCAAAAAATTATTCAAGAGAATGCAGAATATCCTCAAGATATTAGAGATAGAAGCACAAACAAAAAAGATACAAAAATCTTGATGTGATACAATCCATGCGAAGATGACTTTCATAATGAATTTGCACGCTTAATTTTAGAGAGAGCGAATAATTAGGTCTTTACGATGATTTGAACGACGTGATAAAACATTAAGAGCGGAAAGTTGAGCTTAGGTTGAATCACACGCGTAAGAGTTAAGTTCATATAACAATCAAGTCAATCTAATATTACGTACATGAATGGTTTTCCACAAATATCCCTAGACTAACAATGAGATTAGTTGCTATGAGAAGATCCCTCACACAACTCATCCAATTACTAGGTTTTAACGGAGAAGCGTCGACTTGATCATCATGAATTTACTAGGCCACAATTAAGAAGTAACTACGAAGATAAAAGAGTCGGAGAAAGAACTTTACCCAAAGAGAGAAGATACGTGGCTGCGGCTAGGACTCCTGAGCAGAGACAACCCTCGGCTGGGTTGGTTGGAATGGATTTGGAGGCCTTCCAAACAACAACACAAGGATTCCGGGAATACAGGACAACAATTTCCTGTTTCTGGATTTCTGGACAGCAGGTGGAGTCTTCTCTCGATGCAGAAATCTCTGAAACAGCACTTGGAGGAGTACTGATCAGCAAGTAGCAGCAAGCCTGGCAGCACTCGGGCTGGTTGGAGTTTCCCTGATAGCACTTTCTAAGAGGGAAATTGCTGGACAGCCATTTGGAGCAAAGTTTTTTGGAGCCACGTCTTGAAATTTTGACCCCCCAAGTAACGTAGAAGGGTGGGAAAAACATTCCTTATGAGAAGTTGATTGAAGCAATTTGTGGGAGGTGATTTAATGAGGCAAGAGAGGGAAATCTGCAGTTTTAATTTCAGATTTGCTTAGGTGGCAAGTAGAGAGAGAAAGGCTAGGTGGAGGGGGCCGGCCAAGCAAGGGGAAAAGAAAGGGGATTTTCATTAAGTGGTGGGCCCCATGTAATTAATTAAAATCTGAGAGTTTAATTTCAGATTTCAATTCATTTTGGAAGTTACAAATAAGAGAGAGGGAAAAATTTGAATTTGGATTTAGGTAATTAATATTCAATCAATTGCTCACTAATTTAGGGAGCCAAATTAGGAAGGAATTAATGGGGGTTTAATGGCTGAATTCAAACTTCTCCATGCAGGGAAGCCGGCGGGATTAGCCCAAGGAGGAAGGCGGTCGGGCTGCTGGGTGTGGGAGGAGAGGGGTGGTGGCTGGGCAGGGCCGTCGGCTGGTCTAGCCGGCGGTATGGTGGAGACGGCCAGGGAAAACGGCGGGTTCAGGGGGAATTTGTGAGGGTCGGCTGCAGGAAAAATAGAGAGGGCTGAGAGGTGGTTCGGGTGAGTGGAATGGGATGGGGAGGAAGGGAAAACAGTGAATAAAACAAGATAAAACCAAGAGCTCACCGTGGTGGGCTGTTGGGTACTTCGGGTGGAGCCTCTCCAAGGCCTCCTCTCTTTCTCTCAAGCTCTCAAGCAAGAAGACAAAGAAAAAAATCTCAGAATTTTCATTAATCAAGCATCATCCAATACAAGAGAAGGGGAGGGCTTAAATAGCCAACTACATGAAGGAAAAATAAAAAGACATAACTGCCCCTAGGGCAAACATAAAACAAAGCCCTCAAGTGAGGGTATAAATGGAAAAGCATAAATAACAAATAAACTACATCAAGATAAGTAAACACGATCGTTGCCGTTGATCTTCGATGTCCTCATCAAATCTTCTAAAATGTCCATAAATGAAACGCAAAGAGCAGATCTCTAAAAACCTTAAGAAAGAAGAGAGAGTTTGATATGGACTTTTCTTATGAATAATGAATAGAAACTACACGAGAACTTTAATTTTAAGAGGAGCAAAACATTTTCAACTACAAGACCTACAATGCATAAGAACTCCATTTATCAGTAAAGAGTAGCAAGAACTGACGAGGAATATAACAGTGGGAGATCGAAGCCAAGAGGGTATGCCACTATCAAGATAAGGCTTAAGTTGATTGGTATGTGATCCAAAGAGCTCTTCATGACTTTTTAAATAAAAGGTTGTAATGGACCTAATGGTCCTTCAAATACTTGCAACATCTTGTTGTTAAGGGTAAGAAGATCCAAACAAATTGTTATGATTCATAACAAAAGTGAAAAGATCATTGAATAACAAACTTTGAATGAGGACAATTTATATTTTCAAAAGCCAATGCCTCCACTATCGTGTATTTAATAACAAATGTTTAGCGAAAAGGGCTCCAATGCTTTGAACACCCCCTAACAAAGATGGAGCAATTGGAGATATTGCTAAACCAGAAGTCCAAGTAGCTTAAATGCTTGTCATGAGAACAATAAAAGCTGCAAATGAATCTTTATTAGGCTGTAAAGACTTCCAGATCCATTACCTATGAGAGAGAGATTCATGCTACGTAGGCCTTTGACACCAATGCCTCCTTGTTCTGCAGAGATTTTTCAACGTGATGAGATAAATGTGACAAAACCGAACCTGGCCGGTTCAAATGAACCGGCCTAGTTCTCAACGGGCGAAGAGTCCCGTGAACAGTAGGTCTAGAAGCGACTCAAGCGACCTCTGCGTGCGTATAGACGCCTCTTGGACGGATCGTTTTGCCGTGTTAAGTGGACAATCACATTAAGAAATGAAAAAGAACAACTCCTCACGGGTGATATTTTCATTTCACTCACTCCAGTAAGAATAAAACACAATAGGAAGTTTCAGTCAAGAGGAAACAACATAGAGGAAGAAGAAGGCAAAGAAGAAAGGTTTGTTTTGGGTGATTCTTTATTTCTGTGAAATTATTATGTGTTTTCTTTTATCTAAGCAGCAAGGAATGCCTTCTCTAAAAGTAAAGGAAGAAAAGTTGAAGGAGAAATAGAAGAATTTGGAATTTTGGAGTTATTCCATTCTCTAATGGTAGAAGAAATAGTTAAGTGTTAAATTACTAATTTTATTATTCAAGCTTAGATTAAATATTCATATTGATATTTCTCTAATCTAAGGAGAAAAATATAATTTGATTGTCAATAGGAAGAATTCCAGTGATGTAAACTTTGGTTCGAGAGTGAAGGAAGGAGATTTACAAAGGAAGGGAAGTTTCGGTGAGGTAATTATTATGTTTTAATAAAAATGTTGGGATGAATTAGAGCCTTTTATGTTATGATTAATGATGTTCGATTAAGTAAAAGTCTTTTTTATAAATGTTTGAAGTAAATTATTTTATCATAAGAAGAATAGGAATACTTGATGTTTCTTTGAGGATATATACTATTTTAGATGAGAATTTGACTCTTAATAGGACACAATGAAGAAAAATGATTCATGTAGCCGATCCCACATAGTGGGATAAAGGCTTGTTGTTATTATTACAAGTATCCTTGCTTTAAAGGTTAGAGCCCTTTTTTTTCCTAATACTTATTTATAATGAAATTTAAAAAGGGCTTACAACTTCTCAAAATAGGCAAGCCATGGGTTCTTTACTAATAATCTTGGTTGTTCATCAACTATCAAGCTTGCATATCTTATATAAGTAAATTACTAGATGAGTAAATTTCTTATCGCTCATTTATTTATCTATAATGGACCACCACCATTCTTTACTTTGGCAATTATAGTGTCAACATTGCCTCGTCCCCTATCATGGGATATCAAGTGGTAGATGTCTGCATGCTACAGTTCAAAACCACTTCATACTTCAAGGGAAATAGAAAGAAATCTGTGCAGAGGAACAAAATACAGCTAAGGAGAAAGCAATTGTACCAATTAATACATTAACAGTAATCAGTGATGCATTACATCACGTGTGGCCACAGGAACCAACATGAAATGACACGAGGCATTTGTTACTAGTCCACTTCATGTGCACCGTATTAAAATTTTATTTTCTAGATTTTTCTTTTATATTTCACATTTTAATAATAAATTAAAAAATCTCACTTATTAACCTAATTGTGATTAATCCAAATAACAAATAGACTACAACTCTGACTAATCCAAACAACAACTAACAGACTACAACTCAGCAAACAGCCTTCGCCTTTGCCTTTAAATTCCTATTTGCAAGACCAATGCCAGTCTAGCGTGCGTTGGCGGCAAGGAAGCATTGGAAAGACTAGACCATACACACATTAGTACAAGAGGCATTCGGGAAGCGACGTGTTCGCTTCTTAGAAGCTTCACTTTAGTTGGCCGACCACTACATAGAGAAAACTACCAGTTATAAGCGATAGCAAGCCTAGAGAGGCGGAAGTAATTGCTTGATGGACGAAGCCGAGCCGATACGATAGGCGGGCGAAGCGAGACCAAGCCGAGCCAGACGTGGAGTGGCGAAGGAGGCCTACTATACGTATATGTGATTAGTCACAAGTGAACTTGAAAAAGAAAAAGTGAACTATTTCGCAGTGGAGACTGAGTTCTTGTCTTAAAAAGACCCATAGTCACCCACCGTAAACATGGTGGTAAATTTGAACCATTATGGGATGGCCCATTTGTCATAGAAATTGTATATGAAGGAGGAGCATATCTTTTAGTAGATCAAGAGGGCACTCACCCATTACCTCCAATTAATGGGTGCTTCTTGAAGAATTTCTTCTTTTACTTTTATGCATAATTACTTATACGAGTAATTAGTTGCATTCTTTTATGTGCTCTAGTGCAGACTAGAATCCTGACTTCCTTCCACCCCGCTACAAAGTTCATCCTAGGGTATATATGCTCATCCATCTTTCGTCGAATGGATTAACCTCCGCATCTATGGGATTAGTGGGATCTGTGGGTCAGCCCAGAAAGGTCCAACCTTGTTACGAAGAAGAATATGCTTATCAATCATCAGGCACTCCTATGTACCCGCCTCGTACCGAAGAAATCCTCCCTTCAGATGAAGTTCTAAAGGTGCGTCAGCATTTTCCAATAGAGTTTTGAGGTTTGTTGGACCTCTGGGAAAGCCACTATTAATATTTACTTGTGCCTAGCGAGCACTACTCATTTCTTTTCTTTTGATTTATGGGCTAGCTCTGCGATTTCTGTTCAATTATTGAACTAGACTTGTAAGCTTCCAACAGCCCATACGAAAAGTTGAAGTATGGCTGCGAGCCATTAACGGAGATTGATCGTACAGATCACAATCTGTCAATAAAGCTTTATTGAGCTAAGTTCCCAGAAAACTCATCGATAATTTGCAACAACTAAAACCCCTGCGAGAATTCGCAGCTGAAGGAAGATCAATGTCCACTCCAAAAAAGGGATAAGAAAAATAGCAACAACATTATTCACCCACAACCCAAACAAAATATACAAGACTTCCCCGCTCCATACCAATATGATAGAAGAACCACCGGAACAAAAGCTAGCACCGCGCCCTCTTGAGCGAAAAGAGAAGTCGTCCATATCCTGTTGGGATGCTTTCCGCGTATATGCCAGAAAGAACAATAGCGGCTGCTATTGTCGATTCCAATAAAGCACGAGCAAAAGTCATGCAAGCAAAGCTAAACACCTCGCGTACGCTTTTCAACCTTTATACATATTGATTGAGTCCCATATTGGGGCGATATTAAGAAGAAAAAGATTCCGAAAAGACAGAAGATTGTCCCATATTCATCATAAAAAGAGCACCCATCGTACTGAGAACTAAGATATCATCAGGTTCCGGTTCGACTAAAAATGGACCAAATTGATTTTTTTCAGACAAAAGGAGTAACTTGACAGGAGAAAAAGCACAGCACCACCACCTTAAACAAGGGCCGCATGCAAAAGGGAAATTCACCGTTTGCCCGAGAAGAGAAAAAAACAACTCGGACAAGAAACCAACAGGAGAGCACCCAAAGAAGCGTATCACGGCGAGGACAGAAAAGGACGCCGGTTGCAAGGGCGTGAACCCGAATGAAGCAAAGGCACTAGATAGCATCAAAATTTTGGTCAAATCACAACCTTACCAGAGAGGGGCCTCAGAGGAGGCTGAAAAAGGAAAGGTTGCAAAGCAAATAGATGTCTATTTATGATAAAAGGATCGGGAATTCATATGAATCATGCTACTTTCTCTTTTCCCGTTTCAAACTGCTAAGAGATAGAAAAGATTCCAATAGTAAAGATAGAGAACCAATTGGACTGAGCAAGGGACCGGATTTTTTGTTGGAAGAACCTTGGAGAACTGGGATTGATGACTTGGTACTACTTCCTTTCCTGTTGTCGGGAGTGTGATATCCTTGTTCTATTGGTTTGAGGAGAATTCCTTTATGAAGTCAGGAAGTAGAATGCTGACGCTAAGCTAAAATACACATTTATGCCTATAATTTGAAGCTAAACTAATCATTTGAAATCACATCTGACAGTTTTGATGGAGAAACTGACATAGTAAATAATCCTTGTAAAAAAAGAAAATGGTACAAAAATTGTTAAGAGTATACAAAATATTAGTTTCTTAAACCTGCTTCCATCGCAGAACAATGGTCTTAACTCTTACGAGACTAGCAGACACTCACATGTAACAATTTTCAGCACATGAGCAAGTGAGCAACCTAAATTTGCACTGACATCGTCAATTCCGTACTTATTCAAAATGCTAAAGCTTTATAAGCATACAAACAGAGAATATTTCATATTTCACCATAAGACTCATATGCTTAATCTTCAAAAAACTAGTGTTCCATTCTAAAATCCAATTATACTTTATCTTCATGGGTACCTTTCGAATAAGATTACAGGATTCCAACTTTTCCTAAATTATTCATGCAGAAGAATCCATAATTTTCTAAAATGCAATGTAGCTCCCCAACCGCTAGTAATGACACAATACTTTAATCCAATCACAAACAATTGACATTCATAATGATTAAAAATACTCTGGTAGACACGCTACCAAGAAGTAGCCCTCAACCTTCATGCTATCATTTTTCACATCTTTCCACTCTCAACCAAAGCACAAAAATAAAATATAACTAAATCAAAGCATTAAAAACTAGCCTCTAAAGGCGAATGAAACTCTACTGAAAAAATCAGAATTCAACCGACTGACACAATAACCACTGCATATCTTTCTGCTAAACGAACACATCAAAAAGCCCAAACCCCTTGCTCACCAACATAACAATATCAGAAATCATAAAATTGCAGAAGATGTGTTTTGAACGAGGAATAGCGGAGGTACCTGTTATAGTTCCATGAACCACGGTGCCGTTCTTGAGTTCAATCGAGACAGTCTCATTGTTGAGCTTCATTAAAAATCTAAAAAGAAAACGCAGAGCCCCATCGATCAGTAGTTGAAAACAAGGAAAACAGAGGGGTTAGAGAGCCGGTAATGCAAGAGAGATAAACCTGACGAGCTTCATTCTCGCGAGTGCTAGGCGGCGCTAGGGTTCCGATCCGACTTTCGCAAACGAAAGAGCAAAACCGTTCCCAAGCACGGTTCGCCCGAGCTCCAAACCTTGCCGTTCAGGCTCACTTATCATGCACTCGACACTTTATGATGCACGCACAGAACACGTAAGGCTTGTGCCCTCGTCTATCTTAATATTTTTAGGATAAAGGTGAATGACGAAGCAACTAGGAAATCAAATATTAATGTGAATTTTTTATTTAAATAAATAATTGAAATATATTGTTAATAATAGATTAATTTAAATAATTCTATTAATTTTTTTATAAAATTATATAATATATTATATATTTGGTAGGTGGATTTATATATGTATGTATACCTCATAGAATTCATTTGCATTTGCAATTTGAGTATCTAATTCTTTACATTTACCTATATAATATCAATTAGTTATTTAAGCAATAAAAGATATATTCCACTTGAAAATTTTGACTTTATATATCTAATAATATATGCAATTAACTAAATTTCTCTAAATATCTATGCTATTTATTTCCTTAGAAAATTAGGTCTGAAAGTTTGATTTAGATGAGTATTCCTTTATAGTTTCAAACTATTTACACGAGTTCATTTTGAATGAAATTAATTCAAATACCTACCGAGGCTTACGATGGTTGGTGGGCAAACACGGTTGGGAACCCCCAATCCAGGGTTTGAATACCCTCTACTACGGCTACGACTCTTCACTTGGGCAAAGCAAGTGTTGACCCGATGTTGGTGGGTGGCATCGCTAGGTTTCGCCAAGAAATTAGTTACACAGTCAAACACTCCCTTTGGAGTGGCAGCGGGTAGATACCCCCGTTCCAAAACAAATCATTCAAATTGGTTTGAATTCAATCATTTATTCGGACATGAGTTATTCGATGGATTGTTTTGAGGACTTTAGCTAAAATACCTAAAATTTCACTTAAGAAAATCATACATAAACCCACATTTATCACATGAGGAGGGATTTAGGATTTGATTTAAAATTGGAGATAGTTTGAAGATCTAATGAACTCTAAATATCTACCTGATATTTGACAATGACGATCACCATTGGAAGCCATAATCACCCTACTATTATTGCCTAATTTTCATTATCGACTACCATTATCTAATTACAATCTCAAGATTAGTGGCACTTAATTATTGTCGCTCATTATTGTCAACAATGTCAATGCATGATATCATCTATAAAGTTCATAATTACTATCAATACAAAATATCAATACTTAATAGCTTCATCATCAAAGCATAAATGAACGTCAATGTATATATGGCTGATGCACTCTCACTACCTTCATTAACTGCCAAACTCATGTCAACTAAAGTTAGAGGTGTCAATATTTGAACCGACCCAAAATCCGACCCGAACCCGAACCGGGTCGGCTTCGGGTTAGGAATTTTGACCCGTTTGTAAAACTGGGTCAGGTTCGGGTTGACCCGGAAACCCGAAATCAACCCGGTTTGACCCGTTTTTAATTAAGTTAGGAGGATTTTGAAGGATTTTTATGAAATAAGTAAATGATATTTGAGTATTTCAAAAAATTATAAACATTGTTGTCCAAATTAAATTAATTTTAATCTATTTTAAATTAATTGAAGTAAATCTTACCTTAATTTGATTTATATTTAAATAAATTAAATAAAATAAAAAATTTTAATAAAATATACCTGAAATGGGTCGGGTTCGGGTTGACCCGAACCCGAAGTGGGTCGGGATCGAGTTCAGAAAACCGACCCGTTTGTAAAAACGGGTCGGGTTGAACAGTGTCGGGTCAATTTCGAGTTTGACCCGAACCAGACCCGTGACCCGTTTTTCACAGTTCTAACTAAAGTTTTATAGATATTTTAATGATTCATAAAATCTGAATAATCTGTGAAATCATTTAAAAATATTGTGAAATTTTTACTATTTAATTTTGTGCACAACAAATAGATTTAAGTTTGGGCATTGAACATTAAAAAATATGTTTCCATAACGAATTATAAAAAGATTTATATCATATATCGTGACACATTTATTTATTCATCCCCATCCTTTATAATTGTGAAAAGCTATATTTAAATGTGTCATTTGTGTATATGTTTAATTTATTTATCGAAAATATTAAAATTTGAAAGATATTTAAATCAAAGTTAAAAAATATTTATGTTATTTAGTTTTTAATGGCCTGTTTACATGATTCCCAATTAATAAAATGCAAATTTTGATAGCAAACTAAGGAAAATGCGGGTCAAATATATTTTGATCATATTTCTAAATAGATGTTGTCGATTCAGCTTTCTATTCTTCTTTACATATACTCTGTTTTATCGATGTTTAATACTATGCATTTGATGTAGTGCTATAAAAGCTACTCATCTTCACATGGTATCAGAGTCAATTATCTCACAACTAGTACCTCCTAAATGGCTTCATATCTCTCCTCTCAAACCGGTGAGTCCTTTATAGATAACCCCTCGAATAGCCCTTATATTTCTCCTCCATGAAATTTCTTATTTCCAACATCAAAATCATCATTCATATCTCACTATCAAATGAAAACTACCCAACCTGGAAATCCTAAATCCTAAAGTTGTTTCATGCTAACAACTACGCCTCTTTTTCTCAACAAAACTACAACAGCTCCTCCTCGACTAATCGTCCAGTAAGGCGGTACATCGATCTAACCAGACCTTTAACCAGTGGACACTCATCGACCAGAATCTTGCCACAAACATATGCTCCACACTATCCCCAACAATTCTCCCATGCATTCTCAACCTCAACACTTGCTCCACATTTGAGTCACCTTAGAACGTCGTTCGCAAGCAACAAATCATTCAAGAGTAATACAACTCAAGAACCAACCCCACAAGATTTCCATGGGCCAGTCGACCATGCTTCAATACCTCACAATCGTCAAAACCTTAGTTGACATCATTGTCGTCGATGGCTCTACCATTAACGCTGAAGACATCCTTTTGTAGACACTCAACAGCTTACCTCCTAAATACCAGTCATTCAAAACTTATATCCGCACTATGCTGACTTCCATTAGCCTCCAGTATCTGTACTAACTGCTTCTCATTGAAGAAATAAATCTTTCAACCAAATCAACAAAGGAATATGCCAATCCAAACATTCATGCGGTAGTCTACTCTGCCTGAGGCTGTGGCAGAGGCCGCATACGCCTCACCAACAACTCCAACAAAGGTCGATTCAATAAATCCTACTCTTTAAGACCACTGACATCATACAACTAACCCACCTCTCCAATAACCACTTGTCAAATTTGCCCAAACACGACCACACAGCCAATGTGTGTTAGCATCGTCTTAACCTTGAACACCCAACTCCTCACCAAGCCTCAACAAACTTTAGTCACCTCCAACTCGAAAACCAACTCGGAATGGATACTCCACTTGGGCGCATCATCTCATCTAACCAACAACATTGACAACCTCTTCCAACCTGTGGAATACAAACTGTTTGATTTGTTGAAATAATAATTAAGAGTAAAAGAATAAAATATATTTAAAATATAGAGTATTTGAAGTATTTTAGAATTATTTGTTTGGTATAAATAAATATAATATATTATTTTTTCTGTAATGCTTGATTAGAAGTAAAATGAATAAAATATAAAATATGATGAGCGAGAGTGGTGGGAGGTGGTAGGTAGTGGCAGAGCGAGGTTGGGAGCACTGTCCCTTTTGGCTTTTGGAAACCAATGCCTTAATCCATAGGCAAGACTTTGCCCGAAGCTTTTTGAAGATGATGTATAAACCAGTAGTAGGTTTTAAAAATTAAATTTGATTTTGTTTATTTCAGTTCAAAATTTTCTTTTATTTATTTTTAATATTTTTAATTTAACAATTCTATTTTTTTTAGCAAGCTTAAAGAAAGAACTGAAAAAATTCAAAAGACCTTATTGTTGAAAATTTATTTAAGTTTAAATAGTTCTAAGATTTTCATATACTTTGAATTTAATAGAGCAAATTCGAATTTTTACTCTTTATAATTAAAATCTTTAATTTGTGTAATTAGTCTCCATCATTTTCTAAGGATTTTTAAAAAAATTATTAAAATCCACTACCTACTAAACCCTACATCAAAGTCTTCATTATTTAGTTGTCGATGGCATGATTAAAAGCTCACAGTATTTTGAAGATCCAATAATTGTGCTCCCACAAGAAAAAAATTCTAGCTCCGCCCAAATGGCAACCACAGAGGCAAATAACGACGAGAAAGAGGTGAATACTAAATAGTAATATATGGTGACAACTATGACATATTATAGTGTATTTACTATTTTCAACTCGGTCAAATCAGTCATTTTGAATACTTCAAAATAACCTATAGAGTGAATTTATAATTTTCTTAAATTTCACTCTATATATTTTTAGTTCAAATTAAAAATTGATATTTTCTTTGCGGACGTCAAATGTCATCCGGAGACTAATCACAATGTGTCATGTCACCCCCTGCTCGGTACTCGGATTGATACTGTTTGGTACTGCTGACGTGACATATTCTGATTGCTCGGATAATGAACTGCTTTCGATGTTCGCATTGAACAATCTCTCTCCAAACTTTTAGACTCCAAACTTTTAGTTTATAAAATTTGATTGACTGTTCATTTGTTCCGACTTCCGATATTCTAAAAAAAATTAAACTATAACCTAAGCAATAATTCCTTGCAATCATTTCAGGCACGAATTATGAGAGATTATTAGATGCGGAGTGCAGACGGGGAGAACCGTCTGCAAACTAGTATAAAATCCAGCTAGGTACCATTCGGTACCGCTGGGTACCACTAGGTACCGCTTGGTACCATGTGTCTGTGCAGACGGTGCTCTCCCGCTCTGCACTCCGCACCTAATAATTTCGGCACGAATTATACGCAGGCGGTCCATTTTCAAAAGAAATCTATAATTATAATTATATCGCATATCCGTTACTAAGGAAAAAAAATAAAGATTTGATAGAGGTCATGGCGCCGTGGGTCGATGGACTGAAGGAATCCAAAGTGAATAGATACCAAATTCGATGTAGATAAAAATTCTTTAATTATTTTTTAATTAATATAAAATTCGAATATCAAATTTCTCAATCTTATATTTCATTTTTATCATTCATACCACCCTATAAATTTTAATATTTCATTACATGAACTCATATTTGTTCTATGAGTGATAGATATATAATATTAAAATTTTAGATATTAGATATATAAATATCATGAAATAAAATTGTATGTATATAAATCTCCCATTATCTATTTGTTAAAAAATAATCATTTATTGGTTGAATAAATTAGAATTCATATATTTGAATGGTCCAGACTGTTTTTGTCTTTTTGAGACAGGTGAACGTGATAAAGCCTTGCTTCATGTTTACTCAACAAGAAGTCACAAAGTTTATGATGAAAAAAAAAAAAAAAAAAAACTTATGATGAGAAAGAGGAGATGGATTTCCCTTTTAAATGAGGGGTATAAGTGGATTTAGATAATATTTAAAATTATCTAATTTTTATATTTAGTATCCAAATTTTATTATTTATTTAATTTACCACTTCTTTAATCTCATTGACCCAATTTCAAGAATATGAAAATGTTATAATGTTTTTTTTTTGTATGGATAAAACCCACGGCGAGACCTACGCGTTAATAAGGTTAAAAATTATAAGTCCTAAAAAGATCATAAACTCACTATAAGGACATCATTTGAGTAAAAAACCTATGAGCTTTATATCTAACAAAATATATAAGATAACTAAATACATAAGATAAAAAACAAGTGAAAAGAAAAGACAACAACAAGGAATGAGTTGAGGTCCAGCGTCGGGTAATGAGTTGAGGTCCAGCGTCGGGTAGAAATCCGACGTCAGTCGTGTGGCCGGGGAGAACTCCAGCGTTAGATGATATTCGGACAAAACTTCAGAGTCACTTGGAGATCGAGGGAAGTTCCGTGTGGCCGTGGAAGTCGGGCGGAATTCCGGCGTCGTGTGGCCTTGGAAGTTGGGCGGAATTCTGGCGTCGCTTGGGCAGAATTCTGATGTCACTTGGGCGTCGGGCAGAATTCCGGCGGTGCATGGTCGAGAAGGCGTTTCTTTCCTCATATCCTACTTTTCTTTTTCTCTTCTTCTTCTCTTCTTCTTGCTTGGGCCCCCTCTCAAGAGAAATGAGGGGTCTATTTATAGATTTTTTGAGTGGCATGGCTCGTAAATATGTGAGAGATCAGGGCCAAAGGTGGAGTGATTCGGATGGACGGCCGATATTGAATCCCTTGATCATGTACCGTTCATAAGACATTTGAAGGTCTTAATAATGTCAGAATTTGGCGATCTTGGTCTCGTTGGATTTGTCTCATGGAGCCGCTCAATTCGACTATAAGCACGTCATATTTTGAAACGGTTTGGTAACTCAATTTGTGATTTGAACTTTCCAATAACGCTTCAGGTGATTGATTTGGACTCATTTGGGCTCGGATTGAGTTGAATTTGGTGTCGTTAAGTTCGTATTTCTGAGACGCTCAGTTTGACAATAAGTTCATTGAAATTGGAGTTCAGGTGATTCCATATTTAATTTTTGAAGTTTCCGGCTTGATTTTGCCTCGGGCGTGTCCGATCAAGATAATTTTTTGAGAATATATCATTACTTTAAAATAATTTAATATTTTGTGAGTTTATAACAAACTTTAGGTGTTAAATATATAAATTACACAATTTTGAATGTTTTGCATAGAAACCACCTTTTATATTCATCATATATATATATATATATATATATATATATATATATATATATATATATATATATATATATATATATATATATATATATATATATATATATATATATATATATATATAAGATAATTTTTGCTAGGATGTCATTGTAATTATTTGAATATTAAATAATTAAAAAATAATTGATTTTAAACTAATGCAATTACTTATAGAGAAAGAGAGGAGGATAAATTTCACTTAATATGTCGAAACTCAACCTAATGCAATTACTTTTAACCCAATCATATTTGATTTAGGGTTGATTTGTGTTACAAATCTATTTTTGAATTATGATTTTGATGATAGCAAACAAATCTTGCCTTTTTCTCTATTGACTTTTCAGGACCCAAAGATCAGACGAAAATCAGAATCAGCTCAAGATGGGGTAGATTAGGGTTGAGTCAGTCTGTAATTTTATTTTTTCCCTCTTGTGTCAATTGTAATCTTTGGTGTGACTAATGCAAAGTAACCCTACACACACACACTTGAGAAACTTAGAATTTCTATTTTTACTCAAATCGGCCAGGACTATATTTACATCGTCCTGGACGATCTGGCTTAAAACAGAAAATCTAATCAGGGGTTCTTAATTAAGGCAGCTGTCATTAGCAAATCGGCCTGGACGATAGGATCAAAACAGAAAGAAATTGCCGCCATAAACAATTAAGGTATTCTGTATTTTTGGAAATCGGCCAGGATGATATTCGATCGGCCTGGACGATATTCACAATTATGTCTTAATTAATCAGACAAATCAAGACAGTAATTAAGGATGATTGATACGATCACATCGTCCTGGACGATTGCAGGATCGGCCATGACGATCTATTCAAAAACCCTTAGTTACTTCTGGACGATTAATATCGGCCAGCACAAATTCAGGGCGATGCTCTGAACAATTTTCCTCTGATTTGAACTGATCGGCCTGGACGATCGTGATATCGTCCGGGACGATCAAGCCAATTTTCAATCGTCCAGTTTGCATTCAGGGCGATGCCCTGGCCGATCTCATGGGATTTGTACTGATCGGCCAGGACGATGTCAATATCGTCCTGGACGATATAGTCGACAACTTGCAATTAATGAGCTCCTTTGAAGCTCTTCTATTTAAGAGCTCTTGTTCAACATTTTTTAACATCTTTTGCTGCTGCCTTGACCTGAGAAGATCTTGAGGAGAGAAAGAGAGAGAGAGAGAGAGAAAGAGAGAGAGAGAGAGGATCTTGTGAGGGGGAGCTTGTGAGGGGATTCACAAGGGTTGCTTAAAGGATCGCTATGCTTCTCATTTGTCTAGAGTTTCTCGTCCGTGAAAGGGTCGGTAGAGGTAAGGATTCAACAACTGATAGTGGTTCTCTGCCAGCTTCAGGAGGAAGCAAAAGGAGATAGGTTCTCTGCCTTGTCGGGGTGGCAAAAAGAGGTTCTTTGTAAAGGCTTCTCTGCCTAGCTGTGGAGGCTAAAGGAGAGTCACGATTGTAGTGCAATACTCGGAGGGCGCCTCCGAGGTGTGGACGTAGGTCGAGTTGACCGAACCACTATAAATTTATGTGTTCTTGTTTCTTGGTTCCACAATTATATTTCTTGTGGTGTGATTTTGATTTATGTGATTTTACTTCTTTATAAAAAGATTTTTTTTTAAAATACCAATTCACACCCCCCCCCCCCCTCTTAGTTAGCTTGGGCTAGTTCTATAGGGCTTAACATCCCTAACGAACTTTCAATTTGATCAGGTAAAAAAGATTTGATATGTCACAAAAAATCGCATTGATCTAACATGAATTTCAAGGCATATTTAAGTTGAAAATTTTTAAAATTAAATTCGGGACTATCCAAACTCCAATTTTAGCAACCTTATAATCAAATTGATTATTTTAAGGAGTTAAACCCAATGACACCAAAATTAATTCAATTCGAGCCTTATTGAGTCCAAAGCAAGGGACTGAAACATTTTTAGAATATTCAAAGCATTAATTGGATGACTAAATAACCTCTAAATATGATATGCTTCTAGTTGAATCCAGAGGCTTAATGATATGAACCCAAAGAGCCCAAGATTGCTTAACTCTGACATCAGTTGAGCACATAAATGTTTGACAAATGCTTTTATAATCGAGGGGATAAATATGGGTCATCCGATGGAGTACTCCAAAATTTTCCCAGATCTTCTCTATAGTTATAGAGCATGCCACTATAAAAAATCTATAAATAGACACCAAATTCTCATATGAAAATGGAGTTGGGGGGCTTTTGGCTAGAGATATGAGAGAGAGAGAGAGAGAGAGGGTGTCACGACCCGACCCGACCCGGGATGGATCCCGCTCGCATCGGGCCGCGACCAAACCTTATATCCAGGATCTGACTTTGGAATTTGCTTACTGAACTGAATCTTCCAAATATTTCAACTCAAAAGTAAACACACAGACAGACACAGAGCTACTATGAATCGTCAATTGCAGCGGAACAAAACATCTATATTTTCTTTCTTTTCCTCAAAATAATCATCTACAAATACGGTACATGGCTAACAGAAGAAATACAGAAGAAAAGCCATGACCGTACAAAAATCAAAAGTACAAAAGTACCTATCACAGATCGGACTCTGAACTCTAGTCCTGGACTTCCTTCCCTTTCCCAGAACCTGAAAACCACAAGAAAACGAGAGTGAGCTCAACAGCTCAGCAAAGCAACAAACCTCCAATCAAAATTCTCTGAATCTCAAAACCAAACACATCAGACAAATCCGTACAGAAATCAGAACAGAATCGGACAGATATCAAATCGGACAGATCAGAACGAAACCGATCAAATCAAAACAGATACGGGCAGATCAAATCAGACAGAACTGAACTGAACAAGTATCAAAGCAAACAGAACTGTGCAGAAACAGAAGTCGTATCAAATCAGAAACAGAACAGATCAGAATCAGATTCATATCGTACGGAAATCAGAATCAGACTTGCTTACAGAACAGATACGGAAATCAGAATCATATCAAATCAGATATCATATATTTAATTCATAGCTAAATGCCCTGACACTGACGGAATCTCTACGGATTCCGGCCCCTTATGCCTCCCTTCCCAGACACTGACTGAATCTCATAGGATTCAGGCCCCTTATGCCTCCCTTTGTGCTCACGGCACCAGAATAGATGTGCTTATAGCACCAGAATACATATATAGTGCTTATAGCACCTAAACAGATTTCCTCGGATCCGAAACAGAACATATTTCAGATTTCCCAGACACTAACTGAATCTCATAGGATCCAGGCCCCTTATAACTCCCTTTTTATAGCATATACAGATAACATATCAATTCAGAGAAATCCAGACAAAATCAGAAATCAGACAAAAATTGGGCAGCACAACGGTAGTATACGGAATTTACACAATTTTTCCTGAAAATCACAATTCACCAAATTTGCACATAATATAGAGAATAACATTTCAGAACATTTATTCTACTGCACAAAAAATTTTCAATTTCACAGAAAAATCTAGTCAACTAAAAACATCGTCGAATCAAAAATACCTGGACAAAAATCTTCAAAATATAATCAAAACGTGCACACCCGGCACGGCAATAATATACAAAAAGTTACGCGGTAAAAACTGAACCAATCAAAAGATACGGACAAAAATCGCTAACAGAAACAAAATCCGGACAGAAAATACCGCCAAACACGACAGTTCTGAAAATTGAGAAACGCGGAATGTGTCTTACCTTGGGTACAGCAATATCCTGAACAGTCTCGTCGGACGAAAACGGCTCCGCGTCGTCCGAAAATCAACTTTTCCAATTTTCACCTCGACTTTCTCTCTCCTCGGCTGATATTTTCATTTTTTTATAAATTTTCTCTCTTCAAAACGACTGATTTCAGCTTTATAAAACTCAGATCGGCCCGGCCGATCGCCAGATAGTCCTAGGACGATCAGACCAAATTGGATCGTCCTGGACGGTTCCCAGAACTATTTTCCGGCCGATATTTTCTACAGTGCCAATCGGCCTGGCCGAAGTCCTCGATCGGCCTGGACGATGCCTACAGGAAATCACCTGGAACGAATCTGGGCAAATTCTGGAACAGATTCTCAACTGATCGTCCCAGGACGATCCTAGATCGTCCTGGACGATCCTGGAGCAGATTTTGATATTACAATCTCCCCAACTTCAGAAAAATGTCATACTCGACATTATCCAATCCAAACTCAGTCAGAACAAGTACGGGTACGACTGTCTCATGTCAGACTCCTTCTCCCAAGTCGCTTCCCGCGCAGTCCGGTGCTTCCACTGGACTTTAACCATCAGAATCTCTTTATTTCTTAACTTTCGGACGTCATACGCCAAAATCAACTCTGGCTCTTCCTTGTACGCCAGATTCTCCTGAATCTCAACCTCATCAGCAAATACCTTCTTTCCAGAGTCTGATACCCACTTCCTCAAAGTGGATACGTGAAACACATTATGCACGTCGGGCATCGAATCAGAGAGCAACAGTTTGTAAGCAGATTTTCCAATCCTTTCCAAAATTTCAAATGGGCCAACATACCTCGGACTTAGCTTGCTCACCTGACCAAATATGCTCACACCCTTCATCGGGCTGACTTTGACATACACAAAGTCACCAACTTGAAACTCAACAAACCTGTGCTTCTGATTGTAATACTTCTACTATCGATCCTGAGCCGCTTTCAATCTTTACTTAATCAAACTGATCTTCTGAGCAGTTTCATCAGCAAAAGTGGTACCCAAAGCCTGTCTATCTCCGACCTCCGTCAGAGTCAAAGGAGTACGGCACTTCCTGCCATACAGAGCCTCAAACGGTGCCATACCGATACTGGACTGGAAGCTATTGTTATAAGCAAACTCAATCAAAGGAATATGATCTTCCCAGCTTCCGCCAAAGTCCAGAACACAAAGTCTCAACAGGTCTTCCAATACCTGAATGGTCCTCTCAGACTGTCCGTAGGTCTGAGGATGAAAGGCTGTACTGAAATGCAGTTTCGTACCCAAGCCTTGTTGAATGCCTTTCCAAAGTCTGGAAGTAAAACGTCCGTCTCGATCTGATATAATCACCTTAGGCACACCGTGCAATCTGACTATTTCCTTCACATATATCTGTGCCAAACGATCCACTGGATCGGTCTGTCTGATCGGAAGAAAATGGGCTGACTTCGTCAATCGATCCACAACCACCTAAATGGCGTCGTGCCCTTGCCTCGATCACGGAAAACCCATCGCAAAGTCCATCGTTGCCTCCTCCCACTTTCACTCAGGGATAGGCAACGACTGCAACAGTCCACCTGGTCGCTGATGCTCTGCCTTCACCAACTGACAGGCCTCGCATCTCGACACAAACTCCACCACATCCTTCTTCATCCCAGGCCACCAGAACAAAAGCTTCATATCAGCGTACATCTTACCACTGCCTGGATGAACAGTGTAGCCCGAATGATGAGATTCATACAGAATCTCCTGCCTCAAATCTCCAAACACAGGTACCCACAACCTGTTCTTGCAGAAAATAGCACCAGAATCAGAAATTCGAAGTTCAGGAGTCTTACCGGATCTAATCTAAGCAATCAACTTCGAATAGTCAGAATATGACTTCTGGGCTTCTTGAATCCGTGCTTCCAAAGTAGACTGAATACTCATCTGAGCCAAATCCAAACCATTGGAGGAAATCACCTCCAACTGCAAACGCTCCATGTCTTGAATCAGAAAGTCATCACAAGTAAGCTGCAAACCTGATAGTCCAGAAGACTTTCTGCTCAGAGCATCCGCTACCACATTAGCCTTATCAGGCTGATACTGAATGGTCAAATCATAGTTCTTGATCAACTCGAGCCACCTTCTCTGTCTCAGATTCAGATCCTTCTGAGTAAAAATATACTTCAGGCTCTTATGATCAGTAAAGATCTCACATCTGACGTCATACAGATAATGACGTCAAATCTTCAAAGCAAATACCACTGCAGCTAACTCCAAATCATGTGTCGGGTAATTCTTCTCATGTGGTTTCAACTGTCTAGAGGCATAAGCAATTATCCTTCCATTCTACATCAGCACACATCCCAGTCCTTTCAGTAAAGCATCACTGAACACCTGAAATCCTTCCATACCTGACAGAAGTGCTAACACTTGAGCTGAAGTCAAACAGTCCTTCAATCTCTGAAAACTAGCTTCACACTCCAGTGTCCAAACAAAAGCTACTGACTTCTGCGTCAGTCTCGTCAGAGGAGTCGAAATCTGTGTAAATCCCTTCACAAACTTCCTGTAATACCCGGCCATGCCCAAGAAACTACGTACCTCAAATACCGTAGTCGGCCTTGGCCAATCAGCAACTGCCTGAATCTTCTGGGGATCAACAGAAATACCTTATCCGCTAATCACATGCCCCAGAAAAGAAATGCTCATCAGCCAGAATTCATACTTGGAGAACTTGGAATACAGCTGATGCCGCCTCAAAGTCTCCAATACAATCCTCAAATGTCTGGCATGATCATCCTCAGAAGCAGAATACACCAGAATATCGTCAATGAAGACGATCACGAACTGATCCAAATACTCCCTGAATACTCGGTTCATCAGATCCATAAAAATCGCGGGCGCATTGGTTACCCCAAAAGGCATAACCAAGAACTCGTAGTGCCCGTACCGAGTACTAAAAGCTGTCTTCACCACATCAGCTTCCTTCACCTGATAGTATCCGGATCGCAAATCAATCTTCGAAAATACTGAAGATCCGGAAAGCTGATCAAACAAGTCATCAATCCGAGGCAAATTATACTTGTTCTTGATTGTGACATTATTCAAATCTCTGTAATCAATACACATACGGAGTGTACCGTCCTTCTTCTTCACAAACAGAACAGGTGCTCCCCAGGGCGAAACACTAGGATGGACAAAACCTCTGTCAACCAACTCCTGAAGCTGAACTTTCAACTCAGAAAGTTCTTTCGGTGTCATCCTGTACGGAGCTTTCGATATAGGAGCTGTACCCGGAAAAATATCGATAGAAAACTCCACATCTCTATTCAGAGGTAAACCAACCAACTCCTCAGGAAAAATATCAACAAACTCCCGTACTACTGGGATATCAGAAACAGAACCAACCTCTAGGTTCAGATCCCGCACCGAAGCCAAAAACACTGGGCATCCCTTCTTCCACATCCTGCTCACCTCCAACATAGAAATCAGACTGGAAATAACACCTCGTAAGCCCTGAAATACAACTCTCTCTCTCCAGTCATAAGCAAGCTCACTTGCTTCTTCAGACAGTCTATCTGGGCCTCATACTGACTCAGTCAATCAATGCCCAGAATCATATCATAAGACGAAATCGGCAACAAAATCAAACTCGATTTCCACCTCTTGCCAAAAATGTCAATCTCACACAAACAAAACTTTCGAGCAATCAGAGAACTTCCGGCCGGTAAAATCACATACAAAGAAACCGGAAGCTAAAACGAGTCCAAATGCAAAATCTCAAAACAGTGCTCGGACAGAAAAGAGTGATTGGCTCCAGAATCAAACAAAACACGACAGGGCTGATCAGAAATGTAAACCGTACCTGTCACAACATCTGGAGCATCTCGAGCCTCCTGCTGACTCAAGCTGTAAACTCGTGACTGAACTGGAGTTGGAGCTGAAACAACAGAACTATTCTGCTCCCTTTGAACTGTAGGTGGTCTCCGTGGTACAGAACTAGATCCACCACCTCTACCAGCAAATCCCTCAGGGCGCGGAGGAACAATCCTCGGTCTTCCTGCTGCTGAACCGGCAAGTCTAACAGGACCCTCAGATCGGAACTCAGAACGTCGATCAAATTCTATCTGTGGACACTCAGCAATCCGATGTCCTGGCTGACCACATCGGAAGCACAGACCAGCCATCCTGTAGCACTGGCCAAAGTGTTGGCGTCCACAATTCTGGCACACAGGTGCCATACTGACAGAACCAGAACTCATCGTACTGGTAGCAGTACCATACGACCCTCCGCTCCTCCTGGAGTCACTAGATCTAGAACCAGCTACAAATCTCCTCTTCCCAGAGGAACCACTGCCAGAAGTCTCGCCTCCAAATCTCTTCCTACTCGCAGTCCACCGCTGCTGAGTAGCTGTCAGGTCATTCTCTATCAGACGAGCTCGCTCCACAAGCTCAGAGAAATCAGTAATCCAGAATGGTATCAGGGGCTGTCTCAGAGTGTCTTGTAGTCCCCTCAGAAATATATAGCACCTCTCAGCAGAAGTGCTGACCAACTGCGGAGCGTACCTAGCTAATGCAGTAAACTCAGCCTCATACTACATCACCGTCTTGCTCCCCTGAACCAGCCTCAGAAAAGTCTCCTGCATCTGCTGTCGTGCAGAAGGGGGAATAAACCAGTCTCGAAATACCTCAGTGAACTATTCCCAGGTAATCAAAGAGTTCAATCTGCCCTGAAACTTGGCCTCCTGCTGGCCAACCCACCAGTGCTCAGCCTCTCCATCCAACAGAAACACTGCCAATGGGACCTTCCTGTCCACAGGACACTGCATCCCGTCAAAAGTCTTTTCCACTCTCCTCAACCACTCCTCAGCAGCTCTAGGCTCAACAGCGCCCTCAAATCTCGGAGGCTTCAACCTCAAAAAACAACTGCAGATGTCTGTCAAGATCATCAGATCGGACGGTAGAAGCTTTGCTCTGAGTCTCGCTCATCATCTGAGCAACAAGTGTAGCAAATTGTGACAGCGTGTCAGCACCGGCCACTGAGGCTGTACTCCCCACTGGTGCTGCCTGACTGGAACTCTGCCCGTCTGTCATGTCTGGGTCTGGCTGATCCATACAGAAAAATCCATAAAATCCGAAAAACTATCACAAAAACAACACAATAAAAAATCGAACAAACCAAAACTACCCCAGATAGACTCACTACAGATCACTTCCTATAGCTCTGTCTTACAATCCAACCAAATTCCAAAACCAATGCTCTGATACCACTCAAGTTGTCACGACCCGACCCGACCCGGGATGGATCCCGCTCGCATCGGGCCGCGACCAAACCTTATATCCAGGATCTGACTTTGGAATTTGCTTACTGAACTGAATCTTCCAAATATTTCAACTCAAAAGTAAACACACAGACAGACACAGAGCTACTATGAATCGTCAATTGCAGCGGAACAAAACATCTATATTTTCTTTCTTTTCCTCAAAACAATCATCTACAAATACTGTACATGGCTAACAGAAGAAATACAGAAGAAAAGCCATGACCGTACAAAAATCAAAAGTACAAAAGTACCTATCACAGATCGGACTCTGAACTCTAGTCTTGGACTTCCTTCCCTTTCCCAGAACCTGAAAATCACAAGAAAACGAGAGTGAGCTCAACAGCTCAGCAAAGCAACAAACCTCCAATCAAAATTCTCAGAATCTCAAAACCAAACACATCAGACAAATCCGTACAAAAATCAGAACAGAATCGGACAGATATCAAATCGGACAGATCAGAACGAAACCGATCAAATCAAAACAAATACGGGCAGATCAAATCAGACAGAACTGAACTGAACAAGTATCAAAGCAAACAGAACTGTGCGGAAACAGAAGTCGTATCAAATCAGAAATAGAACAGATCAGAATCAGATTCATATCTTACGGAAATCAGAATCATACTTGCTTACAGAACAAATACGGAAATCAGAATCATATCAAATCAGATATCATATATTTAATTCATAGCTAAATGCCCTGACACTGACGGAATCTCTACAGATTCCGGCCCCTTATGCCTCCCTTCTCAGACACTGACTGAATCTCATAGGATTCAGGCCCCTTATGCCTCCCTTTGTGCTCACGGCACCAGAACAGATGTGCTTATAGCACCAGAATACATATATAGTGCTTATAGCACCTAAACAGATTTCCTCGGATCCGGAACAGAACATATTTCAGATTTCCCAGACACTAACTGAATCTCATAGGATCCAGGCCCCTTATAACTCCCTTTTTATAGCATATACATATAGCATATCAATTCAAAGAAATCCAGACAAAATCAGAAATCAGACAAAAATCGGGCAGCACAATGACAATATACGGAATTTACACAATTTTTCCTGAAAATCACAATTCACCAAATTTGCACAGAATATAGAGAATAACATTTCATAACATTTATTCTACTGCACAAAAAATTTTCAATTTCACAGAAAAATCTAGTCGACTAAAAACATCGTCGAATCAAAAATACCCGGACAAAAATCTTCAAAATATAATCAAAACGTGCACACCCGGCACGGCAATAATATACAAAAAGTTACGCGGTAAAAACTGAACCAATCAAAAGATACGGACGAAAATTGCTAACGGAAACAAAATCCGGACAGAAAATACCGCCAAACACGACAGTTCTGAAAATTGAGAAAGGCGGAATGTGCCTTACCTTGCTTACAGCAATATCCTGAACAGTCTCGTCGGACGAAAACGGCTCCGCGTCGTCCGAAAATCAACTTTTCCAATTTTCACCTCGACTTTCTCTCTCCTCGGCTGATATTTTCATTTTTTATAAATTTTCTCTCTCTTCAAAACGACTGATTTCAGCTTTATAAAACTCAGATCGGCCCGGCCGATCGCCAGATCGTCCCAGGACGATCAGACCAAATTGGATCGTCCTGGACGGTTCCCAGAACTATTTTCCGGCCGATATTTTCTACAGTGCCAATCGGCCTGGCCGAAGTCCTCGATCGGCCTGGACGATGCCTACAGGAAATCACCTGGAACAAATCTGGGCAAATTCTGGAACAGATTCTCAACTGATGGTCCTAGGACGATCCCAGATCGTCCTGGACGATCCTGGAGCAGATTTTGATATTACAGAGGGAGGTTTGAGGCTTCAAAGATCATGGAGTATTACTCAAGCTCCAGCATCGATGATCTTCTGTCGACCATCGCCGGACCACAGCCCTCCTACCTAGTGTCGTCGAACCACTACTCGTCCGTCGATCGTCGTCAGACCACTCATCACCGCTCCGAATATGTCCCTTTTGACCATAGTTGCTTGACGACTACAATCCCTTCAACTAACCTCGCCCATTGATTATGATTTCTCCGACCTCTGCCACCCGTCGACTACGGTCCCTCCGACCATCGTCACTAGACAACTACAAACCTTTCGACTATAGTCCCTCCAACCAATGTCGCTAATTAATTACAATCCCTATAACCTCTATCGCCCGTCAACTATGATCCCTCCGACCTATATCACTCGTCGACTACATTCTCTCTGATCTTTGTTTCCTACCAACTACGATCCCTGTAAACACTATCGCCTGCCAATTACAATCCCACCGACCATCTTGCCCTTCGAATACAGACCCTTCGACCTCCATTTCTTTTCGACTACGGTCCCTGTAACCATCGTCACCCCTCGATTATGGTCCCTGCAACCATTATCACCCATGACTACGATCCCTTTGACCACCGTTGCCCACTGACTACTATCCCTCCAACCTCCGTCACCAACTGATTATGGTCCCTTTAACCATCGTTGCCCCCTAATTATAGTCCCTACGACCACTGTTGCCTGTTGATTATAGTCCCTCCGACCTTCGTCGCCCATCCTTTATTGTCCCTTTAACCACTGTTGCCTGCCGACTACGTTCCCTCAAACCTCAGTCGGCCATTGACTACGATCCCTCCGGGCTCCAACATTCATCATCTGTCGATTATGAACTTACGGTTCCTTCGACCATCATCTCCCTACAATGGTTCTACAGACCGAACAAACAATCCAACATTCTCTTAAGAATAGCTCTCAATCTCAACCATGTAATATGCTCCATATGTTGTTCATTGAGTTAAGGCCTTTCCCAGAGGAAGGGCATCATTTGTGATCGACTACAAACACTACTGGAATAATTTTAACTTGGCGAGACCGTGTGATTTTTTCTCTTTTCAATATTTTTCAAATAAAACTTTTGGTGTCTCTTATTACTATTGCACCACTATCTCTCATATATATATATATATGGATATTTGTTCAAAGGTAAGATGTTAATCTCTTTATCTCTCAACCGCCATGAGTATTCTAGGACTCAACAAGAATATTGAGTAAATAAAATACAATATAAAAGAAATTCAATATATTTAAAATATTTGAAGTTCTTTATATACTGTAAAATAAATGATGGTGATTAATTTTGTTATTTGTCTTGAATTAAAATAAATGCGATGTAAAAGTTCAACGATAATAGTGATCAGTCGCGGCGTCCAATAGTTGAGCTATGACAAGTGGTGTTCGATGACGACAAAAGTCAACAACGAATGGTTGCATCAAGAGGCAAACGGGGGAGGGGGGTTGTGCAACGAGTCGCGATGACGAGTAGTGGCGAGTAGTGGCGGCGAGGGCGGAGGCTTACAACACCAATGACAGTAGCATTTATGATGTTTTCAAAAATTGTTGAACAGCTTTTACGTGAAAACTAAAATACATTACACCCTTCTACTTCAAATCAAACAAGCTCTTACGAGAAAACTAAAATCTTTAAATATAAATATTTTGAACAACCGGATGGATATCATTCCTATCATTATCATTAGTTTAGTTAGGCGTGCAATTAATGCCTAACAAATGAATCTCAATAAGGTGCTAATTAAACACCCATTATTAAATCATGTTAGGCTTAACTTTTATGATTAGAAATTTATCTAATACTCAGCTATTTATTAATCAAAAGTATTGTCCCATCATACTGAAAATTTCTAATAACTAATTCCCTTAGTTCTAACAATCACTTCAAGAAAGCGGTGGCCGCACTTTTTGCAATTTTTGTACTTTCTAAAAAAAAAAAAAAAAAAATCCACTATATTTTAATATATTTTATATTATAGATGAATTGATTTTATTATGTGTTATTAATTTCATTGATTTTTTTATTACTTTTTAATATTTAATGGAATGCAATTATTTTTAATATTTATTCTTTAGTTTTTCAATCAAATAATAAAGAAAAATAAAATTTCTACTAAAATTCTCGGCAATCAAACAATTTTCCCTTAATCTAATAGATGAGCGAAATTTAACTTCCGTACTATTTTTATTTTCTTTTCAGTTTTGTTTCAGCACTTTTAAATTCCTTCAATTGAAATAAAGTCTGAGGGTTTATTTGTAAAAAAAAAATGAAGAGAATGTAAATATATTTTTGATATATCAGAAAAAAATTATCCTGATCAGGCACGAATCTCAAAGCAAAATTAAGTTGAAAGCTTCCGAAATTAAATCAAAGACCATCTGAGGTCCAATTTCATCAAACTTATAGTCAAACTGAACGTCTCAGAAAGACAAACCCATCGACACCAAATTCGACTCAATCCGAGCCCATATGGGTCCAAATCAAGGGGATGAAGCGCTGTTGAAGGGTTCAAACCACAATTTGGATTATCAAACAGTTTTCGAATGTGTCATGCTTATAGTCAAATCAAGCGGCTCGACGAGACGAATCCAACGAGCCCAAGATCATTTAATTCTGAAATCGTTAAGGCATCCAATTGACCAATAAACAGTCAATGATCAAGGGAATCAATATCGACCGTCCATTCAAACACTCCCATTTTGCCCTTGATCCTCCATATATTTACAAGTCATGCCACTCTAAAAAAAACTATAAATAGCCCCCACTCTTCTCATGAGAGGGGAGGGAGAAAGAAGAAGGAAAGGAAGGGAGGAGTTTGGGAGCTCTGTTGCCGCCGAACACCGCCGAACTTCCACGGGAGTTCCTACCGACTACCGCCGGAGTTCCTGCCAACCACCGCCGGGGTTCCTGCCGACCACCAGCAGGATTCCTCTCAACCATCGTCGGATTTCCTACCGACCACCACCAGGATTCCTCTCAACCATCGCTGGATTTCATGCCGACCATCACCAGAGTTCTTCCCGACCACCACTGGAGTTCTTCCAAACCACCGCCAGAGTTATTCCCAACCACCGACGGACTTCCACCAGTTCGCCGACTGCCGACGGACTTCCACCGGTTCGCCGATAGCCTTCGGACTTCCTCCAGTTCGTCGATCGCCGCCAGACTTCTTCCAGTTCGTCGAACATCTCTAAACTTCTACCAGTCCGCCGAACACCATTAGACTTCATCCAGTCAGCCGACCGCCTCCGGACTTCTGCCAGTCCTCCAACCATCGTTGGACTTTTGCCAATCCGCCGACCATTGTCAGACCCTAAACCCTAAACCATCGCCGTACTTCTGCTCATCCGCCGATCATTGCTGGAATTCTTCCCGACCACAGCCGGAGTTCTTTTCGGCCACCGGCGGACATCCGCCAATTTGCTAAACACCGCAAGACTTCCGCCAATCTACCAATTATAGTCCTCCCAACCACTGTCATTCGATTACGGTCATCCTGACCTCCGTTGCATGTTGATTACAATCTTTCGGACCTCCGTCGTCCGACTACTACGGTCCTCCCGACTTTCGTCGCCCGATCCTTCTGACCTCCATCATATGCCGACAAATGGTCCTTCTGACCCCCGTCTCCCGTCAACTACGATCCTCTCGACCTCCGTCGCCATACAATGGTCCTTCTGACCTATATCGCTCGCCGACTATGGTTTTATCGCCCCAAATAAACATGACAACACTGATTCTTCTAACTTTCATCGTGTAATATACTATGTATGATGTATACTTGCCACATCAAGCTAAGGAATGGCCTCATTTGTAATGGGCTGCAAACACTAATGGATTCATTTAGATTGGGCCAGACCCTGTGGTTTTTCCCCCTTTTCAGGGGTTTCCACGTAAAAACTATGGTGTCTCTTACGAACTTTACCCCCTCATCTCTTTAATCTGCTTGTGTTCTGGATCTTCGTACAAAGCTAAGTCATTAATATTTATATTTCTCTACCGCCGTGAATTTTCCAGGACGCAACAATTTTATAATTATTTATTTTAAACGTTTGATTTCAGCTAATTGGATAATAAATTCATCTTGGAATTGTAAAATATATTTATTTTTATTGATGAATTCCTTCTAAATTTTTTTAAAACGGTAAGAAAAATTTCTCACTTAATTTCCCTCCGCATAACCAAATAAAAAATATTCTCAGTAATAAAATAAGCTGTTCAAAACTAATTTCCCTTTCAATTCTTTCAAACCAAACAAATCCTTAGGAATCGTTGTTTGGTTGAAAAAGAAATTTGAAGCATAATAGATTGAAAAAATATTTATTTTTTCAGTGATGAAAATGAGTTTATAAATAAAGTAAATAAAGTCTCATACTAATTTCTTTTGAATCAAATTACATTATGATCAATAGTTCATCAAAAAATTTATTCCATTAAATATGGATATTGACTTAATTTCTAAATATCAAATCATTCAAATATTTAATTCGGAAGGCTTTGGGACCATATGAACTTTGCATTTAGCAAAACGAGCATCTTAACATGATGAATTCAAAAGTATCAGGAAAGTCTTCATCTGAGTACATATGGACTTAATGCAAATTCTATGAAGTATAGTTTGAAACTTCATAATATACGCAGCTCATCTTGGCCTGTTGTTTGATGGCTTCGACTACCAATCAAGAGGTCTTGAATTCTATACTTTTTTTTGTCTATTGTAACATATATCTTCTCATCTCTATGTGTATAGAATTTATGTGTAACATAGAGATGATAATATTATCCTTTACTAACGTAACTATTTTATCATAAACTAATTTGGAGCCATATACAAGCGCAAAATTATCCCACTTGCTGAGTTATTTGAACCCTTACCCAAAAACTAGGGGTGTCAATTTCGGTTCACAGGTCGAGTTCGGGTCGAACCCGGAACTGACCCGGGTTCAAACGGGTCGACCCTAACCCGACCCGGGTAGACAAACGGGTCGGAAATCCGAACCCGGACCCGACCCGGCGGGTTGCCGGGTTGACCCGACCCGGTTTTGGGTTCTACCGGCGCAGAAACGGCGGCGGGCGGACGCTCGCTGGGCAGCGCAGCAGCAGGCGCGCTGGGGCCTGGGCAGCGGCGTGATTCAAAATTTTTTGAATTAAACAGGTTCGCAGGTTGACCCGGCAACCTGTCGGGTCAACCCAAACCCGACCCGTTTTTCAAACGGGTCAATTTCTGGAACCCGAACCCAACACGTTTTGAAATCGGGTCGGGTCCAACCAAGATTTTTCGGGTCGGGTCGGGTCGGGTCCGAGTCGGGTTTTCGTGTTGTGTCAAATATTGACACCCCTACCAAAAACCATGAACACTTACAATAATGGAGCTTCTTTCTTCAGGTTTTATAGCTCGACGAACTAATCATTCAATTAGCTACATCCAACTATATTTCTCTCAAGCTCAACTAGTTTAACCTCGTAGGTGAAGACCCATCTTTTCCGTCTTTAAAAAAGAGCATTTGTAAGAAAGAATTTCAAGATAAAAAACCTTTTGCTTTTTATATGAGATAAGCTAGCTAGTGCATGTTGAGGTTTGCTAAGTTGAGGGCATTTCATATAGCACATGATAATTGTCAAAATCGACTATGCCTCTTATAATTAATGATGGTATACATGACCTAATCAGCTCAACTAACATACTCCTAGGCTTGCAACACTTCATTTGCAAAAATAAAATAAAAATTTTACTTTTCCTCTTTTCCATGGTGTCCCTTGCAACACCTATCATGATGAACTCTTATGATCTATTTAGAAAGAGTTCTTTTATAGGAATTTGAATTTTGAATATAACCATATTCTCCTATAAACTTTTAAGAATCATCTCCCCTCATCATTATTAATTTGTGATACCCTATTATAACAATGTTTAAACTGCTAATTATAGACTTGTGATGGGTTGTTTGACCCTTATGAAGATCCTTTAGTAGAGCTTGGTGAACGAAAATGATGTTGCTGACAGATTGGTAAGTTTATGCAATTGCATTGTTAGAGTGGACGAGTTTGAAAGAAACTACAAGAGAAGGCATATTTTTTTGGCAAAAAAATTTGACATAATATGTTAAGATTAAAGGAAAATGTAAGAATTTACTTTTTTTTTTTTTGTGTAAAATATAGCATATGCCTTATATTAATATGCATTTTTGGTATTTTTAATCTCTCTAAATATATAAAATATAAGATAAGAGATATCATAAGGACTAAATTCAATTCTCTTTCTATCATGCAATAAGATTATTTGAAGATTTTTTATATGTGATTTCAGAGTTTTGATCTATAAATCAAATTCACTATTTCTTTGTATTAGAGCAGCCCAACACATCTCAACCGTAGATATCATATTACTGTCTGTAGTTGTATGTGCTGCCTAACCTGTATAGGCTTATGTGTTATAAAGACTTGGTCTTCTCCTCTATATAAGAGGGACGATTCTAAGCTGTAAGATTCATTCAAGTTAATACAATTACTTTCTCCCTTTCTCTGCTCTCGTTTCCGTCTAGCTCTTGACTTCTACACTTTGAAATACCAATGGCTTTTTTTTTTTATAAATTTTGTAGAGAATTTTTTACTTAATGTCATAACTCTATAAAGGAGTAAAGAGAAATTTTGAGCCATGTGGCTCAACTGGCTTGGGGCATATGTTGATCGATATATGCAAATATCGGGAGATGCCAATATGTATTAGAGAGGGAGAATTGGTAAATCTATGCAATATGCATAACTTGGGAAAGCTCAAAATAGGAGAAATTATTACGTGCGAATACCAGATGTAGAGATACGTCCAGACTCCAATAAAAATATAACGTGTGGGCCAATGTATTACTAGATATTATTGTGTATTATGTATATATTGATGTGTATTAGTTAGTACAAAGCAATACACAACTAATATATATCAATACACAACAATATGCAATAATTTACTGATTGTCACAACAATACACATATAAATAAACAGTAATACATAGTTATATTTTGTCCATGCATCATTGGAGTCTGGACATAGCTTCTACGTCCAATACCCACACACAATAATTTATAGCAAAATAAAGACTAGAACAAACAAAAATGGGTAAATAATTATTGGGTATGGGCAAATCCTTTCATATTGGATCAAAAGTTATTCAAAGGTAAAAATCACAGCTTTGCTAGCGATGGATCAATATAGATATAAAAATATGAGAGATCAAGGTAATGTAAAAATTGGAGTTTTTGCATTTTATTAGATTGTTAGAAAGTACAAAATTTTTATAAATGATTGGATATGTTGAGCATATCATCAAATTCTCTATTTATAGATTTGAATCAAAACACAATGGCGCATGAAAGATTACATTTGATTAATAAAAATTAAATTAAATTATATAGTAATGCCTAATAAATATTTAATGTAAAATAAATTAATTTAATTAGCACATAAAAGAAGATATTGAATCATAATCAAAAATTTAATTTGATGAAGACTTTGGCTTTGTTAGTGACAATTTTTTTAATATTTTTTAAACCAATTTTTAAGTACAAAATTTATAATTCATTAAAAAAAAATTGTACAATAAAATTATTTTAAAAATCAATAAAAAAACACAATCCCAAATAAAACCTTTGTTTGAGATGACTTTATTATTGCTTTTACACTACCTTTTAAGTATAATTTTTTTAAAAATAGAAAAAAAAACTCTTCCAAATAAATCGAAGTTTTTAAGGCTTTGTTTGGGACTGTTTTCTTGCTACTTCTTAAAGCAGTTTTTTAGTATAAATTTTTTAATTTTTGTGTTAAAAAATTACTTTAAGAAACAGTAAAAAAATCATACCAAACAAAGCCTAAGAGTCCAATCGATTTGCTTAGGACTTTGTAGGTGTAAAATACTACGGTGAGTCGGTGACTCATCATCGAGGTTGAACGAGCAAATCGAAATGTTGGTGAGGGCGGGAAGGCAAACTCGGGGGTAGTTTCGGCCTTTACCGTTGCTATAAATAGCATGGGAGAGAGGAGTGAAACAGAGTCAGTGATCGCCAAAAATAGTAAAGGGAGGTGTTCACGAAAGCTAGCACAACCCTCTGAGACGTAAGTCACAGTGCGGGGGCGACCGTGTGTGACCGTGAGCCGTTGAGGTCGTTTCGCTCTGCTCTCGCTGTTCGCGTGACCTTCGAGCAAATTTTTATTACCTTTTTTTTTTAATTATTGTAATAATCTGCCATTGAGATTTATACCCATCCACATCCTTTCTCAATCACCCTACACGATAATTTGGTTGGAGGTGGAAGAAAGGTGAGCGACCTGCTACCGAGCAAGCGAACGAGAAGAAGTTTCAGGATCAAGGTAAGAAGGAACGGTTTGGGAGAGATTGGGATTTGAATATTTTGCTTGGATTATTGAATTTTTAGATTGTGGTTTGGTGGATTTGATTTTACTGAGAGGAATCGATTGAGTTTTATCTGTGTGAGTGTTTAATTGGGATGAAGATTTGCGTAGATTTTTGTGGTTGCTTCGTTAAAGATTCTGTTGAATAAGCTTAGATTATGCGCGCCTTTTGATTTCGTTAATGCTGTCTAGTTTTGATCATCGTTTGCAAAAGATGAATATCTGATGCACTTATTTTTCGAGATGATTTTGTTTAGTTTATGGTGATTTTGTTATGTACGGTTGATTTCTTGAATTCAAGCTGAAAATTTGCTGAATTTCTATTTCTGTATAACTCCGCTCCGCTCTCTCGCCTCTCATCTCCGTATGTCCAGATCTGTAAAATTTCCTGAAATACCTCTCTTATAAGTTATTCAGCCGTCCTTGAAATTCAATTCATTCCTTCCACCAGAGATGGATAGAGAAAAGAAAAGGAGAGAAAGATGTAGATTGCCGGGGAAGGATCGGGTGGCCAAGAAAGGGAAGCTGACTGCTACGGAGATCCCGGACCTTTTCTCCGACGACAGTGGCGATTTTTTACAAAATCCAGACACTTATCGTCCGCTAGGTGTGTTCGAATTCCCATGGCAGAACGACACAGGAGCTCTCGCTCCCGAATTGGACGGCTGCAGCCTCCGCGACGTGTTCTTCTCGTCCCTCGTAGACGGCATCTCACCGACGAGGCTGTCGCCGATCACCATCCCAGGAGAGGCCGATGAATCCCCACTGTCTGATGTCGACGCCGACGGTGTCGACTGCATCTGGAGTTGCGCCCTGCGCCAGCCGCTTTCCGCCGTGTACTGCAAGACCTCCGGCGCATGAAAATGTATTTTCTCCTGCAACCACTTCTTCCATTTTTTTTTTCTTTCTGTTTCTCTTAGATTTTCCAGAAAGTTTCGATGCCATCCTAAACGGAAGCTGAGCATAAAGTCTGATCTTTATACCAAAACTAAATGCTTCATATAATATATTGACACAAAATTTAATATCATTTTCATTTTAGTTTTGATTCCTTCTCATGATCTCATTGTAGATTTTCAAAAGCCTTGAAAAAAAAAATCAAAATAGTGAGTTCATAATGGCTGCTATTGAAAAACTGGTTTATGAAACAATTTTTAAATTTTGTTAAAAAGACAGTTTTTTAAAGACAAATTTTGTGAAAAGCATTTTGACAGTTGTTAGTTAAACAGAGTGTTGATGCTCTGCGATAATCTTCTGCTATCATAAAACAGCTAAAAAGCGTTCCTAAGCATTTGTACAAAGATTCAGATTTTTTTTTTGGCAGTTTTCTTTCTACTTTTTTAAACATATTTTATGTACAAAGATTAAGAAATAATAAAAATATATCATAATTTTTATATTAAGAAAATAAAAACTTATAGGACCTGATCCAATTAAAACAATTCAACTAGTATATATTATTAGTTATAAATGATGTATATTCCCGTAATTAGAATAGCTGTTGAAATATTATAGTACATATGATTTATGAGAATGAATTCTGTGATGAAAGACGAATGAGACTTGAGATATTAGGGTTATCTTTGAGAAATATTTTGTCGAATTTCAATTGTTCTCCTTGAAGGAGAGAAGGCTAGAATCCAAGAAGATTAGTATAAATCCTAACATTGACATCGGGAGTTTGAGTTGATATCTAATGTGTCATGTGAGTGTATCCCTTATTATAGATGGTGTGCATCTACATTATTAGCGAAAAAGTCAATGGGCATGACATTGGTGTCGATGACATGCATTAACATTAAAAACAATGTAGCTGTAAACATGGTTGTCAATGATAGACAATGAAGTTAGCATGTGAGTGTTTGTGTCGATATAATGCATTGCTCTTATAGGCGATGATGTGCATTGATGTTATTGGCGATGATAAAAGAGGACATTGATATCAAATGTGTGTATATGTCTTATTGGCGATGATGTGCATCAATGTTATTAGTGATAAAGTCAGTGGGCGTTGAAATTGGTGTCGAAGGCATGCATCAACATTAAAAGTGATGGAGTGTGTAAACATTGTTGGCAGTGATAGATAATGAAGTTAGTATGTTGGTGTTTATGTCGATAGCATGCATTGCTTTTATAGACGAATTCATTAGAGCAAGTTCTTTGGACAGATACTTTGGGTTGAATTCTTTAGACCAAAAATGATAAGACTGAGGATCGAGTCAAGGCTAGCTTTTAAGTGCCTTGTCTAGATATATTTTTGAACAAATTAAAGGTTGAGTTTGGATGTTGTCTTACTGAACAAGTCCTAAGTTGTAAGTGGTTTAAGTTAGTTATATGTGAACGGCTTCTTAGCAGTTAGCCCCCGTCTTGGTTCAAATTATGACTTGATTAATTAAACCTAGAAAAATAATTGTATAATAATGGCATTAATAAAGGGAGAAGCAAACTTAGACTTCATTTGGGATGACTTTCTTATTGTTTCTTAAAATGCTATCTATCACAAATATAAAAATTTTAGTAAAAAAATAAATAAAATTGTACTAGAAAGCCGCTTTAAAAAGCAGCAAGAAAGTCGTCTCAAACGAAGTCTTTTAGTTGGGATAGCTTTCTTACTGCTTTCTAAAACGACTTTTTAGTACAAAAATTTGTAATTCAAGAAAATTTTTATACTGAAAAACTTTCTTAGAAAACTGCAAAAAAATAATCCTAAAAGAAGTCTAATAACCCCATGAAACTGTGTATTTAAGCTCATATTTTTATACTAACAATCAAGACGATTTTATAGGCTATGGGCAGCACGGAGTGCATTAGTCTAAATTTGTATTCAATTGAATGAATATTGTTAACCTTTGCAACACCCAATTAATGCTTTGCTGATGGCACCATTTCTTTTATTTTTTTAGCAAGTTCGCAGCAAATGAGGTGGTGAGGAAATGGGTTGGTTATGAAGTTTTGCTTGGCGGTTGGGCTATCTATCAGTGAGCTTTTTATGTTTAGAAAATTTAGATTCATCAAGTAAGCATATCAATTCGAATGGCCAAAAAACTCGACCTTTCTTTTCCATTGCATCATTGAGCTAGCAGACGAAACAATCTTTGATTGATGGAATTTAATAAAATGTTTAATTAGGATCGATTTGGGACTAACTTTTTTATTCTTTTATTTTTTAAGGCTTCGATTTGGGACGGCTTTTTTATTGCTTTTTAAAACGGAGTTGTAGTACAAATTTTTTAATTTTTGTACTAAAACTCCGTTTTCAGAAGCAATAAAGAAGCCGTCACCAACGAAGCCTAAGTAGCAATTATAATTTTGTTTGGCTTTTACTTTCTACTTACTTTCTCACTGCTTTTTATAAACTTCTGAGGTGAAAAGCTTTCTACAACCATAATAGCTAAGCAGTTTTCCTATAGCAACTTCACAATCAACTTTATAAAACGCTGCAGTCGTCCCAAACAAACTCTTAATATAACATGTCTCTTATACATATAATGAGGGTGAAAACTATTATTATAATGACAAATATTATGTAATTACCCTGTGCTTACACTTTTGATCTAGAAATTGTGTTTATTCTTCCTTTCAAAATCTTAGTATTTCCAAGGCAGTGAAAAATGGATCGGACAACGAATGAGAAGATAAAGACGTTTAGGGTTCGATGGTTCAACCAGAGTCAAACCAAATGATGTAATAAATACTTATTATATTTAAATATTATAATAATGACACAATCATTTATAAATATATAAAAAAATCTTGAACAAAATTCTAATATGAAGCATAAAAAAAATAATAAATAAATTCATTAAATTTAAAAATAAATATATTTATGTTTCGAGCAACCGACAATTTTGTAGTCATAACTTAAAAGATGAACTCGAAATTTTTCTTCTTGAGATCTTATAGTTTCTTCCTCCAATTGATGAAGCTCTAAAAATAAAATAAACATAAGATCGATAGTTATTATAATCGCACACCTTACATAAAGTAAATAAGTAAAACATATTAATACATTTCATTTGAAGACACCACCTATTATAGAAAGATTTTGATATTTTATACTAACTAATAACAAAAAAAGAAAGTATATTCATAATAATGAGATGAAGTTAACAATGTTTCTCTTTCTAAGTTCAATAGTTCCAATAAATTCACAAGGGGAAATTCAAATATTTCCTAAATTTGCATCATCAAAGTTATCCTCATAAGTTAAGTCTCCAAATCTCATTTCAACAAAATCCATTGACCCAAATCGGGGTGGAACCATAGAGAATAATTAAATATTAGAAATTATTTAATTATTAAAAATTATATATATAATATTATAAAAAGTTGTTTAAAAAGTTTTTTTTTAGCTTCCAAATGCAAACAAAAAGTTTGAACAAAGATTAAAAAAAGTTTTTTTTTTTTAGCTTTCAAAAAGTATTTCTAAATAAAAGTTGATGCATAGAAAAATGAGCTTTCATTACTATCTATTTTCACATCAATTCAAAAATAGAGAATACATGCATTGGGAGAAGATAAATCAGAAAAAATAATATATGATAGAGATGAATTAAGTTGTTAGAATCAGATTGTTCAAATGTAAAGTGGACTGCAATGACAACACGTAGGGGCAAAAAGGCTTTTTAAGGGGAAAATTAATTTTTTAGGAAGGGGAAAAAAGATTTTTTACTCTTATATAAGTTATTTTTTTTTAGGGGGGGGGGGGGGGGGGGGGGGGGGGGGGGCAATTGCCCCCCTGGATTACAGATTACATGCAGTTTCACCTCTGGACCCAAATACTTGTATTTGTTTCACCTTCACTAAAACAAATACAAAATATAAAATAAGACTTCAATTTTTTTAAATGATATATTCATATTTCACTATCAACTAACTACGTCTAGGCCTAGTGGATGGTATTTGTTCTTCAACAATTGATATTGCATCTTCTTTATATATCTCATTTTTCAACTTCTCTAAATCAAGTTTTGACAGTGTTTCATCAACTACTCTATCCAAAATTGTACAATTTCAACACAAGTGTAATCTAGATGATCATAACTTCTTTTTATAAGTTGAAACCTAAAAAATAAAAAAATCACTTTAGTATGACATTTATACATACATATAGTAATAACATATTTACATACATATTACTATGGTATAAGATTATACACATTCTTTAAATTGAGATTGTATTGAATATATATTAGATTGTTGAGCCGTTGATGTTGTGGATGGAGAAATAAACCACGCAACAAAATAAATAAGAAAAAATAGAATGCAGCAAAAAGTAAAGGACACCGAAATTTAACGTTGAAAAAATCAAAATCAGGAAAAAACTACGGGAACCACATCATAAGAAGAAATCCACTATAAATGGGAGAAATAAGTGTAGATCTCCCTTCTCTCTCCCTATATCATTACTTTTATTCTATTTTACAACATTCTCGCACTAAACAAATGATAAAAGCATGTATACACCACATGGGACGTCACGCTTGAGAAAAAAAAATGAGAAAGAAAAAAAAGTTCAATCTGGCTTAAAGCGTTGCAGTGTCATTTTGGATCACTGCGTCACTCAACACTCTATCTACAATATGCTAATAGCATTGCGACATTGAATTTAGAACAATATTGCGCTCTTCTATCTTTCTTTTCCCTAGCAAACTTTGCAGCACTAGGACTCTTGGTTACAAAGGTTCGGGGTGTATGCACCCAAACCCATGCAAGGGGAGGGCCTCATGTACCCCCTAGTAAGCAAGAGAAATTAACTTAAGGTCCAAGGTAATAGTACAATTTGATTGATCGATACAATCAGATTCAACACATACTCATAGTTGATGTTATTAATGATTATGTCTCTTTGAGTGAATTTATTCAAAAATATTTTAATTTCTTTCACAACCTGATGAATACCATGTTTGACTTAGATTTCTTATAGCTTCTCTCTACAAATTGGAGCACTTGATCCAATCATCTTCCACCACTCATGTACATAATAAGTACATAATGACATTAAAAAGAGAACAATCGGATTACATTTCCTTTGCCATCGTTAAAACAATTTATTTTATAAAGCTTTTTAATCTATCACAAAATAATCTAACATCATTCATTGCAAGTGTGAGCATATAACAAATGTCCTTAATTCCAAGTAATTCAACACGACCTTGCATAACTTATGGCTTGTGATAGTACTTCTCTTTGTCGTACTGAAAATGAGGATTCAAAAAGTATGTTCTTGCATAGATGCCCTACTGCATTTGAGTATCCCATCTTCTTTTAATTATAGTGGTGAATATCTTATATAATCTTTTACATTTTTTAATATAGCTTTGATTGCCTTCAGTGCCCTATACACACTATCATATAGATATCCAAGTGAGAGTTTCTTATCTGAGTGAATTATAATCAATAACCTTATCAAAGGACTTGATATCTTTGAAATCATAAGACAATCATTCCAAAACTTCAAATCCAAAATAATTTAAGATGTCTCATTCCCCTTAAAGTGCAAAATTTGTTGCATCCTTAGTGATGTATGAAGCATCAACTGATTTTAAAAAAGAAACATCATATGGATAATATATCATAAAATTTACTAATATTATACTCCTACTATCAGTTCATCCATCTTCCATGAGAGTACAACATATTTCTTTCCAAGTATGTCTATAGTTATCAATAAATAACCTACACTCCTCTTTACAATCCTTAAATATGTTAACTCTCATGTTGTACTAAGAAGGGAGCTAATAACGAAGACCTATAACATATATGACATCCAAATCTTTATATCCATATACTAAATTTAAAACATTAAATGAGATGCAACAATAAAAAAACCATCTTGCTACAATCATATTGTAATATCAGTTTTTGCTCCAGGTTCGTCCGGGACGAAGTCGGATCGTCCGGGACGATCGGTACAGGTTGTGCAGAAAATCAGTTTTGGTTGTATGATTCGTCGGGACGAAAATTGGATCGTCTGGACGAAAATTCTCCCGTGAACCCTTCGCCTGGGACGATATGTCATTTTTCGTCTGGACGAAATTCCTCTCTTCATGGATCGTCCGGTACGAAGCTCGATCGTCCAGGACGATCAGTCTGGATATATATAGAAATGAGATATTTTGAAGAGAGAGAAAAAGCTGAGGAGAGAGAAAAACGAAGGAAAAAGTGGAAAAGCGGATTTTCGGACGACGCGGAGCCGTTTTCGTCCGAAGTGGCTGTTGAGGAAATTGCTGTGCTCGAGGTAAGGCACATTCCGCCTTTCTCAATTTTCAGAACCGTCGTGTTTGGCGGTATATTCTGTCCGGATTTCGTTTTCGTTAATGATTTTTGTCTGTATCTGTTGATTGGCTCAGTTTTTACCGCGTAACTTTCTGTATATTGTTGACGTGCCGAGTGTGCACATTTTGGTTATTTTCTGAAGATTTTCGTCCGGGTATTTTTGATTCGACTGTGTTTTTAGTCGACCAGATTTTTCTGTGAAATTGGAATTTATCTGTGCAGTAGAATAAATGTTCTGAAATGTTGATATCTGTATTCTGTGCGAATTCGGTAAATTTTCTTTGCAGGAATTTTTGTGTAAATTCCGTATACTGCCGTTGTGCTGCCCGATTTTTGGGTAATTTCTGAATTGTCCGTAATTCTTCTGAATTGAAATACTATGTGTATAAGCTATAAAAAGGGAGTTATAAGGGGCCTGAATCCTATGAGATTCAGTTAGTGAAACGGGAAATCTGAAATGAGCTCAAATCTGAAATTCTGAAATCAGTTCTGTTCCGGATCCGATGAATTCTGTTTTGGTGCTATAAGCACATCTGTTTTGGTGCCGTGAGCACAAAGGGAGACATAAGGGGCCTGGATCCTATGAGATTCAGTCAGTGTCTGGGAAGGGAGGCATAAGGGGCCGGAATCCATAGAGATTCCGTCAGTGTCAGGGCATTTAGCTATATGCATCTGTACTATTTTCTGTATCTGTTCTGTTCTGTACGAAATTGTGATTATGATATGATATGATCCGTACGATTCTGATTTCTGATTCTGACTCTGTTGATTTGTTCCGTTCTGATACGATCTGTACGACTCTGATGTGATTTGATATCTGTCCGTAAGTTTTGATTTCCGATTCTGTTCCGATTTCTGATCTGATTTCTGTCCGATGAATTTGGTTTTGTTTTCTGAGAATTTAGATTGGTGGTTTGTTGCTTTGCTGAGCTGTTGAGCTCACCCTTGCTTTCTGGTGGTTTTCAGGTTCTGGGAAGGGCAAGGAAGTTCAGGACTAGGTTTCAGAGTCTGATCAGATTAGGTACTTTTGTACTTTTGATTTTTTGTACAGTCATGGCTTTTCTGTTCTGTCTTTCTTTCTGTTGAAAGCCATGTACTGTTCTGTAGATGATTATTTTTTGAGGAAATGAAAAGATAGATGTTTTGTTCCGCTGCATTTGATGTTTTTTAATAGCTCTGTTGTTCTGTGTGCTTCTGTTGAGTTAAGAATTTGAAAGATCAGTTCAGTAACCTAATCCAAAGCCAGATCCTGGTTAAGAAAGGTCTCTCGTCGCGATCCGGCTCGGGCGGGATCCGTCCCCGTCGGGTCGGGTCGTGACAAGCTTTTTTTGTGGTATCAGAGCATTGGTTTTGGAAACAGGTTGAATTGTAAAACAGAGCTCTAGGAAGTGATCAGTGAGTCTGTCTGGGAGGTAGTTTTGGGTCGTTTGGCTTTTTATTGTGTTATTTTGTGTTGTTTTGTGATAGTTTTCCGGATTTTCTGGATTTTTCTGTATGGATCAGCCAGACCCAGACATGACAGACGGTCAGAGTGACGATCAGGCAGCACCAGTGGGGAGTACAGCCCCAGTGGTCGGTGCTGATACGCTTTCTCAGTTTGCTTCGCTGGTTGCTCAGATGATGAGCGAGACTCAGAGCAGAGCTTCGACTGTTAGATCTGAGGACATTGATCGACATCTGCAGTTATTTTTGAGGTTGAAGCCTCCGAGGTTTGAGGGCGCTGTTGAGCCCAGAGCAGCCGAGGAGTGGCTGAGGAGATTGGAGAAGACTTTTGACGGGATGCAGTGTCCTGCAGACAGGAAAGTTCCGTTAGCTGTTTTTTCTGTTGGACGGAGAGGCTGAGCACTGGTGGGATGGCCAGCAAGCAGCCAGATTTCAGGGCAGATTGAACTCTTTGATTACTTGGGAGGAGTTCACCGAAGTATTTCGGGATTGGTTTGTTCCCCCTTCTGCACGACAGCAGATGCAGGAGAGTTTTCTGAGACTTGTTCAGGGGAGCAAGACGGTGATGCAGTACGAGGCTGAGTTTACTGCATTAGCCAGGTACGCTCCGCAGCTGGTTAGCACATCTACTGAGAGGTGCTACAGATTTCTGAGAGGCTTACGAGACACTTTGAGGCAGCCTCTGATACCGTTCCGGATTACTGATTTCTCTGAGCTTGTGGAGCGAGCTCGTCTGATTGAGAATGACATGACGGCTACTCAGCAGCGGTGGACTGCGAGTAGGAAGAGGTTTGGAGGAGAGACATCTGGCAGTGGTTCCTCTGGGAAGAGGAGATTTGTTCCTGGATCTGGATCTGGAGATTCCAGGAAGAGCGGAGGATCGTCTGGTACTGCTACCAGTACGACTAGTTCTGGATCTGTCAGTTCGGCACCTGTGTGCCAGAGTTGTGGACGGCGACACCATGGCCAGTGCTACAGGATAGCTGGTCTTTGTTTCAGATGTGGTCAGCCGGGACATAGGATTGCAGAATGTCCGCAGATGGGATTTGATCAGCGTTCTGAGCAGCGATCTGAGGGCTTTGTCAGACCTGTTGGTTCAGCAGCAGGAAGACCGAGGACTGTTCCTCCTCGCCCTGAGGGATTTGCTGGTAGAGGTGGTGGTTCTAGTTCTGCACCGCGGAGACCACCTACGATTCAGAGGGAGCAGAGTAGTTCTGTTGCTTCAGTTCCTGCTCCAGTTCAGCCACGAGTTTACAGTCTGAGTCAGCAGGAGGCTCGTGATGCTCCGGATGTTGTGACAGGTACGGTTTACATTTCTGATCAGCCCTGTCGTGTTTTTGTTTGACTCTGGAGCGAGTCATTCTTTTCTGTCCGAGCATTGTTTTGAGATTTTACATTTGGATTCGATGGTTTTACCGGTTTCTTTGTCTGTGATTTTACCGGCTGGGAATCCATTGATTGCTCGACAGTTTTGTTTGTGTGAGATCGAGATTTCTGGCAAGAAGTGGAAATCGAGTTTGATTCGATTGCCGATTTCTTCGTATGATGTGATTCTAGGCATGGATTGGCTGAGTCAGTATGAGGCTCAGATTGACTGTCTGAAGAAGCAAGTGAGTTTGCTTGTGGCTGGAGAGAGAGTTGTATTTCAGGGATTACGAGGTGTTTCTCTCCAGTCTGGTTTCTGTGTTGGAGGTGAGCAGGATGTGGAAGAAAGGATGTCCGGTATTTTTTAGCTTCGGTGCGGGATCTGAACCTGGAGGTTGGTTCTGTTTCTGAGATCCCTGTGGTACGGGAATTTGCTGATGTTTTTCCTGAGGAGTTGGTTGGTTTACCTCCGGATAGAGATGTGGAGTTCTCTATCGATGTTTTTTCCGGGTACAGCTCCTATATCGAAAGCTCCGTACAGGATGGCACCGAAAGAACTTTCTGAGCTGAACCTTCAACTTCAGGAGTTGGTTGACAGAGGTTTTGTACGTCCTAGTGTTTCGCCCTGGGGAGCACCTGTTCTGTTTGTGAAGAAGAAGGACGGTACACTCCGTATGTGTATTGATTACAGAGATTTGAACAAGGTCACGATCAAGAACAAGTATCCTTTGCCTCGGATTGACGACTTGTTTGATCAGCTTTCCGGATCTTCGGTATTTTCGAAGATTGATTTGAGATCCGGATATTATCAGGTGAAGGTGAAGGAAGCTGATGTGGTGAAGACTGCTTTCAGTACTCGGTACGGGCACTACGAGTTTTTTGGTTATGCCTTTTGGGGTAACCAATGCGCCTGCTATTTTCATGGATCTGATGAACCGAGTATTCAGGGAGTATCTGGATCAGTTTGTGATCGTCTTCATTGACGATATTCTGGTATATTCTGCATCTGAGGATGAGCATGCCAGACATTTGAGGATTGTGTTGGAGATTTTGAGGAGGCATCAGCTGTATGCCAAGTTCTCTAAGTGTGAATTCTGGCTGAAGAGCATTTCTTTTCTGGGGCATGTGATTAGCGGAAAAGGCATTTCTGTAGATCCCCAGAAGATTCAGGCTGTTGCTGATTGGCCAAGGCCGACTACGGTATTTGAGGTACGTAGTTTCTTGGGCATGGCCGGGTATTATAGGAAGTTTGTGAAAGGATTTTCACAGATTTCGACTCCTCTGACGAGACTGACTCAGAAGTCAGTACCTTTTGTTTGGACACCGGAGTGTGAAGCTAGTTTTCAGAGATTGAAGGAGTGTTTGACTTCAGCTCCAGTGTTAGCACTTCCGTCAGGTACGGAAGGTTTTCAGGTGTTCAGTGATGCTTCACTGAAAGGACTGGGATGTGTTCTGATGCAGCATGGTCAGGTAATTGCTTATGCTTCGAGACAGTTGAAATCACATGAGAAGAATTACCCGACACATGATTTGGAGTTAGCTGCAGTAGTTTTTGCTTTGAAGATTTGGCGTCATTACTTGTATGGCGTCAGGTGTGAGATCTTTACTGATCATAAGAGCCTGAAGTATATTTTTACTCAGAAGGATCTGAATCTGAGACAGAGGAGGTGGCTCGAGTTGATCAAGGACTACGATTTGACTATTCAGTATCAGCCTGGGAAGGCGAATGTGGTAGCGGACGCTCTGAGCAGAAAGTCTTCTAGATTCTCAGGTATTCAGCTTACCTGTGATGACTTTCTGATTCGTGATTTGGAGAGTTTGCAGTTGGAGGTGGTTTCCTCCAATGATTTGGAGTTGGCTCAGATGAGTATTCAGTCTTCTTTGGAAGCACGGATTCAAGAAGCCCAGAAGTCAGATTCTGATTATTCGAAGTTGATAGCTCAGATTGGATCTGGTAAGACTCCTGAACTTCGAATTTCTGATTCTGGTGTGCTATTTTCTGTAAGAACAGGTTGTGGGTACCTGTGTTTGGAGACTTGAGGCAGGAGATTCTGTACGAATCTCATCATTCAGGCTACACTGTTCATCCAGGCAGTGGTAAGATGTACGCTGATATGAAGCTTTTGTTTTGGTGGCCTGGGATGAAGAAGGATGTGGCAGAGTTTGTGTCGAAATGCGAAGCCTGTCAGTTGGTGAAGGCAGAGCATCAGCGACCAGGTGGACTGTTGCAGTCGTTGCCTATATCCCTGAGTGGAAATGGGAGGAGGTAACGATGGATTTTGCGATGGGTTTTCCTCGATCACGACAAGGACATGATGCCATTTGGGTGGTTGTAGATCGATTGACGAAGTCAGCCCATTTTCTTCCGATCAGACAGACGGATTCAGTTGATCGCTTGGCACAGATTTATGTGAAGGAAATAGTCAGATTGCACGGTGTGCCTCGTGTGATCGTATCTGATCGAGATGGACGCTTTACTTCCAGACTTTGGAAAGGCATTCAGCAAGGCTTGGGTACGAAACTGCATTTCAGTACAGCCTTTCATCCTCAGACCGACGGACAGTCTGAGAGGACGATTCAGGTACTGGAAGATCTGTTGAGGCTTTGTGTTCTGGACTTTAGCGGAAGTTGGGAGGATCATATTCCGCTGATTGAGTTTGCCTATAACAACAGTTTTCAGTCCAGTATCGGTATGGCACCGTACGAGGCTTTGTATGGCAGGAAGTGTCGTACTCCTTTGACTCTGACGGAGGTCGGAGATAGACAGGCTTTGGGGGCCACTTTTGCTGATGAAACTGCTCAGAAGATCAATTTGATAAGAGAAAGATTGAAAGCCGCTCAAGATCGTCAGCAGAAGTATTACAATCAGAAGCACAGATTTGTAGAATTTCAGGTCGGTGACTTTGTGTATGTCAAAGTCAGCCCGATGATGAAAGGTGTGAGCAGATTTGGTCAGGTGAGTAAGCTTAGTCCAAGGTATGTTGGACCATTTGAGATTTTGGAAAGAATTGGAAAATCTGCTTATCGTCTATTGCTTTCTGATTCTATGCCTGACGTGCATAATGTGTTTCACGTATCCACTCTGAGGAAGTGGGTTTCAGACTCTGGGAAGAAGTTGTCAGCTGATGAGGTGGAGATTCAGGAGAATCTGGCGTACAAGGAAGAGCCAGAGCTTATTTTGGCATACGACGTCCCGAAAGTTAAGAAATAAAGAGATTCCGATGGTTAAAGTTCAGTGGAAGCACCGGACTGCACGGGAAGCAACTTGGGAGAAGGAGTCTGATATGAGACGGTCGTACCCGTACTTGTTTTGACTGAGTTTGGATTGGATAATGTCGAGGACGACATTTTTTTTTTTAAGTTGGGGAGATTGTAATATCAGTTTTTGCTCCAGGTTCGTCCGGGACGAAGTCGGATCGTCCGGGACGATCGGTACAGGTTGTGCAGAAAATCAGTTTTGGTTGTATGATTCGTCGGGACGAAAATTGGATCGTCTGGACGAAAATTCTCCCGTGAACCCTTCGCCTGGGACGATATGTCATTTTTCGTCTGGACGAAATTCCTCTCTTCATGGATCGTCCGGTACGAAGCTCGATCGTCCAGGACGATCAGTCTGGATATATATAGAAATGAGATATTTTGAAGAGAGAGAAAAAGCTGAGGAGAGAGAAAAACGAAGGAAAAAGTGGAAAAGCGGATTTTCGGACGACGCGGAGCCGTTTTCGTCCGAAGTGGCTGTTGAGGAAATTGCTGTGCTCGAGGTAAGGCACATTCCGCCTTTCTCAATTTTCAGAAACCGTCGTGTTTGGCGGTATATTCTGTCCCGGATTTCGTTTTCGTTAATGATTTTTGTCTGTATCTGTTGATTGGCTCAGTTTTTACCGCGTAACTTTCTGTATATTATTGTTGACGTGCCGAGTGTGCACATTTTGGTTATTTTCTGAAGATTTTTCGTCCGGGTATTTTTGATTCGACTGTGTTTTTAGTCGACCAGATTTTTCTGTGAAATTGGAATTTATCTGTGCAGTAGAATAAATGTTCTGAAATGTTGATATCTGTATTCTGTGCGAATTCGGTAAATTTTCTTTGCAGGAATTTTTGTGTAAATTCCGTATACTGCCGTTGTGCTGCCCGATTTTTTGGGTAATTTTCTGAATTGTCCGTAATTCTTCTGAATTGAAATACTATGTGTATAAGCTATAAAAAGGGAGTTATAAGGGGCCTGAATCCTATGAGATTCAGTTAGTGAAACGGGAAATCTGAAATGAGCTCAAATCTGAAATTCTGAAATCAGTTCTGTTCCGGATCCGATGAATTCTGTTTTGGTGCTATAAGCACATCTGTTTTGGTGCCGTGAGCACAAAAGGGAGACATAAGGGGCCTGGATCCTATGAGATTCAGTCAGTGTCTGGGAAGGGAGGCATAAGGGGCCGGAATCCATAGAGATTCCGTCAGTGTCAGGGCATTTAGCTATATGCATCTGTACTATTTTCTGTATCTGTTCTGTTCTGTACGAAATTGTGATTATGATATGATATGATCCGTACGATTCTGATTTCTGATTCTGACTCTGTTGATTTGTTCCGTTCTGATACGATCTGTACGACTCTGATGTGATTTGATATCTGTCCGTAAGTTTTGATTTCCGATTCTGTTCCGATTTCTGATCTGATTTCTGTCCGATGAATTTGGTTTTGTTTTCTGAGAATTTAGATTGGTGGTTTGTTGCTTTGCTGAGCTGTTGAGCTCACCCTTGCTTTCTGGTGGTTTTCAGGTTCTGGGAAGGGCAAGGAAGTTCAGGACTAGGTTTCAGAGTCTGATCAGATTAGGTACTTTTGTACTTTTTGATTTTTGTACAGTCATGGCTTTTCTGTTCTGTCTTTCTTTCTGTTGAAAGCCATGTACTGTTCTGTAGATGATTATTTTTGAGGAAATGAAAAGATAGATGTTTTGTTCCGCTGCATTTGATGTTTTTAGTAGCTCTGTTGTTCTGTGTGCTTCTGTTGAGTTAAGAATTTGAAAGATCAGTTCAGTAACCTAATCCAAAGCCAGATCCTGGTTAAGAAAGGTCTCTCGTCGCGATCCGGCTCGGGCGGGATCCGTCCCCGTCGGGTCGGGTCGTGACACATATCTGCACAGTGAACCACTTAGATGCTAAGATACTTTTAATTGAAAGTTGAAAATCATGTTTAGTTCTAAGAGCAAAGATTGTATCAACATCAGTATCTTTCTTTTTTCCCTTAACAAGTTCAGATAAATGTTTTTAGAGGATTGTTATTTAGGTAGAGAAGACGAATATCTTCTTTCCTATGTATCAACATCTACTGAAAATAGTGTACTGTCCAACTCCTTATGTCCTTATTTTCTTTTTGAAATTTTCTTCAAATTTTCATGCATTTGGTAGCGAACATCGTGTTAAATCATTTTGAAGGCATTTATACTCTCCTTAACTCCTGATAAATGTTACTTCATCTATTTATTCCTTCTCATTTGTATGCAGTACCACAATGAAGACATTTGATCTCTTTCTTTCCATAAGCTCCTCTAATCTCAATGAAATAATTCCAAACAATGTCTACTTTCTCACGAACATTATAACTGGAAGCTGCATTCTGAGTACTAGGTGCTTCCATTCTTATAGGATTAATTAAATAAAATCATTAAAATTCTTGCAATCACATACACAAGTTAATTAAGTAGATTTGAAAATAATCTAGTGTTTGAGGTGGAGATTTCAAAATAATAGATGTCTAAACATAAATGAAACAATAATATATAAAACAAATTAATGCTTTGGAATGGCAACACCTAGAACAATTCAATTTGATGAATTGATATCGACACACATTAGTTTGGAAAACGGGCATTGGCTCTATGGTTTAGCAGTTCGGCCACTTGTTCGAGTGGTTCTTGTGCTATTTTATGCAATTCTAGTTTTATATATGGATCGAACAAGCCAACTAGTCAATTCACGGATCAATCGGTTAAATCGGCCAGTCCGTACTGATTTTAATAACCTTAATTTTTATAAAGCTGATTATAAATTATAGTAAAAAAAGTAACTTTCTTGAAAGCTGATATAGAAAACAGCTTCATAATACAAATTTTTTGTAAAATAAATGAAAAAGCATTGGTCAAACTAAAGCTTGGTTTGGGGATTTCTTACTGCTTCTTAAAGCAATTTTTTAGTAAAAAATTAAAAATTTTGTACTAAAAAGATGCTTTAAGAATCGGTAGGAAAGCCATCCCAAACGAAGCCTAAAACTATCATTGTGGTTTGAAAAGCAAAGCAAAAAGAAAGTTGTCTCAAATAGAACATAAATGATATAAATTATTAAATTACAATTTAAGGGGAAAATGGCTCAAAATGGGGTTCTCTAATTATTTTTAAGGCAATTAAGGCAATAGCAATCTTACGGATTTTTTAAAGAAGTATTAAAATTTATTATTATTTCACAAAATTTCAATCATTTTCTTATAACCAATCACAAAGACTATATCAATTAAAAATTCATAAGATTGTATTTTATGTACCCAACATGTAAAAGATATAATTTTTTTTTTCCGCTCATTCAATTTATTTTATTCGGGAGTTAGTTATTATGTATTGAGAAGGCCGTTAGGCTTCAAATTCTTATTCAGTGTTAGCTAATTTAATTAAAAAAAATCTGTCATATTTTAAACTATAGTTTTTTTGATAAGCATCAAATGATTTTTGAAAAAAGAAAAAGAATATCTTCATATAAATTATATCATAATAGATTAAAAAAAATCTTAAATTAAAATTTAGTTCAATATAAATTTTTCTATATAAAATTTAAAGTAAATCTCATAACTTCGGCATAATTTCCTTTCCTTCGCATTTCATTAACCGGCTGGAAGGCCCACTCTTCTATCACAATTGAAAGCCGGCCCATTTCGCTATTCGTAATTCAGCCCCAACTGGGGTTTGATTTTCCATCCATTCAAAGCCATTTATAATTTATTTTTTATTCATCGACGCTATGTTCTTAAGGAAATCAAATCCAAGAATGGGCTTGTGATTTATGTGTTCAGCTCTATACAATCAGACTGTTTAACCTTATAAAACTATCAACACTAAGAATTTATTTGAGACGGTTATAATAATTTATAAAACTATCATCCTTTCCCCTATAGTTAAAGGCGCATTAATACAATGTAAAAACGATTAAGCTATTAGAGTCGTTCCTCTCTTATACAGGTGGCAGGTGCCAAGCTGATCATGTTTGAGTTGTGGGTTGGTTTGGGTTCACACACACTGACTTGGTTGGACATATTCGAGCTGGATAGTTAGGTAGTGATCAGTTTAACGAATATAAATAAATTATGCTGTCTATTGAGCTAATCAATCCTATGGTTATTCCTTCCTCCAAAATCTACATATTGCTTTAAGAACCATGCATGTTTGATTACATATTCTATTTTCAAACACAACTGAACTTTTAAAAAATAAAAAAGTTGTGCCTATAAATAAAGAAAAAATTTAACGAAAGTTTAAACCAGACATCTATGAGTAAAAAATGAGTTCACGGGTCGTTCCAAACGGGTCAAAAAAAACCCAACCCAAATATGACAATAATGACATATTTATTAAATCGGGTTAGGTCAACCCCAATTTAATATTTTCAAACCTAAATTGATTATATCATTTATTGCCACCCTTCTTCAAAAGGAATTGATGCAGGTGCAAGCCATTGGGTACCCCACCTCACCGGTTTGCCTCTTCCAAGCCACTATCCCCCTTGCACCCATTAATTAGAGAATTTCTATATTTCATTTATATTACTATTTTAGCATATTATTATTATTATTATTATTATTTTTAGGGGGGGGGGGGGGGTGCAAAACTTTATTATGGTTTTATAACTTGATGTATTTGGGAAGAGCTGAAAAAGCGAGAAATTATTACGTGCAGACTTCATATGCAAGCTACATCCGATTTTTGTAAGTGTAAGCAGTAGATACTTTTGAGTATCTACTACTTATACTTACAACAATAAGATGATTCTCTTGTTTGGTGTCCACATATAATAATTTATTTTCGATTGTTGTGCAAGAAATCAAAAACTTCTTTATGTTATCTTATAAAACTCTAATTCCAATCTTTCACAATACATTTCATTATGTATATGCATATAAATCCACATAAATGTAGAAATAAATAATCAATACAAATAAATGTTAGATTTAATAAAATTTATTCAAATTTAAGTTAGTTGCCGAATACATTCAAATGGGAATAACAATTTTTTTTCCTTTGCCAACGAAACATTCAAAGCCAACCGATCGCTTATTCAAGAAAGCAAGCAAACCAAGATAAGGTTGACTGACTATGTCCCACGACCCAAAAACCTGTTGTAAAATGGCGAAGTCAACCATTGACTTTATACCCTTATTATACTCCTTGAAGAACTTCTGTGAAATTTTCGAAACTGCAATGAAAAGCCTATAAAATCGCCTGCTTCCAGTTTTATTCGAATCAACAACATGGCACGAATACTGAAGGAATTCGCCAACGCAAGTCAAGATTGCTGCGGCTCTACAGTATCCGGAGCTCTTTTCATGTTTTGCATCGCGGCAGCAATTATATCCTTCATTGTCTTCGCCTGCGCAGGACATAAAAAGAAGCCGAAGCAGAGTCAGAACGTCGTTTACTATGGCGGCGGAGGTGGTGGTCGCAACAGCCGGCTGAAAGCAGCTGGTAAAAGTAGCCGTGGGATTGGACTAGCTTCCGGCGTCGGTACTGGTCTTGCCGCTGGTGTTGTCTTAGATACAGTTGCTGGTAGCGGCGGTGGGTGTGGCGGTGGCGGCGGGTGCGGCGGTGGCGGAGGGTGTGGAGGCGGCGGGTGTGGTGGTGGCGGCGGTTGCGGCGGTGGTGGCGGGTGAGGCGGTGGTGAAGAGATTAGTTTGTAGATATCAGAAGTCATTGCAAGCATTGCTAGACAAATGAAGTTGTGGGCTTTTTTTTTTATTCTCGTGTTTGGGGTCAATTGGATGGGCTCTGTTTTATATCGTTGTGTTTGAAGATGGCAAAGGTTCAATGTCTTAATTAATTTTCTCATGCATGTTTCTCTTTCTTGTATGAAGGAAGTATTGATATGTCCCAAAAAAAAAAAAAAATTACAGCCTTCATAATCCTAGCCTATATAACTTTATAATCAATCTTATGTTTATCCCTCCCCTTAAAATTCATGTTTTGCTTTAAAATTCACGTTCGATAACAATTTTTTTTAATTATTTTGAGTGAATTAAATTACCAATTTAAGCATATCACAATAACAAGTTTCAAATTCAAAAACCTATGAGTTAACAATTCATAGCAACACAGTTCACTTTAGTTTGTTGGATGGAAGTCTAAGTCCCAACTAAAAGGCATTGAGTTATAGGCCTCGTTTGATTAAGCTTATTTTCTCCTTTTTCCGTCTGAATAAGCAGAAACTAGTTACCCTAACTGTTTGGAATAAAAGCTTAACCATAATTCCTTTTCGCTTAACTCCATTTTTTGGTGGTTACAAATTTTTTTTTGTTTCTGCTTATTCCGTCACAAAACGGAGTTTCAAAAGTAAAATGTCAGATCAAGCCCTACCGGCTTGACCCCCGCCGTAAATCTATTATTTGATAAGAAAATAAATTAATTTTCCAACATTAAAATATTTTTTTTGTTTAAGTTGAGTTTTTTTTATAGAAGAATTAATAATGAAATACTGTAAGTATAATAATACATTAATATGATTTAAATTTTATCTTATTTGTAGTAAAAATTATGAGTTAAAAATGAAAACTTTTGAAAACTTTTGATATTATAAATTAGTAAATAATTAAATTTTTCTTAAAAAGTTATATATTATGTGTACATAAATTTCATGGGCAATTATGTCTTTTATAATAAAATCTCAAAAGCAGAACTTCTAAACAAACAATTTAAATTAACTTTCAAGTATTAATAAGCACTTTTAAAAATATTATTCAAACATATCTCATTATTGAAACTCCATTTTATTGAACGGCTTTTTCTCAACCTCCTTTTCTAAAACTATTTTTTATGTAAGCATAAACCGAATCAAACGAAGCCATAGTCTTTTGTATGCGATGTGTATGAGTCTATCTTAATTGATCTAAATATTTCAAAAAAAATAATAATAATTCATAGCAGGATTTTCAAATTTTTTTTACTTCTCTATTAAAAAATGGAGATTATCACAGAGTTACCCTTAAGAAATGGACTAGTATATAATTTTATATTGTGTTGTATTTAATGAAATCGGGTTTTTGCCTCAAATCACCCGAAAAAATATTTATTTTATAACTGAAAAAGCTTAAAATATCTTCAAAATATTAAAATAGGATTGGATAGACTTGGACTTATTGCTGCGGTTCCATAGATATATATTGGCATATTAAGAATAATTGTGCAAAATTACTTTTCAGGTGTATTTGGCTAAATAAATATATAAAAAAGAATATTTGATGAATTATATGGATTTGAAGCATATAAATCAAATGTATATATATATGGGAACAAGTATTATAAAGCTCATATGGGTGTAATATGTTTTGATGATCTAACTATATAGTGAGATCTTATTTGTAATGTATGATTATTGTAAGTATATTTTATTTATAAGATTAAAGCATTGTTATTATATCATTTATTGAGAACTATATAGTAAAGTTATTTTATTTAATTTGTAGTTTAGCATAAAATAATAAGACTATGGATATAATTAACTCTTTTGAGTTATAATATTAGATCAGCTGAAAATAGACATGTTATACATTAAACTGTTATACTGCACATTTATACTTGATCTATGTTATTAATGATGTAGCAAAATAATTGTATTAAAAATATGAAAATAAAAGTTTAATGAAAGAGCCCAATAAGATGTTAAATCAAAAGCTCGCTCAAGGATCATTAAGAAAGTCCACTTAAGAAGAAAGAATTAATATGCTAATCTCATGAGCCATTGTAAGTGATACGTTAACTAAAATTACTTTGATTAGGCATGAATATCGAGGCATATTTAAATTGAAAACTTTCAATATTAAATTTATGGTTATTTGAACTTCAATCTCAGTAAACTTACAGTCAAACTAAACGTCTTGGCAAGACAAACCCAACAAAACCAAAATTTATCCAATCCAAGCCCAAATGGGCTCAAATCAAGGGCTTAAAGCATATTTAAAAGTTTTGGAGCATTAATTGGATGATCAAATTATCATCGAGTTAGACATGTTTATCGTTGAATCGAGTGGCTCAATGTGACAAATCCAACGAGCTCAATATCAATTAATTATAACACCATTAAGACACTTAAATGCTTGACAAATACTTTAGGATTGAGAGAATTAATGCGAACCGTATGATGGAGCACTTTGAATTTGCACTAAATCTTCTTCATATTTATGTAGCTTGCCGCTTAAAAAAATATAAATATGCCCTCATTTGAAAAATGAGGGAGAAAGGAACAATAGAGAGAGCTTTCTTGCATTTTCCATCTATCATCGTGGATAATCACAATCGATAATTGTCACCAACAACCATTACCGCCACCAACAATTAGCATAAAAAATCACAATCAAAACTCTTTTGCATTTTCCAACTTTTTAGTATACAATTTTTTGAAATGTAAATTTTTAAATTAAAAAACTATTTTAAAAAATAATAAATTTTTTTCCCAAATAAAGCCTAAGGATGACTTTTTTATTGCTTTACTTTTCATTCGTTAACCACAATTTTTATTTAATCATTGATTTGTCATAGTTTTTAGAAAAAAAAATTGTGCTAGGAATTTGTTTTTATAGTAGCATTAAAGAAAGTTAATTTCTGCACAAAAAAATTTATAATCACATTTATAAAAATTTATAACCATCACAAATAAATTATTAGTAGTATATGATATTTATAATTTTGAGGTTTCTTTGGTTCTTGAATAAACATATTATTCTTTTTTCTACTATTAAATATTCATTCTATTATCTATTGAAAATGTATAATGATTTCATATTTATTTACTCATTTTTGTAAGAAAAATAAAATTACTCTATTTAAGAGGATTTGAGAAGATTTGTTCTTCTTATATTGTAAAGTTCAAAATCATTGTCTACATCAAATTTAATGATGGTTATATAAAATTTAATTGAAATTTATTATTAACGTCAAACAACCAACAGATAAAGCCCACGACAATTGTAAGTCAGATTTTGGGCTTATGCTGGCCCAGCTAAGAAGAAACCAAATGCTATTGTACCTTTTCCATTATTTAAATAGAATTGAACATCTGACATAAATATATCAACTGAATTTAATAATATTATTGTGGCTTAATTTAATATTTTAATTAGATAATTATAATAGGAAAAAATATTTTTATTTTTATTTTATTTTATGAGCAATCAACGATAAATTTAAATTTTAGAATCTATGAAAACAATGAGTAATCAGTGGGGCCACAGTTATATTAACATAGAATTTACAACGTATATGAAACTGTCAAATCCAATGATTTTTAAATATGTGAAAATTGAATTAAATGATAAATGTCGCATAGTTCAATATTTTTCTATTATTTTTATACTTCAAATCTTTACATTTGAAATACTTTACACTCGTTTTATAACAAACTAAATAGCTCCTTGATAAATTAGAACTAGTTTGTAAAGGTTATACAACATTCAACCTTGGCATGTATCCACTATTTCAATTTTCAAAAGAATGTAATTTTTACCAAATATTTCCTTTAGCGAAAAATAGGAATAATTTTGCAATTGTTAAAGTTTCATGATGCAACTTTTATATATTATAAAAATTAAGATTATTCATATTTTGAATATTTGAGAAAATTTTACAACAAGGGTTTTCAAAATTGTGGCATTTTTATTGAATAAAAAATTATCTAGACTCTGAAAAATAGTGTTGTAGTTATTTTACACTATCCTTGGTCACTTTGTTATTTTATGAAAATGTGCATTTTTGCCTAGTATGATCTCCTAATGCCTATCGTTAAAAAAAGATGTGCAATTTTGGCACATGCTCAGTCATTCTTTAACTACTATCCTATGTTGATATATGTGCATATAAGATTAGATTATATCTGCTTGGAGTCTTAAGGGGCCATAATTCTTTGTGATTTTGCCTATGTCAAGGAATATTTTGATGCCCATAAGATATGTTCTAGTGCAAATGTACAAAGGGAGTCATAAACAGTCAGAATCCTTTGAGATTATGTCTGGATCTGAAAAATTTGATACAAACTGCTATATGATATGCATTATAATTTATTTACAAGTTTAGTAATGTTATTTAAATAATTGAATAACTGATATTCTCTTATTATATTTCTAAGTAATATAGTTTATTGAATTTAATTACTTTTAAATATTCAACCAAATTTAATTAAAGAATTTAAAATTTTAGATTGATTTTTGTGACCTAATGAGTTATTATTCCTCACTATAGTTTACTTTCAGGATCTGAGAAAGGGAGTGAGACTATCGATTAGTAATTCAGGATAAGATATGAGGTCATAGATATTTTTCTATTTTGATTTTCATATAATTATGACTAGTTTATTATTCAATTGAGTAGCTTCTACATGCAGTCATATTCTATAGTGTAGAAATATTTTGATGAAATGAAAAAAATATTGTGAATGATTTTATTTTCAGTAATCAGATGTTTTAATAGTTATGTAGTTTGTAGTTTATTTTAAATGAATATTGAAAGAGATTATGAAACATTCCAAAATTAGATCTTGGGATTAGAATGTCACTGCTCAACAAGATAGGACATGTCCTGATTGGGTTGGGTTGTGACACGACCAAGGTTCTTGTGGCCTCCGTTGCCCCCCAACTAAGGCCCCTTCGATCTCCGTCGCCCATCGACTATAGTTCCTCAAACCACCTTCGACCGTCAACAATAGTCCCTTTGAGGTCCGCCACTCGCCGATAATGATCCCTCTGGCCTATGTCACGCGCCGACTATTATCCCTCCAACCTCCATTGCCCACCTGCTACAGTTCATTCGAACACCGTCTTCCACCGACTACCATCACTTTGAACACCGTCACCCATCAACTACAATCCCTCCGAACACCATCGCCTACTAGTACAGTCCCTATGAACATCATTGCTCGTCAGCGATAGTCCCGTCGATTAGGGTCCCTCCGACCACTATTGTGCGGCGACTAGGGTCCTTCAGACCACCATCGCCCGCCGACTACTGACCCCTTCAACCACCGTTACATGCAGACTAATGTCCCTTCGACCACCAGCGTAGAACGGTGGGCAGACAGTGGTCTGATGGCGGTCGGAAGCCTGGCGGAGGTTGTCGAAAGTTCGCGTATGATGGTGCTTGGGTAGAAATTTAAGATTTTTGAAGCTTGGGTGCTCGCTCTAATCTCCAGCAAAATATCCCCCTTATGTTGAGTAGAGATTGTTATGTGCAGAGTCTGAATGCATCAGGAGGCCAATCCGAACGCGTCACGTCACCCAATGCACTGTCCGACCACCACATGTAATAATTTTTCTATGTTGAGAGTGGAGATCTATTTATAGATTTTTGTTTGTGGCATACTCTATAAATATGGAGAAAATCTGAGGTAGATTCGGAGTGCTTTATCGGATGACCCATATTGATTTTATCTATCATGGAGTACTTTTCAAGCATTTATGTGATTTAATGATGTCATAATAAAGCGATTTTTGGTTCTTTGAATTCCTTTCGCCAAGCAACTCGATTCGAATATAAGCATATCATATTTAGAGATCACTTGGTCATCCAATTAATGCTTTGAACTTCCCATGTATGCTTTGACCCCTTGATTTAGATCCATTTGGGCTTATATTGAACCGATTTTGGTGTAGTTTGGTTTGTTTCATTGAGAAGCTCAAACTAATTATAAATTTGTTGAAATTAAAGTTTGGATGGTCCCAAATTTAATTTTAGATATACCTCAAGATTCATGACATAGATCAATTCAATTTTGAGTGACATATCAAAAACAAATAAATGTAAGACTTAATAAAAAATTACTCAAATTTAACTTAATCATTAAGCCATTCCCATTCAAGTGGGAATAAAATTTTATTTTATTTGCAAAGCATTCAAAGGCAACTGATCGTTTAAGATAAGGAAACCAAGGACAAGGTTTGCTGACTCTGCTCTGTCCCAGGACCCAAAAACCTGCAATAAAATAAAATGGTACATACAGTTCATATATATATATATATATTTTTTTAATTTATAGTACATACAGTTCATCTTAGTATGTTATTTGGAAGCTTAAGCTACCAACTAATAGATTTTGATTTCCAGTCTTATATATGAGATGTATGTGTAAGTTTGTCTTAATTGATCTAAATATATATAAAAAAATTAATACATGATTATATGTATGTAAATCCCCTAAAATAAAATGGCAAAATCGGCCAATGACCTTTTTTCTTTGGAAAACAATGACTTAATGCACTTAGAGCATCTCCAATGGATCTTTCATCCCTCCAACCTAGCGTCAATTTTGTTGTTATTTCATCGCGGGTGAACAATGCGACGCTAATATTGACGTCGCACTGTTCAACCGCTAAATTTTTGTGTCAATGAGATTTGCCCGCGAAATGGAGAAAGACGAGTTCGATTGGAGAAAGAATTACCATATTTCAAAATTTTGCTGTATTTTTCCCTGAAAAAAAAAAGAGGTTTTTGGTTGGAGACGCCCTTAGGCCTCTCCGTCTCCGGTTAATCGGGGAAAAAATAATTGTTTTGATGTATCTTTTTCCGAACTTTCGTATTTCCGGAGATCTGAGAAAAAAAAATTTCTTCATTTCCCATTTCGATAGCGATACTACCATTTAAAAAGGAAAAAAAAAAGAGCCGGGAACCAAACCAGGCCTTATTAAACTCCTCGAAGAACTTCTGTGAAATTTCTGAAACTGTAATGAAAAGCCTATAAAATCGCCTGCTTCCAGATTTATGCGAATCAATAACATCGCACCACTACTGAAGGAATTCGCCAACGCAAGTCAAGAATCAATATGATGTGGCTCTACATTTTCGTAGCTGTTCTCATGTTTGGCAGTACCGCCTTCACAGTCATAATCTTCGCCTACGCAGTACTTAAAATCAAGGTGAACCGGAATCAGAACGTCGTTTACCATGGTGACCGCGGAGGCCGAGGTGATGGCCTCGAAGGCGGCGGCGGCGGAGGTGATGGTGGTGGGTCTGGCGGAGGCGGCGGTGACGGTGGTTGGAGTGGCGGAGACGGCGGTGATGGCGGTGGGTGTGGCGGTGGCGGTGGCGGCGGGTGTGTTGGTGTCGGCGGTGGCGGAGGGTGTGTTGTTAACGCCGGTGGCGGCGGGTTTGGTGGTGGTGGAGGCGGCGGCGGGTTTGGTGGTGGCGTCAGTGGCGGCGGTGGTGGCGGGTGTGGTGGTGGAGGTGGCGGCGGTGGTGGTGGGTCAGGCGCGGTGTGAAGGGATTAGTTTGTTGATCGCATGAGCCATGCCAAGCATTGCTGGACAAGTAAAGGTGTGGGCTTTTTTGTTTTTCCAGTTGGGGGCAAGTAGATAAGCTCTGCTTTACTGTTGTGTTTGAAGATGGCAAAGGTTCAATGCCTTAATTAATTTGTTTTATGTGTAGGTGTAGCAGCGGTATTGTATCATTGTCATATATGTTTATTTTATTGTATGAAGTATTGATATGATCCCAAAAAAATTTAATTATAGCCTTCATAATACTAGCCTACTTTTTTTTTCTAATTATTTTTTTTTTATTTTTTTCTATCCTACTTAAATTTTTTTCTATCATACTTAAGCTCATAATCAATCTTCTTTCGAACTCTTAAATAATTCAGCCTTTATTTCCAATCATTAAACCTATGAGTTGACAATTCACAGCAGGGTTCTCATTACCCTTAAAGAAATGGACTAGTATACACAACTTATTATTATTATTTTTTTAATGACGGCCACCCTGATGTTGTGAAGGCGCTTGGTGATATTCGTAAAACTCGGTCGATCTAAACGAGCTATAAACATCCATTAGAACTCATGGCCAATGCTTATTGGGCCCCCACCAAAGGGGTGCTGCCGCATGAGGGGATCGAACCTGGTATGGGGGGTACCCACCCGTGCTCGCCCACCAACCGAGCTATAAGCATCGGTGGGTTACACAACTTACTTTGGTATGTAGTTCAAAATTTCTCTATTATTTTTATATTTTTAAATCTCTTCATTTAAAATATTTTACACTCATTTTATGTGTTTTACTTCAAACTAAATAACTCCTTAATAAATTAGAGCTAGTTTGTAATGTTTATACAACACTAAACTTGGGCATGTATCCACTATTTAAGATCTTTCTTTTCATTCAAAATGTATAAGATTATATTTTAATAAATAAAGATTTATAATCAATTCATAATTAAACTAATTTAAAGATTATAAAACTTTTCATGAAGAAATAACCATTTAAGCTTCATTTGGGAATTGGGATGGCTTCCTTGTTGCTTCTTAAAACAGTTTTTACATACAAAAGTTTCTAGTTAAAAAAAGTATACTAAAATATTACTTTAGAAAGTAGTAAAATAATTATCCCAAACAAAATCTTAACTTTTTTTTCATTAGTCTTAATTTATCATTTAGGGCTTCATGGCCACGCCGCCGAGCCTTGACTTTGACGTGGATCCGACCCAGCTCCTCTCTCAGTTGGCTGGATTGTAGCCAGTTCCACCGACGGCCGATTACGACACTTTCTCTCGACACCATTCACCTCCAGGCCGAACTGACCCCCTGCTCGAGCTCGACCACCGCCTCCCATCCTACTCATCTCGCGGCCGTTTCGTAACTGTCCGGCCCGACGTCTCCCTCACCTAGCTACCGCCGGCCACATTACAAAACGAGGGGGTTTACTCTCATCTCAAGCAAATACTCAACCGTCTTCCCTCAAGCCTTGGCCCAACATCCGCCTCTTACTGGTCTCCCCATTTGACTCCGGCCGAACCCAACCTCTCGACGTCAGCTAGGCCTCCTTCAGCCCTTATGTTTAGGGTTGCTTGGCTCTGTGCATGATGTCTGTTGTTTGGTATTTTTTTCTTCCCTTAACCTTTGATTTTATGTGATTTTCTTCCATATGGCTGCAATTCGGCTTGGAGATCCTGGGTTTTTGGATGGCATGGCGAAGTCGAATCGTTTCATGATGCTTTATCTGGTGATTCGTCTGGTTTTCCACCGCTCAAAATTTTTTCTCAACATGGTTTACCTGCTTTAATCATTTCGGATGAGGAATTAATATTGCCTCTTGTCATGCCTTTTGAGTTTGCGTTGGTAGGAAAATTTCTGAGCTGTCGCCCGCCTCTGGATTTGATTTGGAAATTCTTCTTTAATCTCAAGCTGGGTGGTGCATTTTCAGTTACTGTCTTGAATCCTAAAAATGTGTTGATAAAGCTAGCTAATGACCTAGATTATTGTAGGATTTTCTCTCACCGATTGTATTTCATCGCTAACTGTTTCATGAAGTTGTTTAAGTGGTCTTTCCTCTTTGACGTTAATGCCGAGTCGCCTATGGTGCATGTGTGTGTCTCTTTTCCTAGTTTGCATCCTCACCTTTTTTCACCTCGCATTCTTCATGCTTTGGGTTCTATGTTTGGTAGGCCTTTACGTGTTGACAATGCCACTTCAAACGGCACTCGATTGTCTGTTGCTCGAATTCTTGTGGAACTAGATGTCATGAAACGTTATGCTTCTCAGGTGTGGCTATCCTTTGAATCTATGGGATACATCCAAAGTATTGAAATAGAGGTTTTCTCATTATATTGCTCTCATTGTAAAATGCTGGGTCATTCTAAAGAGGTTTGCCCTATTTTACTTCCTAAGATGGATGTGCGTCCCTCTATTCCTTAGGTGGCCTCGTGGAGGTCGCTGATAATCATGTTAATGGTTTGGTTGAGGTGGTGCTTAATGAGGGGGTACTTATTAATGATATTACTCTTGACAATGATTATATGGTTGTTGTGTCTCCTTTACTTAATGAGGTGGGTCATGTTATTATGAATATTGTAGAGTTAGGTGTTGGTGTTCCACACTATGATGATGTTTTAGTTTCGTCTACTGCTGTCCTTCAGCCGAGTGAATGCGTTGTGTTGAATGTTCCTAGTGAGTCTGTTGAGGGTTTGTATGACTTGGTTGCTCATATTGTTGAGGAGGTGGAGGCGGATGTTGGTATGATGAAGATGGATGGGTGACTTGGTTCACCTGGGGTTGTGGATGTCCCTAGTGTGGTGGTTGTTGTTCCTCCCCTCTTAGGATCAGCGATGGTTGCTAGCAATATTTTTGTTGATCTTTTGGATGCTTTGGTCAGGATTCCCTCCGTTGCAGGGAGTGATTTTGATGCTTTGGTTGATGTTCCTATAGGGTTTATTCTGTCAAATGTTTTTAAATCAAGGATTTTGTCGCGAGCATGAGAGTCCTATATAAGACAAATTGATTGGTTGGATGACTCGATTTATTTTTCATGCGATTTGGATGATGATTTGGAGGATGAAGTTGGGGCCTTACAAGGCTCGTATGGTTTGGATATCTCTAGGGCTTTGGGTCACCCTTTCTCTCATCATGGAAAACGATGTCATTGCAAATCTAGGAGATAGTTCTTCTACTTGCCCCTTGGATGGTCAGGCTTGGTTGCAACCATGATGGTCCTTTGGTCTTTGATTGTGGATGTTTCTGACTTTTCTGGACTTCGATCAAGGTTTCTTGGTTACTCTTCATGGACATTTGCTGGGGAGTTATTGCTTTTGGTGCGCTAGAGTTTGCTGATCCTTGTTGTTATCTTTTGTTTTGTCTTGCTTTTTATCTTCTATAATGTTGGATCCAAAGCTCGTAGGTTTGTATTCAAATTATGTTCTTTTAGTAAGCTTATGATCTTTTAAAGTCTTGTAATTTTTATCCTTATTAACACGTTGGCCCTGTCGTTGTTCAAAACAAAAACAAAAAAAAATTCATTTTTTAATAATGACTTAAAAGACTGACCTGATTCATACCGTTTCGTGCACATTTGATCAATAAATATAAATAGTAGCTAAGCTAATTAGTTGGTGAAACAATAAACTTTCGTAAGCCAAAATAAATGTAAAAATTTATATTTATATTTTGACTTAATCTTATTTTCTTAGTATAAATAATGTCATAATTTACAAATAGTTACGAATAATATTATTTTAAATTTATCTTAAACTCAGTCAAATATACTATAACCATCTTAGTAAAAAAATTATTAATCATGAGTAATTAAATGATTAACTTTATATCTCATATGCAAATATTCCATTTTTTCTTTTACAAATATTCTAATTTTATGTCTGAATTAAACATCTAATTAATCATGGTTAATTTCTAAATGATTAACTATGCATCTCAAATTTAAGTATCATAATTATCTTAATTAAATTAATATTAATCGTAAAAGTTTATTATGAGCAATTAGTTGACTAATTAATGAACTAATAATTTATTATAATTTATATGTCACAACAAATCGCCTTGACCAGGCACGAACCTCAAAGCAATTATGAATTTGAAACTTCAAAAAGTAAACCGCTCTATTCGACTACAAGCTGTTACGTTTGGAAATCGTTTGATAATCCAAATTATGGTTTGTATATTCAAAATGTGCTTCGAGTCTTTGATTTGGACTCAGATTGAGTCGAATTTGGGGTAGTTGGGTTCGTATTTTCGAGACGTTCAGTTCGACTGTAAGTTTGCTGAAATCGGAGTTCATATGGTCCTGCATTTAATTTTTGAAGTTTCCAATTTGATTTTGCTTCAAGATTCGTGCCTGATCAAAATAAATTTTTGATGATATATCCTATATTTAGCTATGGATGTTGATATTGATCTAATTTTAATGGTTGATTAATGAATATAATGAATTAATAAGATAATAAAAAAGAAAAAAAAAAAAGAGAAAAAAAGAAACAAAAATTCATTTACTATAGATCCCGATGTGTGACATATGTATGAATCATTGAATTTAAATGCTGATTTTGCCACGAGCCACCAAGTAGCTAACCTCACTGTTTAACTTTGCTCAGGCCATCTCTACCTTTGGCCCATCAATTAGATTATTTTTACATCTCTTTTATATTACTATTTTAGTATAATGTTCTTTTAGAGGTTATTAGTGTTTGAATTAATGCAAAATTAGTTTATTATATGTTTTTATTAAACCAAAAGGTGTTAGTGAAACGTTGCTTGCTTATGTCGGTTGTTTTATTTTTATTTTTGTTTAAAACTGCTGTGGCGGACAGTGATATAGGCGTGAAGAAAAAAAACTATTTGTGGTATTTTTTCTGCTTTTTCTCTGTTACGCGAAACTTTTCCTTGTCTTTGCTTTTCTCCAATTTCTCCAATTTTCTCCAACATTGTGGTATCAGATCCCGATTTCGATTGAAGTGGGCGTCGAATTTCTGAAGTGAAGTAAAGTTTTAGAAGATCTTGTGTATTCTTCTAAAAACAAGGTGTGTGATTCTCATTCAAGTATTGTGAGAAATTTTTCATGGCAATAAGTACTTCTTCTCAACCTTTGATTCCCATCTTCAATGGTGAGAAGTATGAGTTTTGGAGTATCAAAATGAAGACCTTGTTTAAGTCACAAGATTTATGGGATCTTGTGGTGAATGGTGTGCAAATTGGAGAAGATGAAGGGAGAAATAATGATAACAAGAAGAAGGATTCAAAGGCTTTGTTTTTCATTCAACAAGCTATGGATGATAGTGTATTTTCAAGAATTTCTATGGCAGAGACATCAAAGGAAGCTTGGGATATTTTGGAGAAAGAATTTCAAGGTTCACTAAGAGTAAAGACAGTAAAGTTGCAATCTGTCACGACCCGACCCGACGGGGACGGATCCCGCCCGAGCCGGATCGCGACGAGAGACCTTTCTTAACCAGGATCTGGCTTTGGATAAGGTTACTGAACTGATCTTTCAAATTCTTAACTCAACAGAAGCACACAGAACAACAGAGCTACTAAAAACATCAAATGCAGCGGAACAAAACATCTATCCAATTTCATTTCCTCAAAACAATCATCTACAGAACAGTACATGGCTTTCGACAGGAAGAAATACAGAACAGAAAAGCCATGACTGTACAAAAATCAAAAGTACAAAAGTACCTAATCTGATCAGACTCTGAAACCTAGTCCTGAACTTCCTTGCCCTTCCCAGAACCTGAAAACCACCAGAAAGCAAGGGTGAGCTCAACAGCTCAGCAAAGCAACAAACCACCAATCTAAATTCTCAGAAAACAGAACCAAATTCATCGGACAGAAATCAGATCAGAAATCGGAACAGAATTGGAAATCAAAACTTACGGACAGGTATCAAATCACATCAGAGTCGTACAGATCGTATCAGAATAGAACAAATCAACAGAGTCAGAATCAGAAATTCAGAATCGTACGGATCATATCATATCATAATCACAATTTCGTACAGAACAGAACAGATACAGAAAATAGTACAGATACATATAGCTAAATGCCCTGACACTGACGGAATCTCTATGGATTCCGGCCCCTTATGCCCTCCCTTCCCAGACACTGACTGAATCTCATAGGATCCAGGCCCCTTATGTCTCCTCCCTTTGTGCTCACGGCACCAAAACGGATGTGCTTATAGCACCAAAACAGAATTCATCGGATCCGGAACAGAACAGACATCAGATTTGATCTCATTGCAGATTTCCCGTTTCACTAACTGAATCTCATAGGATTCAGGCCCCTTATAACTCCCTTTTTATAGCTTATACACATAGCATTTCAATTCAGAAGAAATACGGACAATTCAGAAATTATCCAAAAAAAAAATCGGGCAGCACAACGGCAGTATACGGAATTTACACAAAAATTCCTGCAAAGAAAATTTACCGAATTCGCACAGAATACAGATATCAACATTTCAGAACATTTATTCTACTGCACAGATAAATTCCAATTTCACAGAAAAATCTGGTCGACTAAAAACACAGTCGAATCAAAAATACCGGACGAAAATCTTCAGAAAATAACCAAAATGTGCACACTCGGCACGTCAACAATATACAGAAAGTTACGCGGTAAAAACTGAGCCAATCAACAGATACGGACAAAAATCATTAACGAAAACGAAATCCGGACAGAAATATACCGCCAAACACGACGGTTCTGAAAATTGAGAAAGGCGGAATGTGCCTTACCTCGAGCACAGCAATTTCCTCAACAGCCATTTTCGGGCTCACTTCGCGAAAACGGCTCCGCGTCGTCCGAAAATCAACTTTTCCACTTTTTCCTTCGTTTTTTTCTCTCTCCTCAGCTTTTTCTCTCTCTTCAAAATATCTCATTTCTATATATATATCCAGACTGATCGTACTGGACGATCGAGCTTCGTCCCGGACGATCCATGAAGAGAGGAATTCCGTCCAGACGAAAAAATGACATATCGTCCCTGGCGAAGGGTTCACGGGAGAATTTTTCGTCCAGACGATCCAATTTTCGTCCCGACGAATCATACAACCAAAACTGATTTTTCTGCACAACCTGTACCGATCGTCCCGGACGATCCAACTTCGTCCCGGACGAACCTGGAGCAAAAAACTGATATTACAATCTCCCCAACTAAAAAAAAATGTCATCCTCGACATTATCCAATCCAACCTCCGTCAAAACAAGTACGGGTACGACCGTCTCATATCAGACTCCTTCTCCCAAGTTGCTTCCCGTGCAGTCCGGTGCTTCCACTGGACTTTAACCATCGGAATCTCTTTATTTCTTAACTTTCGGACGTCGTATGCCAAAATAAGCTCTGGCTCTTCCTTGTACGCCAGATTCTCCTGAATCTCAACCTCATCAGCAGATACTTTCTTCCCAGAGTCGGATACCCACTTCCTCAGAGTGGATACGTGAAACACATTATGCACGTCAGGCATCGAATCAGAAAGCATCAATTTGTAAGCAGCTTTTCCAATCCTTTCCAAAATTTCAAAAGGTCCAACATACCTCGGACTAAGCTTACTCACCTGACCAAATCTGCTCACACCTTTCATCGGGCTGACTTTGACATACACAAAGTCACCGACCTGAAACTCAACAAATCTGTGCTTCTGATTGTAATACTTCTGCTGACGATCTTGAGCGGCTTTCAATCTTTCTCTTATCAAATTGATCTTCTGAGCAGTTTCATCAGCAAAAGTGGCCCCCAAAGCCTGCCTATCTCCGACCTCCGTCAGAGTCAAAGGAGTACGACACTTCCTGCCATACAAAGCCTCGTACGGTGCCATACCGATACTGGACTGAAAACTGTTGTTATAGGCAAACTCAATCAGCGGAATATGATCCTCCCAACTTCCGCTAAAGTCCAGAACACAAAGCCTCAACAGATCTTCCAGTACCTGAATCGTCCTCTCAGACTGTCCGTCGGTCTGAGGATGAAATGCTGTACTGAAATGCAGTTTTGTACCCAAGCCTTGCTGAATACCTTTCCAAAGTCTGGAAGTAAAGCATCCATCTCGATCAGATACGATCACACGAGGCACACCGTGCAATCTGACTATTTCCTTCACATAAATCTGTGCCAAGCGATCAACTGAATCCGTCTGTCTGATCGGAAGAAAATGGGCTGACTTCGTCAATCGATCTACAACCACCCAAATGGCATCATGTCCTTGTCGCGATCGAGGAAAACCCATCGCAAAATCCATCGTTACCTCCTCCCATTTCCACTCAGGGATAGGCAACGACTGCAACAGTCCACCTGGTCGCTGATGCTCTGCCTTCACCAACTGACAGGCTTCGCATCTCGACACAAACTCTGCCACATCCTTCTTCATCCCAGGCCACCAAAACAAAAGTTTCATATCAGCGTACATCTTACCACTGCCTGGATGAACAGTATAGCCAGAATGATGAGATTCGTACAGAATCTCCTGCCTCAAGTCTTCAAACACAGGTACCCACAACCTATTCTTACAGAAAATAGCACCAGAATCAGAAATTCGAAGTTCAGGAGTCTTACCAGATCCAATCTGAGCAATCAACTTCGAATAATCAGAATCTGACTTCTGGGCTTCTTGAATCCTTGTTTCCAAAGAAGACTGAATACTCATCTGAGCTAACTCCAAACCACTGGAGGAAACCACCTCCAACTGCAATCTCTCCAAATCACGAATCAGAAAGTCATCACAGGTAAGCTGAATACCTGAGAATCCAGAAGACTTTCTGCTCAGAGCGTCCGCTACCACATTCGCCTTCCCAGGCTGATACTGAATAGTCAAATCGTAGTCCTTGATCAACTCGAGCCACCTCCTCTGTCTCAGATTCAGATCCTTCTGAGTAAAAATATACTTCAGGCTCTTATGATCAGTAAAGATCTCACACCTGACGCCATACAAGTAATGACGCCAAATCTTCAAAGCAAAAACTACTGCAGCTAACTCCAAATCATGTGTCGGGTAATTCTTCTCATGTGGTTTCAACTGTCTCGAAGCATAAGCAATTACCTGACCATGCTGCATCAGAACACAACCCAATCCTTTCAGTGAAGCATCACTGAACACCTGGAAACCCTCCGTACCTGACGAAAGTGCCAACACTGGAGCTGAAGTCAAACACTCCTTCAATCTCTGAAAACTAGCTTCACACTCCGGTGTCCAAACAAAAGGTACTGACTTCTGAGTCAGTCTCGTCAGAGGAGTCGAAATCTGTGAAAATCCCTTCACAAATTTCCTATAATACCCGGCCATGCCCAAGAAACTACGTACCTCAAATACCGTAGTCGGCCTTGGCCAATCAGCAACAGCCTGAATCTTCTGGGGATCTACAGAAATGCCTTTTCCGCTAATCACATGCCCCAGAAAAGAAATGCTCTTCAGCCAGAATTCACACTTAGAGAACTTGGCATACAGCTGATGCCTCCTCAAAGTCTCCAACACAATCCTCAAATGTCTGGCATGCTCATCCTCAGATGCAGAATATACCAGAATATCGTCAATGAAGACGATCACAAACTGATCCAGATACTCCCTGAATACTCGGTTCATCAGATCCATGAAAATAGCAGGCGCGTTGGTTACCCCAAAAGGCATAACCAAAAACTCGTAGTGCCCGTACCGAGTACTGAAAGCAGTCTTCACCACATCAGCTTCCTTCACCTTCACCTGATAATATCCGGATCTCAAATCAATCTTCGAAAATACCGAAGATCCGGAAAGCTGATCAAACAAGTCGTCAATCCGAGGCAAAGGATACTTGTTCTTGATCGTGACCTTGTTCAAATCTCTGTAATCGATACACATACGGAGTGTACCGTCCTTCTTCTTCACAAACAGAACAGGTGCTCCCTAGGGCGAAACACTAGGACGTACAAAACCTTTGTCAACCAACTCCTAAAGCTGAACTTTCAACTCAGAAAGTTCTTTCGGTGCCATCCTGTACGGAGCTTTCGATATAGGAGCTGTACCCGGAAAAACATCGATAGAGAACTCCACATCTCTATCCGGAGGTAAACCAACCAACTCCTCAGGAAAAACATCAGCAAATTCCCGTACCACAAGGATCTCAGAAACAGAACCAACCTCCAGGTTCAGATCCCGCACCGAAGCTAAAAACACTGGGCATCCCTTCTTCCACATCCTGTTCACTTCCAACACAGAAACCAGACTGGAGAGAACACCTCGTAATCCCTGAAATACAACTCTCTCTCCAGCCACAAGCAAACTCACTTGCTTCTTCAGACAGTCTATCTGAGCCTCATACTGACTCAACCAATCCATGCCCAAAATTACATCATACGAAGAAATCGGCAATCAAATCAAACTCGATTTCCACTTCTTGCCAGAAATCTCGATCTCACACAAACAAAACTGTCGAGCAATCAATGGATTCCCCGCCGGTAAAATCACAGACAAAGAAATCGGTAAAACCATCGAATCCAAATGTAAAATCTCAAAACAATGCTCGGACAGAAAAAGAATGACTCGCTCCAGAGTCAAACAAAACACGACAGGGCTGATCAGAAATGTAAACCGTACCTGTCACAACATCCGGAGCATCACGAGCCTCCTGCTGACTCAGACTGTAAACTCGTGGCTGAACTGGAGCAGGAACTGAAGCAACAGAACTACTCTGCTCCCTCTGAATCGTAGGTGGTCTCCGCGGTGTAGAACTAGAACCACCACCTCTACCAGCAAATCCCTCAGGGCGAGGAGGAACAGTCCTCGGTCTTCCTGCTGCTGAACCAACAGGTCTGACAAAGCCCTCAGATCGCTGCTCAGAACGCTGATCAAATCCCATCTGCGGACATTCTGCAATCCTATGTCCCGGCTGACCACATCTGAAACAAAGACCAGCTATCCTGTAGCACTGGCCATGGTGTCGCCGTCCACAACTCTGGCACACAGGTGCCGTACTGACAGATCCAGAACTAGTCGTACTGGTAGCAGTACCAGACGATCCTCCGCTCTTCCTGGAATCTCCAGATCCAGATCCAGGAACAAATCTCCTCTTCCCAGAGGAACCACTGTCAGATGTCTCTCCTCCAAACCTCTTCCTACTCGCAGTCCACCGCTGCTGAGTAGCCGTCAAGTCATTCTCAATCAGACGAGCTCGCTCCACAAGCTCAAAGAAATCAGTAATCCGGAACGGTATCAGAGGCTGCCTCAAAGTGTCTCGTAAGCCTCTTAGAAATCTGTAGCACCTCTCAGCAGACGTGCTAACCAGCTGCGGAGCGTACCTGGCTAATGCAGTAAACTCAGCCTCGTACTGCATCACCGTCTTGCTCCCCTGAACAAGTCTCAGAAAACTCTCCTGCATCTGCTGTCGTGCAAAAGGGGGAACAAACCAGTCCCGAAATACTTCGGTGAACTCCTCCCAAGTAATCAAAGAGTTCAATCTGCCCTAAAATCTGGCTGCTTGCTGGCCATCCCACCAGTGCTCAGCCTCTCCGTCCAACAGAAAAACAGCTAACGGAACTTTCCTGTCTGCAGGACACTGCATCCCGTCAAAAGTCTTCTCCAATCTCCTCAGCCACTCCTCGGCTGCTCTGGGCTCAACAGCGCCCTCAAACCTCGGAGGCTTCAACCTCAAAAATAACTGAAGGTGTCGATCAATGTCCTCAGATCTAACAGTCGAAGTTCTGCTCTGAGTCTCGCTCATCATCTGAGCAACAAGTGAAGCAAACTGTGAAAGCGTATCAGCATCGACCACTGGGGCTGTACTCCCCACTGGTGCTGCCTGATCGTCACTCTGACCATCTGTCATGTCTGGGTCTGGCTGATCCATACAGAAAAATCCAGAAAATCCGGAAAACTATCACAAAACAACACAAAATAACACAATAAAAAGCCAAACGACCCAAAACTACCTCCTAGACAGACTCACTGATCACTTCCTAGAGCTCTGTTTTACAATCCAACCTGTTTCCAAAACCAGTGCTCTGATACCACAAAAAGCTTGTCACGACCCGACCCGACGGGGACGGATCCCGCCAGAGCCGGATCGCGACGAGAGACCTTTCTTAACCAGGATCTGGCTTTGGATAAGGTTACTGAACTGATCTTTCAAATTCTTAACTCAACAGAAGCACACAGAACAACAGAGCTACTAAAAACATCAAATGCAGCGGAACAAAACATCTATCCAATTTCATTTCCTCAAAACAATCATCTACAGAACAGTACATGGCTTTCGACAGGAAGAAATACAGAACAGAAAAGCCATGACTGTACAAAAATCAAAAGTACAAAAGTACCTAATCTGATCAGACTCTGAAACCTAGTCCTGAACTTCCTTGCCCTTCCCAGAACCTGAAAACCACCAGAAAGCAAGGGTGAGCTCAACAGCTCAGCAAAGCAACAAACCATCAATCTAAATTCTCAGAAAACAGAACCAAATTCATCGGACAGAAATCAGATCAGAAATCGGAACAAAATTGGAAATCAAAACTTACGGACAGGTATCAAATCACATCAGAGTCGTACAGATCGTATCAGAACAGAACAAATCAACAGAGTCAGAATCAGAAATTCAGAATCGTACGGATCATATCATATCATAATCACAATTTCGTACAGAACAGAACAGATACAGAAAATAGTACAGATACATATAGCTAAATGCCCTGACACTGACGGAATCTCTATGGATTCCGGCCCCTTATGCCTCCCTTCCCAGACACTGACTGAATCTCATAGGATCCAGGCCCCTTATGTCTCCCTTTATGCTCACGGCACCAAAACAGATGTGCTTATAGCACCAAAAACAGAATTCATCGGATCCGGAACAGAACAGACATCAGATTTGATCTCATTGCAGATTTCCCGTTTCACTAACTGAATCTCATAGGATTCAGGCCCCTTATAACTCCCTTTTTATAGCTTATACACATAGCATTTCAATTCAGAAGAAATACGGACAATTCAGAAATTACCCAAAAAAAATCGGGCAGCACAACGGCAGTATACGGAATTTACACAAAAATTCCTGCAAAGAAAATTTACCGAATTCGCACAGAATACAGATATCAACATTTCAGAACATTTATTCTACTGCACAGATAAATTCCAATTTCACAGAAAAATCTGGTCGACTAAAAACACAGTCGAATCAAAAATACCCGGACGAAAATCTTCAGAAAATAACCAAAATGTGCACACTCGGCACGTCAACAATATACAGAAAGTTACGCGGTAAAAACTGAGCCAATCAACAGATACGGACAAAAATCATTAACGAAAACGAAATCCGGACAGAATATACCGCCAAACACGACGGTTCTGAAAATTGAGAAAGGCGGAATGTGCCTTACCTCGAGCACAGCAATTTCCTCAACAGCCACTTTCGGGCGAAAACGGCTCCGCGTCGTCCGAAAATCAACTTTTCCACTTTTTCCTTCGTTTTTCTCTCTCCTCAGCTTTTTCTCTCTCTTCAAAATATCTCATTTCTATATATATCCAGACTGATCGTACTGGACGATCGAGCTTCGTCCCGGACGATCCATGAAGAGAGGAATTCCGTCCAGACGAAAAATGACATATCGTCCCTGGCGAAGGGTTCACGGGAGAATTTTCGTCCAGACGATCCAATTTTCGTCCCGACGAATCATACAACCAAAACTGATTTTCTGCACAACCTGTACCGATCGTCCCGGACGATCCAACTTCGTCCCGGACGAACCTGGAGCAAAAACTGATATTACACAATCTATGCGACGTGACTTTGAAACTATGAATATGAATGAAGGAGAAGGTGTTCAAACTTATCTCTCTCGGGTATCAACAATTGTGAACAAAATGTGATCATTTGGGAAGCAAATATCTGATGAGAAGGTAGTCTCCAAAGTTCTAAGGAGTCTTCCAACAAATTTTGAGCATGTGGTGGCTGCTATTGAAGAATTCAAAGATCTTGTTGTGTATTTTTTTGATGAAATGATGAGTTCGTTGATGTCTCATGAGAAGAGAATAAACAGAAGAGAATTGAAGACAGTTGAAAAAGCATTTCAAGTGAAGGAAGCTTCAATTAGTGGCAACAAAGAAGGAGGTCGTGGTAGAGGAGCAGGAAGTTCTTATAGAGGAAGAGGTGGTCGTGGTGCTTTTCGTGGAAGAGGATCTTATGGAGATAAAAGATCAAGTGGAGGTCAAAAGCAATGTTATTATTGTAAGAAGTTTGGCCATATTGAGACAAATTGTTGGAACAAACAAAGGAACCAAGAAGGCAAAGATAAAGTGCAGTGTGAATTTTGCAAGAAGTTTGGACATTCAGAAGATAGATGTTGGTCCAAACAAAAACAAGCCAATGTTACAGAGAAGACAACAGATCAAAATAATCTGTTTATGACACATTTCCAAGGTGATTGTAGTAATTCAAAAATTTGGTTCCTTGATAGTGGTTGTTCTAATCACATGACTGGAATGAAGTCTCTTTTCAAAGAGATTGATATGTCAAAGAAATCAGAAGTCAAATTTGGCGATAATAATGCTGTTAAAGTTGAAGGCAAGGGGAGCATTGCTGTTGGGACAAATGATGGCAAGGTAAAACTATTACATGATGTTTTGTATGTTCCAAAACTTGCACATAATTTTCTAAGCATTGGGCAATTAATTGATTGTGGGTATAAAGTTGAATTTGATGAAAAGACTTGTAAAATTGAAGACAAAAAAAGTAAGCAACAAATTGCAAGAATTCAGATGGCTCCAAATAAAATTTTTTCACTCAATATTTCAACAGTTCAAGATAAAGTTTTGATAGCCAAGAAAATGTCTGATGCAGAATTATGGCATTTTAGATATGGTCATTTATATATGGGTGGTTTGAAATTATTGTATCAAAAGAAAATGGTTTATGGTTTGCCTAAAGTAGACTATGGTGATATTTGTGAAGCATGTATTATAGGAAAGCAAACTAGAAAACCTTTTCCATATGAAAAATCATGGAGAGCAAGAAGTTGTTTGGAGTTAATTCATGCAGATTTATGTGGCCCAATGAATACACCATCTCATGGAGGGTGTAAATATTTTCTTTTATTTGTTGATGACTATAGCAGAATGAATTGGGTGTAATTTTTGAAGCATAAATCAGAAGCTTTTGAAAAATTTATGCACTTTAAAGCATTGGTGGAGAATCAAAGTGGAAAGAACATTAAAACTCTACGCACAGATAGAGGTGGAGAATTTACATCAAATGAGTTTGACAAATTTTGTGATAAGTATGGAATCTTCAGGCAATTAACTGCTCCAAATACACCACAACAAAATGGGGTCGTGGAAAGAAAGAATAGAGTTGTTGTAGAAATGGCAAGAAGTATGTTGAAGATGAAGAATTTACCAAATGTTTTTTGGGCTGAAGCTGTTGCAACTGCTATTTATATTTTGAATATTTCTCCAACAAAAGCTGTTCAAAATATTACACCTTATGAAGCATGGAATGATAGAAAGCCAATTTTTAGTCATTTGAAAATATTTGGAAGTATTGCCTATGCATTGGAGGATGGCCACAATAGAAGCAAGTTGGATAGCAAATCAAGAAAGCTGATATTCATTGGCTACAGCATTCAGTCAAAGGCATACAGATTGTTTGTTCCACAATCTGAGAAGATCATTATCAGTAGAGATGTTATTTTTGATGAAGATGGTATGTGGGATTGGAGTGAATCTCTAATTCATGATAAAGGAAAAGCAATAGTTGAATTTGAGGAGAATCGTCAAATTGATATCACTAACAATCAACAAGTTAGTGATGGTTTGTCATCTAATTCATCTCCTTCAAGTCCAAGATCAGTAGATTCAAGCACATCTGAAGAGATGCAGCATAGAAAGATGAGATCTTTGCATGAGTTTTATGATTATACATTTGCCCTTATGGTTACAGAACCATTATGCTATGAAGATGCTTGTGGAAAAGAAGAATGGAAAAATGCTATGAAAGAGGAGATTCAAAGTGTTGAGAAAAATAACACTTGGGAACTTGTTGATGTGCCACAAGGAAAAGATCCAATTGGTGTGAAGTGGATTTACAAAGTGAAGTACAATTCAGATGGAAGCATCAAAAAATGCAAAGCAAGGCTCGTTGTCAAAGGCTATGCACAAAAATATGAAGATATCTATATTGATCAACCACAAGGTTTCATTATTAAAGGCAAAGAGGAGAAAGTTTACAAACTAAAGAAGGCACTTTATGGGCTTAAACAGGCACCAAGGGCATGGTATTGGAGGCTTGATTCATACTTCCAAAAGAAGAGATTTCATAGAAGTGAAAGTGAGCCTACTTTATATGTGCTGGCTAAAAATGGTGATTTGCTTATTGTTTGTGTTTATGTTTATGATATTATCTATTCTGGATCTTCTAATGTGTTGATTGAAAAGTTCAAGGCTGATATGATGAAAGAATTTGATATGACTGATTTGGGGCTGCTGCACTATTTTTTGGGCTTACAAATTGTTCAAGCAGATGATGGAATTTTTATATCTCAAAGAAGATATGCATTGGAGTTATTAAAGAAGTATAACATACTGAATTGCAAGACTTTTTCAACACCCATGAATACAAATGAAAAGTTAGTTCAGAATGATGGTACAACTAAAGCCAATGAATTTAGAGGAATTGTGGGTGGTCTTATATACTTGACACATAGCAGACCTGATATTATGTACCCAGTCAATGTTATTTCAAGGTTCATGAACAATCCTTCTGTACATCATCTTGGAGCATCCAAGCACATTCTTCGCTACATTCGAGAAACAACCAATTATGGGATTTGGTACAAATCAGTTTCTAACTTTCATTTAGTTGGTTTTACTGATAGTGATTGGGCAGGTTCTATAGAAGATAGAAAGAGCACAAGTGAATTCATATTCAATCTTGGATTTGGAGCAGTATCCTGGAGCACAAAGAAGCAAGCAAGTACTGCATTGTCATCTTCAGAAGCTGAATATATTGCAGCTTCATCGGCTGCATGTCAAGCAATTTGGATGAGAAGAATATTAGAAGACTTTCATCAACCTCAATTAAAGGCGACAGACATATTTTGTGACAATAAATCCACAATTTCTATGACGAAGAATCCGGTGTTTCATGGTAGATCGAAGCATATAGAGCTCCGACATCATTTTGTAAGAGAAGTTGTGGCTAAAGGAACTATTGCAATCAAGTATTGTTCAACTGAAGATCAAGTTGCTGATGGATTCACAAAAGCTCTCAATTTTCAAAAATTTGAGAGATTTCGATCAAATCTTGGTGTAGGAATTTTGCATTAAGGGGTTGTGTTTGAATTAATGCGAAATTAGTTTATTATATGTTTTTATTAAACCAAAAGGTGTTAGTGAAACGTTGCTTGCTTATGTCGGTTGTTTTATTTTTATTTTTGTTTAAAACTGCTGTGGCGGACAGTGATATAGGCGTGAAGAAAAAAAACTGTTTGTAGTATTTTTTCTGCTTTTTCTCTGTTACGCGAAACTTTTCCTTGTCTTTGCTTTTCTCCAATTTCTCCAATTTTCTCCAACAATTAGAGCTTTATGTATTATTGGGGAAGAGTGGGGGGAGAATGTAGTGTTTGAATTTGTAAGGGGCTGGTTGGATACATAATCATGCTTTTTATAAATTAATTATCAACTAATTATTGATTAATAAATTATTAAACTAATCAAATAAAATTTCTAATTTAAATTTTTTTTATTCATCTTAAGTAGATTAATTAAATTATACTTATTATACATTTATTATTATTTTCCATCATTCCGTGTCTATTTCTATAATCTCACTTCTCTTTATTTTTGTTTATTCTCTTTCTAATTAAAAAATTTCCAATCTTAACTAAATTTATTTAATTAATCATTTTTATATTAATATCATAGTTAATTATTAATTAATTAAATATTAAATTAATGAAATCTCAAAGATAAGCAAAAATAAGAAAAGTTGATATGAGCTAAAACCGATTCACAAAAGGAATAGTGGTATTCTTCTTTGCTATTGCTGGTATATTTCTATAATTTCTCTCCTCTTTAATGTTTGGCTTGTTTTCCTCATCTCCATGTTTTTGTTGTTGCTTCGGCTTCATGTGCTTCAGTGTGAAGCAGAGTTTTGAAAGAGTCGCTAAAGGAAGCTGCTTCGCCTCCTTTGACAATGTTTTTCTTGTTGGATTGAAAGTCATGAGGGGAGCTCACGTTGAAGTTAACAATTTTTCTCCTATTTCGCACATTTCTTTGACTAAATCTCATAAATCCGTCAAACAATCGATTTACTAAATATCATATTTTGGGCGAAAATATCAAAAACTCTATGAAATGTGGATTTAACTTATCATTAGATTTTTTTTTCAGTTTTTTGTTAGTTAGTTTGTTTGTTTTTTATAAACGTTTGGCAAGATTCAACTCAAACGAACACCCCCTAAAACTTTGGTTTTATGTTATCTTGCTTTATGAATGAGAACCCTACTTCCTCAACCGTCTTAATTCAATCTTCTACATTAAGGGTGTCAAACCTCGGCGTACCGAACTGATGATCGGAGATGGAGGAGATGATAAAAAAAATTATAACTTAAAATATTTTTGTAACTTATTAACTATAAAGTTTATGATAGTTGATAAAAAATAAAAAACTTATATCCAAAAATAAAAACAAATTTAAAAATTAAAGAAAAAAATTTAAGCGAGACATTTTTTATTTTAAAAAATGAGTTCACGGATCAACCCAAATGGATCAAAAAACCTAACCAAAATATAACCTATTTATTCAATTTGGTGAGGCCAACCCGAATTTATTTATTTATAGATCAAATTGATTAGTCATTGGGTACCCCACCTCGCTGGTTTGCTTATTCCAAGCACCCATTAATCAAAGAATTTCTATATTTCATTTATATTCAAATGGGAAAAACTTTTTTTTTTTTTTTCCTTTGCCAACGAAACATTCAAAGCCAACCGATCACTTATTCAAGAAAGCAAAAAATGTCTTAACTAAATTTATTTAATTCAACATTTTTATATTAATTTCGTAGTTGCTTATTAATTAATTAAATATTAAATTGATGAAATACTGAAGATAAGCAAAAATAAGAAAAGTTGATACAAGATTAAACGGATTCACGAAATGAATAGTGGCATTAATTCTTCTTTCTTATTGTCTTTCTATTTCTATAATTTCTCTTCTCTTTGATATTTTGCTTGCTTTTCTCATCTCCATGTCTTTGTTGTTGCTTCGACTTCGTGTACTTCAGTGAGAAGTATAGTTTTGAAAGAGTCGCTAAAGGAAGCTATTTCGTCTCCTTTGATAATGTTTTTTTTGTAGGATTGAAAGTAATGAGGGGAGCTAGCCGTGAAGTTAACAATCTTTCTCCTCTTACCCACGCTTCTTTGGCTAAATCACATAAATTCGTCAAACCATCAAATTTACGTACTAAATATCGAATTTTGAGCAAACATGTCGAAAAGCTATGAAATGTGGATTTAACTTACCATGAGATTTTATCAAATATTTTGTTTTTTAAAAAACGTTTGGCAAGATTTAACTCAACCCGCTTCTAAACACCCCTAAATCATGGGTTTCATGTTATCTTGCTCTATGAATGAGAACCCTACTTCCTCAACCGGCTTAATCCAATCTTCTACATTCAAGGTGTCAGACCTCTAAGTACCCAATTGATGGCTGGAGATGGAGGAGATGTATATATATATATATATATATATATATATATATATATATATATATATATATATATATATATATATATATATATATGATACGGCATCACAAAATTAGTTTGATAGGGCATGTTGCGTCCTGGAGTTTTCGCGGCGGTAGAGAAATATATGGTTTAACGTCTTAGCATTGTACAAAAATCCGGCACGCAATCAGATAAGGAGAGAGGGTCTAGCGTTCATAAGAGACACCAAAATTTTTACGTGGAAAACCCCTGAAAAAGGGGGAAAAACCACGGGGCCTGGCCCAATTTGAATGAATCCACTAGTATTTGTAGTCGATTACAAATGAGGCCCTTCCTTAGGAGAAGGCCTTGGATTGATGTAGCAAATGTACATCATATAGATTGCATTACATGGTAGGAGTTACATATACAGGTTTGTTTGGCCTGAAGGACCGTAGTCGGCAGGAGACCGTAGTCGACAGGAGACCGTAGTCGGCAGGAGACCGGGGTCAGAAAGACCGTTGTCTGTTGATGGAGGTCGGAAGGACCATAGTAGGCGACGAAGGCCTGAAAGACTGTAGTCGATAGAAAACTGGGGTCTGAAAGACCTTTGTCTGGTGATGTAGGTGGAACAGACCGTAGTAGGTGATGAAGGCCTGAAGGACCGTAGGCGGTAGAAGACTTGTGGTCTGAAAGACCGTTGTCTGGTGATGGAGGTCGGACGGACCGTAGTTGGTAGGAGACAAGGAGTCAGGTGTTAGTCCCAGTGTCAATTGGAAGATCGGATGTTGATGGTCTGGCCTTGAGTAGGACGTCGGGTCTTAAGCAGGACGTTAGGTCTTCAGCAGGACGTCGGGTCTTCAGTAGGACGTCGGGACTGAACGTTGGACCTTAAGGCAGTGGTGCAATGAAACTCCGGCGGTGGTCCGGCGAGGCTTCGGTGGTGGTCCGGCGAGGTTCCTGCAGCGGTCCGGCAGTGGTCCGGCGGTGGTCCGGCGGTGCTTCTGCGGCGGTCCGGCGGCCGTCGAGGAGGAGCTTCCTCCTTCCCTTCTTGCTTCGGCCTCCCTCTTATGAGAAATGAGGGCTCTATTTAAAGATTTTCTGGAGTGGCATGGCCCGTAAATAGGCGTGAGATCATGGGCGAATAGGGAGTGGTCAAATGGACGGCCGATATTGAATCCTACGATCGTGCACCGTTCGTTGGTCATTTGAATGCCTTAGTGATGTCGGAATTCAGTGATCTTGGGCTCGTTGGATTCGTCTCGTCGAGCCCTTCGATTCGAGTATAAGCTCGTCAAAATCTGAGTCTGTTTGATTACTAAAATAGTGGTTTGAACCTTCCAACAGCTCTTCGGATCCATGATTTGGACCCATTTGGGCTCGGATTGGGTTCATCTTGGTGTCGTTGGGTTTGTATTTCCGAGACGCTCAGTTTGACTATAAGCTCGCTGAAAACGGAGTTCGGGTGCTCCCAGAATTAATTTTTGAAGTTTCCAACTAGCTTTTGCCTCGAGATTCGTGCCCGATCAAGCTAATTTTGCATGACGTATCAGGGCACGAATCTCGAGGCAAAAGCTAGTTGGAAACTTCAAAAATTAATTTTGGGAGCACCCGAACTCCGATTGCAGCGAGTTTACAGTCAAACTGAGCGTCTCGGAAATACGAACCCAACGACACCAAATTCGACCCAATCCGAGTCTGAATGGTTCTGAAGCAAGGACCCGAAGCGCTGTTGGAAGGTTTAAACCGCAATTTGTGTTACCAAACGGTCTTCGATTTTAACGAGCTTATACTCGAATCGAGCGGCTCGACGAGACAAATCCAACGGGCTCAAGATCGCCGAATTCTGACATCATCAAGGTCTCCAAATGTCCAACGAACGGTGCATGATCAAAGGATTCGATATCGGCCGTCCATTCAAACCACTCCCAATTCGCCCCTGATCTCACGCCTATTTACGGGCTATGCCACTCTAGAAAAACTATAAATAGAGCCCTCATTCTACACCAAGGGGACTCAAGTGAAGAGAGAGAAGAAGAAGAGGAGGAGAAGGAAGATGGTCCTCCTCGACCACCGCCGGAGCTCTTCCTGCCGCCCGAACACGCCGGGATTTTGCTTGATATTTGGGGAGAACGGCAAAATTCTTCCCAACTTCCACGGGTGGGCACGAATCTCGAAGCAAAAGCTAGTTGGAAACTTCAAAAATTAAATCCGGGAGCATATGAACTCCGATTTCAGCAAGCTTACTGTCGAACTGAGCGTCTCGAAAATACGAACCCAACGACACCAAGATCAACCCAATCCGAGCCCAAATGAGTCCAAATCAAGAGCTCAAAGCGCTGTTGGAAGGTTCAAACTGCAATTTGAGTTACCAAACGGTCTCCGATTTTGACGAGCTTATACTCGAATCGAACGGCTCGACGAGACGAATCCAACGAGCCCAAGATCACTAAATTCCGACATCATTAAGGCCTCCAAATGTCCAACGAACGATGCACGATCGTAGGATTCAATATCGGTCGTCCATTTGACCACTCCCTATTCGCCCTTGATCTCACACCTATTTACGGACCATGCCACTCCAGAAAATCTATAAATAGAGCCCTCATTCTTCACAAGAGAGCATCTAAGCAAGAGAGAGAAGAAGAGAAGAGAAGGAGAGAGAGAAGGAAGGAGTTCCTCCTCGACAGCCGCCGGACCACCGCCGGACCACCGCAGAACCTCGCCGGACCACCGCCGGACCACCGCAGGAATCTCGTCGGACCACCGCCGGACCACCGCAGAAACCTCGTCGGACCACCGCCGGACCACCGCAGGAACCTCGCCGGACCACCACTTTAAGGTCCGACGTTCAGTCCCTACGTCCTGCCAAAGACCCGACGTCTCGTTCAAGACCCAATATTCAGTCCTTACTTCCTGCCAAAGACCCGACGTCTTGTTCAAGACCCGGCACTAAGTCCCTACGTCCTACTCAGGGCCCGACATTCAGTCCCTACGTCCTGCCGAGGACCCGACGCCTTACTTAAGTAGTTGATTGTAATCTGTTCACCCCTGGAGGTGATTCAGTCTTTTGTAACCGACTCAAAATCTAGTGGAATCATTTTCAACTGGGCTAGGCCTCGTGGTTTTTTCCCTTTTTAGGGTTTTCCACGTAAAAAATCCTGTGTTCTCTGTGTGTGCTAGTTATACGTACAACGCTAAGACGTAGAATCAAATCTCTATCGCCGCGTAATTTCTAGCCCGCAACAGATTGGCGCCGTCTGTGGGAAAGCTAATCCCACTACACTAAGGAATCCTCTAATGGTCAATAGGCGTAGCCATCGCATCATGGGAACCTCCCGCTCTAATTCACACCAATCCAGGAATCAGTCCCTGAATCAAGGGACGACAGGCATCTGCCTCCTTTCACCCCAATAACCGACACCCTATAGGAGAAGGAACTTCAGGGCCGTCCCTAGAAGAACGTATCAGAAAAATGGAGGAATCTCAGAATGAGATCCTTCAGCTTTTAAGGGGAGCTAGAGGACCAATGCCGGTACCCCAAGAAGATGCTCTTCTCCCTCGAGATCAGCCAGGATTTGAAGACATTCTTCATGTCGAAGTCCCCCTTCCTCCACCAAGGATGCGTCCTCCTACACGTCCAGAGAATGAACTTGCTGATACAGCAAGCTCTACCCATCCTTCGCGCATGGGTCACCGACAGCATATGCCACCGGACGTCCCTGAGGACTTGGACCAACAGCGCGTCACTGAACTCCCCCGTAATACTCTACGGCATGAGTTACGAAGATTAGTCCCGAGAAGAGTTCCCCACAGGGGGTATTAGGCAGTCCCTTCACCAACGGGACATTCAGGAGTCATCACCTTTTACCGAAGCTGTCCTCCGATATCCCGTTCCGGCAAGATTCAAACTCCCAAATATTGATTCTTATGATGGGACTTCAGACCCCTACGAACATATTGATCACTACCGCACTATTATGCATATCCAGCAGGCCCCAGACGCTCTGCTCTGTCAAGTTTTTCCGGCCACCCTTAAAGGGCAGGCCCGGACATGGTTCTACTCCCTACCCCCTCGGTCCATTCCCCTATTCGTTAAATTGGCCAAATTGTTTGTCGAACAATTTGTCGCCAACCGAAGGATGATTAAAGACTCCTCCCACCTTTCGGGGATACGACAGAACGAGGGTGAATCTCTCAAAGAGTATTTTCAAAGGTTTTCTACAGAAGCCCGACAAATTCCAGGGGTGGATCCCGAATTGCTACGAGGTGTATTTCTTGGAGGGCTTCGTCCAGGCCCTTTCTACTCGGCACTTATGCGAGAAACAGTCCACTCTTATGCGGATTTAATCCATCGGGTAGAGGCCCAAATCACTGCCGACGAAGCCATCAATGCTCATAGAAAGCAATTCGAGCAAACAACCGGGAAGCGAAAAAAATCCCCCAGGGACGGAGAATCCCCCCTCGCAAAGGAAGAAGCAAGGAAACTACAATCTTCCTCCTCGACCCTCACAGCCACGACGGGATCCCCGACAAGAAAAAGAGTACACGCCACTTAATACATCCCGAACAAATGTATTAATGGCTATCCGAGACCAAGAGAGTGTAAAGTGGCCGTACCCTTTAAAGCCTAATACCGGAAACCAAGAACAGTATTGTCATTTCCACCGCAGTCGTGGACACACCACTGAAGCATGCAGGCAGCTCAAGGAGGAAATTGAGAGACTGATCCGACAAGGATATCTCCGACAGTTCATCAAGAATCCAACAGCTCGAGAAGAAACCGTTCCGACTGGGGGGGCAAGATCAACAAAAACAGTCGACGAACAACCGCCAGATGGTCGGTGAAATTGAAACTATTGCTGGAGGCCCTTCAACGCCTTGCCAAGTTCTAATCGCCGAGAACAAGGAGCCACCAACAAAAAAGCTTCATGTCGATCACTCCATCACCTTCAAGGAGTCTGATCTAGAAGGTGTAAAGACTCCTCATCAAGACCCACTGGTGATTAGCGCAGGAATCGGCAACCCATGTTACAATGTTAAAAGGATCTTGGTAGACAATGGAAGCTCAGTAGATGTTTTATTCTACTCCACTTTCCTTAGCATGGGCCTATCTAGAGAGAAACTCCAGCCTGCTGCTGGTCCACTGTACGGATTTGACAACCGGCCTGTAAGAGTCGAAGGAACCATTACTCTTCCGGTTGTGCTTGGAGAATTCCCCCGTCAAGTTGAGCACCCCATTCTGTTCATTGTGGTGAAATCCGAATCAGCCTACAACGCAATCTTTGGAAGACCACTTCAAACAATCTTCGGGGCTGTTGCTTCAATTCCCCACTTAAAGCTCAAGTTTCCTACCCCATCAGGGATCGGAACAGTACGAGGAGATCAACAAGTAGCACAATCATGCTATCTTAGGCAGGCTCAACCACACTCATCAGTTACCCTAAGCATCGAAGACTTTGATCTTCGGAATGAAGATACTCCTCAAAGGGCCTCCCCTGTAGAAGATCTTACCTGTGTCTCCCTATCAGAAGAACATCCCTCGAGAACAGTACAGATCGGATCACTCCTCTCAGATACAGAGAAAAAAGAATACGTAGAATTTCTACGCACAAATCAAGACGTATTTGCATGGAGTTCGGCTGATATGCCCGGCATTAATCCTGAAATAATCATGCACTCTCTGAAGATCAACCCAGCATGTAAGCCAGTGATTCAAAAGAAACGAAACTTCGCCCTAGAACGTCAACTGGCAATCGAACAGGAGATTGATAAGCTTCTAAAAGCAAGATTTATAAGGGAAGTACACTACCCAACTTGGCTAGCCAACGTCGTGATGGTTCGAAAAACAAGTGGGGCTTGGAGAATGTGCGTAGACTATACAGATCTCAATAAAGCTTGCCCCAAGGACAGCTTCCCACTCCCCCGAATAGACCAGCTAGTCGACGCCACCTCCGGACATCAGATGTTAAGCTTTATGGATGCCTACTCCGGATACAACCAAATACAAATGGATCCCGCCGATGAGGAGGCAACATCTTTTCAAACGGATAAAGGGTTATATTGTTACCTGGTAATGCCATTCGGGCTCAAAAATGCAGGGGCAACTTACCAACGACTTATGAATAAGGTTTTTAAGAACCTTATTGGGCGTACCATGGAAGTTTATGTGGACGATATGCTGGTGAAGAGCCTCGAGAAATCTCAGCATATCTCAGATTTGGAAGAATGTTTTAACCTCCTCCGATCTTACAACATGCGCCTCAACCCCTCCAAATGTGCATTTGGAGTCACCTCATGAAAGTTTCTTGGGTTCATGGTTACCCACCGAGGGATTGAGGCCAACCCGGAAAAGATCAAGGCCCTAAGGGACATGCTACCCCCCGAAACATCAAAGAAGTTCAGAGACTGAATGGAAGGATTGCAGCACTCTCTCGATTTCTAGCTCGTTCGGGAGATAAATATTTGCCTTTCTTCAAGATTCTCAGAGGAGCTCGTAACTCGGGATTCCAATGGACTGATAAATGCCAAGAAGCTTTCGAACAACTCCGGACTTATCTAGCCTCACCACCTCTGCTCTCAAAGCCAATTCCAGGAGAAATTTTGTATTTGTACATGGCCGTTTCTTCTCAAGCTATAAGTTCGGTCTTGGTTCGGATAGATGATTCAATTCAACGTCCAGTCTATTACATCAGCAAGGTACTTTCAGATGTTGAAATGCGTTATCCATTGGCAGACAAAACAGCCTTAGCATTGGTCTTCTCAGCCAGGAAGTTACGACCTTACTTTCAGGCACCATGCGATCAGGGTTTATACAAACCTACCGCTGAAAAATATTCTTCAAAAACCCGAGGCATCCGGAAGATTGATCAAATGGTCAGTAGAACTTGGAGAGTTCGATATACAGTTCCTACCTAGACCCGACATCAAGTCACAGGTGCTTGCCGATTTTGTGGTCGAATGTACTAGCTATACCTCCGAGGAATCGCCCGATGTGTCTCCTTCCTCCTCCTGCTGGACATTGTATGTAGATGGAGCTTCTGGGAATTCTGGTGCTGGCGCTGGAATCTTATTAATCTCCCCGCAGAAAGCCACACTCGAATACGGGCTTAGACTGAAGTTCCCAGCAACAAACAATGTTGCTGAATATGAAGCTTTGATCGCTGGATTGAGGCTTGCAATTGATTGCGAGGTCCAAGACTTAGTGGTTCACACTGATTCCCAACTGGTTGCTTCTCAAGTAGAAGGGGAATTCGATACTCACAACCCACTTTTGGCTCAATACTGTCAGACAGTTAAAACCTTGTTAGCTCAAATAGCAAAGCATCAGGTCATCCATATCCTTCGAGAGCAAAACACAAGGGCAGACTCACTCTCTCCAAACTAGCGACCTCTACAACGGGAGATGTTTTTAAAAGGAAATTCATTGAGGAGATCCACTTCCCGAGCATTCAAGGCTCATGGGTACTTCAATCAATAGATGAATCAAAAGAAGTTTCTTGGATCGATCCCATTCTAGCTCTCCTACAAGAAGGATCTCTCCCTGAAGACCCAGTTATGGCAGTACGACTTCGGAGACAAGCAGCCAACTTCACCATTATTAACGGAGAGTTATACAAACGATCTTTCACGGGGCCATACCTCAAATGCCTTCCTCCTTCGGAGGCAAATTATGCACTTCGCGAAGTACATTCGGGCATTTGTGGGGAACATTTGGGTGGAAGGGCGCTAGCCCAAAAGGTCCTGAGACAAGGGTTCTACTGGCCGACGATAAAACAAGACGCATTAGAACTTGTACGAAAAAATGTAACAGTTGCCAGTTGCATGCCAACCTCACTCATCTACCCGCCGTAGAGATATCGACATTACAGAGTCCCTGGCCTTTTGCCCAATGGGGAATCGACATAATGGGACCATTTCCTATGGCCACGGGACAGCGAAAATTCATCATATTAGCTGTCGACTATTTCACGAAGTGGGTAGAAGCAGAACCACTAGCGAAGATCACTGAAGCAAATGCCAAACAGTTTCTGTGGAAGAGCATAATATGTCGCTTTGGCATTCCTGCAAAAGTTATTACTGATAACGGGACACAGTTCACCGGAAGGGTCTTTACCACCACATTTTGTAAAGATCTCCATATTCATCTAGTACACACGGCTGTGGCTCATCCTCAGACTAATGGACAGACAGAAGTCACTAATCGGACCATTCTGAGAGGACTGAAAACACGGCTGGAGAAGGCTGGGGGGCAATGGGCTGACGAGCTCCCAAACGTCCTTTGGGCCTATCGTACGACATTCAAGGACTCCAACAGGAGAGACACCGTATAACCTCTGCTTTGGTACAGAGGCTGTCATTCCAGTCGACATTGGAGTCCCCAGTCATAGAGTGCAAACTTTCGACTCCAATACCAACGACGAAAAACTCAGGCACAACCTAGACCTCCTTCCAGAAGTAAGAAACGGGACAATACTTAAGGTTGCTGCCTACCACCAGAGAGTTGCCCGTCACTATAACAGAAGGATGAAGCCACGACATATATCGGTAGGAGATCTGGTCCTACGCAGCATTGAGGCGGCAGGCAAAGGCCCTCAACGAAAACAAACTCTCCCCCCTCTGGGAAGGTCCGTACCTAGTAGCAGCTATGGTGAAGCCAGGGACTTTCAAATTAAAGGATGCTGAAGGGAAGATGCTTCCTCGAACTTGGAATATCGAGAACCTCCGCAAATACTATCAGTAGAGCGTAATCGTGTCGTTCGTTTTTAGAATGTTGTATGTCTTTTGCTTACTGTATATGTCTTTAATTTCGGACTTTGTTTGTGGTGTTTTCTAGTTTCCTTCTCCCTTAAACTGTTTTCGGGAGCAATGTTCTTCGTTTAATAGCAGTAAAGACTTTGTTAAGTTTTGAACTTTAATTTTGAGCAGTTGATGATTATTGTTCAATCGTTAGTTGATCAATCCCGGGGGGATTCGATCCGACCTCTTCCACACAGGTTAACGTCATCGAGAGCAGGGCTCTGACTCTCCCACCTCTTCCCTCGGATAGGTCTTATATCCTTGGTGGATTCTCCCGACCTCTTCCACACAGGTTAACGTCATCGAGCAGGGCTCTGACTCACAACCTCGAATAGGTCTTATATCCTTGGTGGATTCTCCCGACCTCTTCCACACAGGTTAACGTCATCGAGCAGGGCTCTGACTCACAACCTCGGATAGGTCTTATATCCTTGGTGGATTCTCCCGACCTCTTCCACACAGGTTAACGTCATCGAGCAGGGCTCTGACTCACAACCTCGGATAGGTCTTACTTACATCTCTTATAGATTCTTTTAACCTCTTTCATACAGGTTGGCGTCATCAAGCAAGGCTCTGGCGTACAACTTAAAGTAAACAGTACATCCTTAGAGGATCCTTTTAAACTTTTAAGCACAGGTTGGAAGATAAATACCTTAAACAAGCATAAAAGAAATTCACTCAGAATGAATAAATACACTGGAATATTTAAGTCATATAGCAACAGAACGATAATCCACTACTAAGTCAAAGTAGATATCACACAACAGTACAAACATCAGGTACATCACAATAACTAAAAAAAGACAAACTAAAACAAACAACAGGAGCTAGAAAGCCTACTCAACATCTACTATCTCATCATCTGCATCAAGATCGAGGACCTTCCGAAGATCACTCTCTACCTCATCACCATCAGAGCCTGAAGGAAAGTCAGCTGAAGCCTGGCTAGGGGTCACCTCTTCGGCTGGAACTCCGGTCTTTCGCTGCATCAGGCGAACCCCTTAAAGAAGCCTCTAATAAATCCGTCCTCAGTGCACTGCTGCTCCAAACCCTTCACCTCTATAGCATAGATGTGATCTCGGGCCTCCTCAACGTGATCCTGGACGATAGTCTTGAATGCTATGGACTTCTTGAAGTCTTCAATAACTCTTGAAGGTTCTGAGCTGGACAAGGCAGCCTCCTTCTCAGCTATAATGGCCTGAGACTCCTTATCCTTCATCTCCAGCGACGCAATCTTCTCCTCTGAAACTTTCTGCTCTCTCAAAAGTCTGGTGATCGTCGCGTGAGCCTCCTCAAGATCTATCTGGTGCCGATCTGCCTGCTGATTCCGGAGAGTTACAGAGCGCATTGAGTTAGCCAGCTCAGTCCTGCACTCGCTCAACTCATCTTCAAGCACCTTCACCTCCTTAACCTTCTGATCATATTTTCGTTTGAACTCTCCCTGGAGGTACTTGATCTTAACAAACTCAGTGTTCCAGTCATTAACTGCGATCACAGCACGTGACAGCTGAAAATAGAAAGAAAAGTTCATTAGAAGTCACCTCAGAAGCAAATGAAATAAAAAATATTAGGAGATGTTACTCACCAAATTACTGGTCTTGTTATGTCCGAGGCATTGATGATTCATGACATCATCAGGGATATGCAGCTTGGCTGGGGAAGAGTCAGGTAAGGTCTTGTCAGTGTTCGTTTCTTCCAACCTCTTCTTCTTCGAAATCGGGGGGTCGTCAACCCTTGCCGGTCGTTTGGGAGCCGCTTTTGAAGCAGGGGCAGGGGGCTCAGGAATCCTGGATGTCGGCTTCAACTTCCTTGCATCAGATCTCCCAGTATGAAATGAAATCCCAACCTTGAATAAGAACTCTTCTTCAGTGTATTTGCTCATATGACGAACCTCAAATAGAAGATGTTCGAGATCAGAAACTTTCAAAATTCTTATTATGTCTTCCTCACTGACATGCAGAGGGGATGGCAGATCCCTCATTTTCCCCCACTTCTCTATCAAGCCCCCAATCATTCTTCACAAAAAAGAAAGTATTGATCCAGTTCTTTGAAGAATCGCGGGTACGCACATCCAATTTGGATCTAAAAGTCACACGCCCAGATGTATCGCTGGTGAACTTACCCATCCGTGAAAGATGCTCCGGGGTCATAGTAGCTCCTCGATCCCGAAAGAGAGCAATCAATCCCATAGCCACTGACATTGCTCTAAATGAAAGTTGGAATATGCTCACGCCGCACCATTGCAAGACTTCAATCAGCTCAGTAGGAGGCGGAAAACGTAAACCAGCCCGCAAGTGGGCCTCAGAAACAGTCACGTACCCAGCAGGAGGAAGATTCGCCCGATCAGACCTCCTCGGGACCATTGTCTTCACATCATTCGGAAAGTAATAATTCTTGCGAAAAAGGAACATGAAGTCATTTGTAACAGTCGACGCTGACACATCCACCTCCTTATTTGGCCTCTGCTCGCCATCATGCGGCGCACGGGGTCCCCCCGGATCGCAGGATCTCTCGGTAGGGGGCGATCACCTGACATTTCTCTTAGAGGGAGGGGGGGAAAAAAGAAAATCTCCGAACTTCCTTGCCAAGAGAGGGGCCTCAGAAGACTGAGGGAAGGCCTCAATAGAAAGGACAGAGGGAGAAGATCTCCGAACTTCCTTGCCAAGAGAGGGGCCTCAGAAGACTGAGGGAAGGCCTCAATAGAAAGGACAGAGGGAGAAGATCTCCGAACTTCCTTGCCAAGAGAGGGGCCTCAGAAAACTGAGGGAAGGCCTCAATAGAAAGGACAGAGGGAGAAGAGAAGAAAGGAGGAGGAGAAGAAGAGAAGAAAAGAGAAGAGGAAGAGGAGTGGAGTGATTTTCTAAGGGCTTGAAGGGCCTATTTATAGTTTTTTGGGAGAAAGAGTGGAAGTTTCTAGAATTTTTAATTTCCCAAATTTTTCTAAATTTTTCTGAATTTTTTCGGAATTTTTTGGGATTTTTTTTTTTCGGATTTTTTAGGCATTTTTACGGCCAAAAAAAGGCCTAAAAAAGCCTAAAAAATCATTATTTCTGCACAGGTGGGGCCCACTAGGTCGGTGGGCTGAACAGACCCGCCCCGTTCGTTCAAATAAGGCGGTGGGAAGCTTCCAGGCGGGCTGACCGCGCGCGGGCTCAGGCGGCCCAGGCGGGCCGCCGCGCGGGCCGACAGCGGGCCCAGCAGCCCGCCGCGTGGGCTGCAGCGCGGGCCGCAGGCGCGGCCCAGGCGAGCTGCAGCGCGGGCCGCAGGCGCGGCCCCAGGGCGCAAGGCCAGGCGGGCCCAGGCGGGCCGCAGGCGCGGCCCAGGCAGGCCGCCGCGCTGGCCAAGGCTTGGCCCAGGCGGGCCGCAGGCGGGTCGCGCGCGGCCCAAGGCGCGCCGCGCGCGTGTCCAGGCGCCGGCAGGCGGTGCCGCCGGCGGCGGCGGCGGCGGCGGCCGGCCGGCCGGTCCGGCCGGTCCGGCCGCCTAGCCCATTTTGGGCCCGATTTTTCGTCCCGGAAAACTCCGTTTTCGACGTTTTTTGGGGTCCCCGGACACGTTTTTTTTTTCGACGTTCCGAACTCAATTTTGGCACTTTCAGAGCTCATCGAGGCCTCCTTGGCTTGATTTTTGCAAAATTTTCAACTTATGGAAAGCTATTTTTGCTATTCGGCCAACGCAAAATGTCGACACTTATATTTTCGGACTCCTGGGGCTTCGACGTCCGAAAATAGGGGGGCAACTGATACGTCATCACAAAATTAGCTTGATTGGGCACGAATCTCGAAGCAAAAGCTAGTTGGAAACTTCAAAAATTAAATCCGGGAGCATATGAACTCCGATTTCAGCAAGCTTACTGTCGAACTGAGCGTCTCGAAAATACGAACCCAACGACACCAAGATCAACCCAATCCGAGCCCAAATGAGTCCAAATCAAGAGCTCAAAGCGCTGTTGGAAGGTTCAAACTGCAATTTGAGTTACCAAACGGTCTCCGATTTTGACGAGCTTATACTCGAATCGAACGGCTCGACGAGACGAATCCAACGAGCCCAAGATCACTAAATTCCGACATCATTAAGGCCTCCAAATGTCCAACGAACGATGCACGATCGTAGGATTCAATATCGGTCGTCCATTTGACCACTCCCTATTCGCCCTTGATCTCACACCTATTTACGGACCATGCCACTCCAGAAAATCTATAAATAGAGCCCTCATTCTTCACAAGAGAGCATCTAAGCAAGAGAGAGAAGAAGAGAAGAGAAGGAGAGAGAGAAGGAAGGAGTTCCTCCTCGACAGCCGCCGGACCACCGCCGGACCACCGCAGAACCTCGCCGGACCACCGCCGGACCACCGCAGGAATCTCGTCGGACCACCGCCGGACCACCGCAGAAACCTCGTCGGACCACCGCCGGACCACCGCAGGAACCTCGCCGGACCACCACTTTAAGGTCCGACGTTCAGTCCCTACGTCCTGCCAAAGACCCGACGTCTCGTTCAAGACCCAATATTCAGTCCTTACTTCCTGCCAAAGACCCGACGTCTTGTTTCAAGACTCGGCACTAAGTCCCTACGTCCTACTCAGGGCCCGACATTCAGTCCCTACGTCCTGCCGAGGACCCGACGCCTTACTTAAGTAGTTGATTGTAATCTGTTCACCCCTGGAGGTGATTCAGTCTTTTGTAACCGACTCAAAATCTAGTGGAATCATTTTCAACTGGGCTAGGCCTCGTGGTTTTTTCCCTTTTTAGGGTTTTCCACGTAAAAAATCCTGTGTTCTCTGTACAAACGGTGGTGGTAGTCGTTATTCCAGTACTGGTCCTATCTTAGCTGCAATTGTTGCCGGCAGTGGCAGCGGTGGATGCGGGTGAGGCGGTGGCGGTGAAGTAATTTGTGTAGCAGGTGGTGTTGTATCATAATTTTCATGCATGTTTCTCTTTCTAGCTTGTATGAAGTATTAATATGTCCCAAAATAATTTAATTATAGCCTATATAAAATTCATGTTTTGCTTTAAAAATCACGTTTGATGACATTTTTTATCTAATTATTTTGAGTGAATTAAATTACAAATTTAAGAATATTACATGTACCAGTTCCACTCATCTTGATCTGTTGGCAGCAACAGCAGATTTAGGGGGGCTTGCCGGGGCACGTGCCCCCCAAACCCGAGAAAAAAAAAAAGCTTAAACATGATTTTCGCCTCCCGCTCTTGCCATAGATACTTCCTTGCCCTAAAAATCTCGCATTCGGAGCTACGGCGGAGCAGGTCAGCAGAAACTGTCGCACAAGCTGCTCTTCATAGCTTGAAGCAGGTTCGTCTTAAAATTTTTCTTACCTATTTTGTTTGTTTTCAACCTCCAGCTCATGCCCGAAAGCACTCTTCACTGGCTTTCCCTTTCTTTTTTAAAAATCTGTCCCTGTGGCCAGTTGCCATGGAACAAATCCCGGTATTGTTCGCTGAAGACGGAGAAGAAGATAGAAATGGTTGTGTTTTGATTTGTTTTATATGGTTTTCCATCTTTCAGATGCATTCCTTAAGTTTAGCATTTGATTCTGTGTTTTGCTCAAAATTTTGATTTTATTTTGTTGAACCGTTAGTCACCTGCTTTCCCTTTCTCTGGATCCACGACTTGATTTGTTTTATTTGGTTTTTGTTTTTGTGTGCTAATTGTATGATTTTCCTCTTTTTGTTTGGGTTCAGTTGTAGTGAAATGAAATTAAAAAAAAAAAAAAAATCCTCTTGGTGTTGTATGGATGGAATTATTATAGTGAAATTAATAAAAAAAAAACTGTCTTTAACTAGTTGTTGTTGAATTTGAATTAACTTCACATAAATGTCTTGATGGCAGCTTTTGATAAGAATGAATGGAAAGGAATTCACGAAGTAAATAAAATAAAAAAAGTTGGTAAGGCTGATGAGTTTGCTAATTGTGCTATATTTGTTTGTTTGTTTCATGTAATGAGCTGCGCTAGTTATAAATTCATATTCTTGTGATTTCGTTTAGGCCAAGAGCATCAATTTTATGTTAAGCAATGAGACATGAAATACATGGTGCTTATTTAATACTAAGAATTGGTGTAATTTAATTACAAATTATTATATATTTTGAGTCACTGATTAGATTGTAAGTATTATATTTAATAGTTTTTATTTTAAAAAATTAAAAATGTCCATGATAGTCCTAAGCACGGATGAAAAAAATTGAGAGAATTAAAAAAAAAAAAATTAGGCCCCTTTTATAAAAAATTTCTGACTCCGTCACTGATTGACAGTCTAATTAAAAGGTCTTGAATTTGAATCTTCTGAATGACAACAGCACAATTTTTTTTTACTTCTCTATTAAACAATGAAGATCACCACAGTGTTACCCTTTAGAAATGGACTATTATATAACTTTATACTGTGTTGTATTTAATGAAATTGGGTTTTGCCTCGAATTACCCCAAAAAATAATTTATAACTGAAAAAGATTAAAATATCTTCAAAATATTAAAATAGGATTGGATAGACATGGACTTATTGCTGCGGTTCCATAGGTGTATATAGGCATCTTAATAGTAATATTTTATATGAAATAATTTTAGTAAAAAAAAAGGCATCTTAAGATTAAATTTTGTGCAAAATTACTTTTCAACCTATTTTGCTAAATAAATATATAACAAGAATATTTTGATCAATTACATGGATTTGAAGCATATAAATCAAATGTCTATATATATATATATATATATATATATATATATATATATATATATATATATATATATATATATATATATATATATATATATATATATATATATATATATATATATATATATATATATATATATATATATATATAAATTTGTGCAAAATTACTTTTCAACCTATTTTGCTAAATAAATATATAACAAGAATATTTGATCAATTACATGGATTTGAAGCATATAAATCAAATGTCTATATATATATAGACATTTGATTTATATGCTTCAAATCCATGTATAGACATTTGATTTATATGCTTCAAATCCATGTAATTGATCAAATATTCTTGTTATATATTTATTTAGCAAAATAGGTTGAAAAGTAATTTTGCACAAATTTATATATATAGTGGGAGCAAGTATTATAAAGCTTATAAGTGTGTACTTTGTTTTGATGATCTAGTGAGATTTTTTTTTTGTAATATATAATTATTGTAAGCATATTTTATTTATAAGACTAAAATATTGTTATTATCTCATTTATTGAAAACTTAAAGTTATTTTATTTTAGAGGAATTTGCAAAGTTATTTTATTTTAGAGGAGTTTGCATACATATCACTTTATTTCATGTTATTTACATATCTAATGCCTAAAATTTTAAAATTATATTTCTACCACTCATATAAAATTTTAATTTCAGATATATCACTCCTCTATTTCATTCTTACAACTCATACCATTCTATAAACACTACGGGAAAACACGCGAATACCGTCGGATTTTCCGGCGGAATATTCTGGACGGTAATAAACGGCACAGTTACCGGCGGATTTGCTCGACGTAAAGTTTGCGTCAACGTTTCCGGCGCAAAAATACGCTGTAAATTCACCGACGCATGTTCCGCCGGCAACTCCGACGGTAATGGGATGCCTCAACCATTTCCGTCGCACGTTACGGCGGAACCATTCCTATGCATTTTACCGGCGGACATTGCGCCGGCGTATTTAAACTCAACGAAATATATCCGACGGATGAGACGTCGGAATTGATACCGACGTCACTAGTGTCATTACCGGCGGAACGTCCGCCAGTAAAAGCCCTATTTCGCGAACCCGAACCCCTCTGGCCGTCATTCGTTTCCTTCCATTCTCTCACTTCGACTGCTTCACCCGTCGCCGTTCGTCGCTCGCCGTGGTTAGACGTCGCCGACGGTCACCGGACTTCGCCGTCGACGGTCACCTGACTTCGCCGAGCCTCCTTCCTAGTCGCGCGCCGCCTCTCTCCTTCCTAGTCGCGCGCCGCCGAGGAGATAACCAAAGGTTTTTGTTTTCAATTTTTTTTGCGATTTCGGTTGGATTACATATAGATTAGCCTTAAGTCCATATCTTTTTGCTATCTTCATGGTTGTTATCACTAGACATTTGCTAGAGGATGTAGTTTGGTGCATGCTTTTTGTTGGGTAGGACTACCTATGGAAGCGACATATATTTTGTGAGGTTTGATGAGAAAACATGTGATAAAGTTCTAGAGAAGTTCTCTTGAGAGTTTTAGGAAAGAGAAGCGTTAATAATACATATATTTAAGTTTTTAAGGTTATTTTTACTTGTGTTCAAATTCAAGGAGGTTTGACCAAATATTTTTCTATTTTAGTTGGATTACATCAATGATCTGTTTTAAGTTAATATCTTTTTTCTTTAGTCATGGATAGGGCTGCAAATGAATCGAGCCGAGCCGAGTTTGTGAGTGTTCATGTTTGAGTTTGTTTAGTATTAGCTTGTTCAATTTCGGTTCGTGTTTGATTCGAGCTTTATTATTTTTGTTCATGTTTGGTTCGTTTAAAATATTGGGTGTTCATGTTTAGTTTAAGTTTATGTTTGGTTCATATTTGGATCGTTTAGTGGTTATCAAGCTTTAAACAAACAAACATTAACTAGGTATGAACGAGCTCAATTTCTATATGTTCATCAACTTAACAAACGAGCCTTTTGGGAATGCCTTTATATTGGTTATGGTTTGGATGGAGGAATTAAGCGGGAATGCCTTTGTTCTGACGGAACCTACCGGCGTAATTACCGGCGCACAGTCCGCCAGTAATTACCGGCGTATACTTTGCGTCGCAAGAGAGTTCATGGGTTTCCTACATGCACTTTGCGGCGTTATATCCGCTGGTAATGGCCGGCGCATAATGCGACGATAATTACCGGCGGATAAGGCGCCGGAATTAAGACGTTTTACAACGTCGAAAACGATCCGTTTTTTCGCCGGTAGTTCGTCGGAACATGCGCCGGAGAAATTTCCGATGCAATATTCGCGCTGGAAATAATTTATCGATTCCGCCAAAACCGGCGTATGAATTTCCGCCGAAATGTGCGACGGAAACTTATGGTTCCGTCGGAATATCTATGTTTTCCGGCGGATTTCGTCCGCCGGTAATAACGGGTTTTCCTGTAGTGAAATTTTAATATTTCATTCCATACACCCATATTTGATCTATGAAGGTGTTAGATATATAAATAACATAAAATAAAGCGACATGTATGTAAATCCATCTGTATTTTATTTGTAGTTTGGCATAAAGTTATCAAACTATGAGTATAATTTTTTTGAGTTATAATATTAGACCTGTTAAAAATATACATGTTATACATGAAATTGTTATGCTACAGATTCATACTTGATTTATATTATAAATAATGTAGCAAAATAATTCGATTAAAAATATGAGACTAAAAGTTCAATTACAAGAACCAAAGAAGGTGTTAAAGCAAAAGCTCAATCAAGGATCAGTACAAAAGACAGTTTAGGGAGGAAGAATCAATTTGTTGATCTCATGAGCCATTGCAAGTGATATGCCAACAAAAATTACCATGATCAAGCACGAATATCGAGGCATATTTGAACAAGAAGTTTTCAATATTAAATTTGCTATCATTTGAACTCTAATTTCATCAAACTTATAGTTAAACTGAACGTCTTCACAAGACAAACCCAACAACATCAAAATTGATCCAATCCGAGCCCAAATGGCCTCAAATGAAGGGATTAAAGGGTACTTACAAGTTTTAGAGCACTAATTAGATGATCAAATGATATTTGAATTAGAAACTTATAGTTGAATCAAGTAGCTCGAAGAGACACAAAAACATATTGTGATTAGGTTTTTGATGGCTTGTTCTGCTCTGCTAGGGTTCCGCCGCCCTTTCCCCTTCGACGTCATTTGAGGGTCTCCTTTGATTTTCAGGTATTTGTTTTTACCTTATGGAATCTGCTCGCCTTCGTGATCCCGGATTTTTAACTGGGGCTTCTGCGCCTCTTTCGTTTAAGAAGGCTTTATCTGGTATTTCTTCGTCTTCCTTTCCTGAGATAAGTGTGTCTTCTTATCGTGGCTTGCTGGCTTTATTTGAGGAAGAGGTTCGGTCGCTAGCTTCACCCTTTGAATTTTCTTTGGTTGGCCATTTTCCGGGTAGACGACCTTCGGTCGATGCTATTCGAAAATTTTGCTTCAATTTAAAGTTGTTAGGGGATTTTTCGGTCACTGTGCTTAATCACTTGAATGTTTTGATTAAACTGGTGAATGATTTTGATTATTGCATGATTTTTTCACATAGATCTTATTTTGTTCAAAATTGCTATATGAAAGTAGTGAAATGGTCTATCAATTTGGATGTTGAGATGGATTCTCCTATTGTGCCTATCTGGGTTTCTTTACCCCTCCTTAGGCCTCATCTATTTTCTCCTAGGATTCTTTTCAGATTAGGTTCTCTGTTTGGTCGCCCACTCAAGTCGGATATGGCTACTGTGTCCGGTTCCCGTCCGTCTATGACTCGTATTCTTGTTGAAATGGATGTTACCAAGAAACATGCTGATAAGATTTGGGTTGGTTCAGTGGAATCGGGTTATGTTCAGACTGTAAATTTCAATGATATTCCTCATTTTTGCATGCACTGTAATTCCTTAGGTCATTCTAAGGATTTATGCCCTATTTTACATCCTTCTCTAAAAGTTTCTAAACATGCGGATGTCCCGTGCGGGAAGCCGGAGTTGATTAAGCCTGTTGATGTGAACTTTAATCTCTCTAGGGAGGATACTGTAGTGCAGGAAGTTGTTGCTAATAATTCGGATAATGCTGTTATTGTTTTGTTTCCTAATGCTATACCTTTTATTCCCTCGTTGGATGGTATTGGTCTTGCGGACGGTGTTGTTGATTTGGTTCCCTCTGTGAATCATGGTCATAATTCTTTGTGTGTGGTGGCTCCTCTGGTTTCGAATTCTATGCAAGTTGATGAGGCTTTGCTGTCTGTGGAGTTGGTTGCTCCGGTTCATGGTGTGGTGGTCCCTAGTGTTCATAATGTATTGGAAAATCAGTCGCCAGGTAAAGAGGTGGCGTGCAATCCGATTGCTAATGTGGATAATATTGCTGATAGTGTGCGAGTGGATAACTTGAAAGAAAATTTGGTGTGCTCTAACACTTTAGTGGATGTTACTGTTAATTTGGTCGATGCACATATTTTGGTCAATCGCTTGGGGGAAAATTCTGGATTTGATATGCGAAAACATTAATTCGGATTGGCTGAATGGTTCGTCTGAATTTGAATCGGAATCCAAGTTTTTGGATTTTAGTTTGGCTTCTCTGGATATTTGTGAAGGATCGGACCCTAAAAATGATTTTACTTTGGTTCGTGATAGGCCTGTTATCTCAGTTGCTTCTCGTGGGAGATTCCGTGGGAGGGGACGAAGGAGAAGATAACCTTTCTGTATAATGTATTTATCCCTTGTTTCTACGGGTTGGTTTTTGCGTTTTGGTGGTGCGCTGGTTGATAAGGCAATGATGTGGCTGGAGCTCGTATCCCTTTAGCCTTGCTGGTGGCAACCATTGGTACAGTTCTTATTGATGGACTTTGAACAATGCTGACTCCTTTTGGATGGTCTGTGCGGGGCTTCTGGGATGCTGGGAGCATCAGCCTTTTTACTGAGCCCATTTTTGTTAGTTTTTTATCTTCTCTATTTTTATTTTGTGTTCATTTGCTGTTGTAACCGCCTTAAATTTTGCTTAATATATTTGCTTTGTTTAATATATATATATATATATATATATATATATATATATATATATATATATATATATATATATATATATATATATATATATATATATATATATATATATATATATATATATATATATATATATATATATATATATATCGCCCATAAAAAAAAATGTAGCTCGAAGAGACGAATCCAACGAGTTCAATCTCACTTAATTCTAACATTATTAAGACACTTGAATGATTGGAAAATGCTCTATCATCAATGGAGTTAATGCAAACCGTCTCATGGAGCACTCATAATTTGCTCTAGACCTTCTTCAAATTTATGTAGTTTGCCACTACAAAAAATTTATAAATATGCCCTCATTCTTCACATGAGGGAGACAAGAATAATAGAGAGAGTACTCTTACATTTTTCAGCCCTCGCCACATATGGATGACCAGCAACAGTTATTGTCGCCGACAACCACCATTTGCAGCAACAATTAGCATTAGAAATCACAATCATAGCTCTTTTGCATTTTTTAATTTTTTAGTATAAAAATTTTTTAACTTTAAATTTTTATATAAAAAAAAATATTTTAAAAAAGTGTAAAAAATTTGTCCCAAATAAAGTCTTAGTCTTCATTTGGGATAACTTTCTTTCTGATTTACTTTTGTGGCGCTAATCACAATTTTTTTAACCTTTGTTTTTTCACACATTTTAGGAAATTTTTGTAAAAGCTAAATACTTTCCACTCATTTTTCTTCAAACTATATAGCTCCTTAGCAAATTAGAACTAGTTTGTAATGTTTATGCAACACTCAACATGGCATGTATCCACTATTTCAGATATTTCTTTTCATTTAAAATTTATAAGAATATATTTTTTAAAAAAACAAGATTTATAATTAATTCATCATTAAACTAATTTAAAGTTTATAAAACTTTTCATGAAGAAATAGTTATTTAAGTTTCATTTGGGATCAACATGCTATGCTTAAGGCTCAATTAGCTATTAATCTTGAGGAGTTTGATTCCTCACCACGTAGGGGTGTTGGGAAAGTGTTTTTTGCTTCTGATGAGGATGTTCAAGCTATGTGCAATTTGAATGTAAAATCGTATTTCTGACAAAGCCTTCAACCGGGGTGGAGGAAATCGTAGGAGAAAGAAGTCTAAAAGGAATTAGTTTTCTCTTCCTCTTTGGTTTGGGTTGTGGGGTTTCTGTGATTAGCCGGTTTTGATGGGTGGATTTTTGTGTTCAGATGCTTGGATTGGGGGTTTCTTTTTTGTGATTGCCTTCTCTTGTGCTATGTGTTTACTTTCCTTGTGCGAAGTTGCATTGCTTTTTTTTTTTTGCAGGTTCTTATATATTGTTGAGTTCTGCTTTTGCTTCTGGGATTTTATGATAGTGTGTTAGGACTGTTTTGGTGCTACTGTTGCTGCAGAAGGAGCATTTTTGCTCGATCGATTGCCGGTTGCTTTGGTGCTCCGATTGTTGGTTTATTTAGTTTTGTTTTATTGTGCTATGTGTATTTAGTTGGTTCTCGTGGCCCCTAGATTTTGATTCAATTGATGTATTTCTAGAGGGCTTGAAAATCTTTAAAGACTTGTATCTCTGTTTTGGTGTAAACGCATAAGCCTCTTTCATGGGATTTTCCCCAAAAAAAAAAAAAAAGTTTCATTTGGGATAACTTTCTTGCTACTTTTTAATATAAATTTTATAGTTCAAAAAAAAAAAAACTAAAATATTACTTAAAAAAATAGTAAAAACGTTGTTCCAAATTCAAATAAAATCTTAACATTTTTTTTAGATATTTTTATTTATTGTTTTATAATGACTTAAGCGACCGACCTGATTCATACCGTTCCGTGCACATTTGAAATATTTGCAGGAAATTACATTGCAATAACAGCAATAGGCACGACTGCTTCTTCTTTCTCTTTGTATAGATTTTTTTTTTTTTTTTTTTAACGCCTAAATGTCAGAAAGAAAGGAGAGAAGACTTGACCAAGCCATACATATAAAGAGGAGCTAAGCTAATTAGTTGGTGAAATTATATTTGAATTTGTATTAATCTTATTTGCTTAGTATAAATAATGTCATAATTTATAAATAGTTATGAATAATATTATTTTAAATTTATCTTAAACTCAGTAAAATATACTATAACCATCTTAGTAAAAAAAATTTATTAATCATAATTAATTCAATAATCATGAGTAATTAAATGATTAACTATATATCTCAAATGTAAGTATTATAATTTTATGTCTGAATTAAACATCTAATTAATCATGGCTAAGTTCTAAATAATTAATTATTCATTTCAAATTTAAGTATCATAATCATCTTAATTAAGAATAATATTAATCATAACAAGTTTTTACTATGAGCAATTAGTACTTGATTAATTAATGAACTAATACTTTATTATCATTCATACGCTACAAAAATCGTCTTGATCAGGCACGAATCTCAAAGCATACTTAAATTGAAAACTTCAAAAATTAATTTTTGGATCATCCAAACTTTGACTTCAAGAACTTATAGTCAAATTAAATGTATGATGTATCAAAGAGAAAAAAAGAACGACACCAAAATTAGTCCAATCGTAACCCAAATGGGTCCAAATCAAGTGATCGAAGCATATTTGGAAGGTTCAAAGAATTAATTGGATTACAAAATGATCTCTAAATAAGATATGCTTATAGTCGAATTGAGCGGAAGACGAATGCAACAAGCCCAAAATTGTTTAATTATGACATCATTAAGATACTTAAATACTTGACAAACGCTCCATGATTCAAATAATCAGTATGGGTCATCCAATGAAACACTAAGAATTTGCCTTAGATCTTCGCCATATTTTACAGAGCATGTCACTCTCAAAATCTATAAATAGATTCCATCTTTCCACATGAAGAGGGGCTTAGACTTTGGAAGGTTTAGACCCCATACTAGAGACTCAAGAGAGCTCTAAGACTTACAGCTTCCCGGAGCACCACCATGGCACCACCACTGGAGAATAATCATCATCAGGCTGCCATTGTTAGACCTTTGCTCGACCATTGCCGTCGAACCTCTATCTAACAACCATCACTAGGAATATAACCTTCGCCGCCCGTCGACCACAATCCCTCCAACCTTTTTTGCTCGCCTACTACAGTTCCTACAACCATAATCGTCAGTCGACTACAATCCTTCCAACTCCTGTTGCCTGTCGACTATGGTTCCTCCAACCTTCGTTGCCCGCCGACCATCGTTCCTCTTACCATCGCTAACTAAGGTCCCTCCTACCACTATCGTCCACCTAACGTGATCCCTTCGACCACCGTTGACTACAGTCCCTCTTACTACTGTCGCCTGTCGACCATGTTCCCTCTGATCTCCGTCGCCCGCAGACTAGGTCCCTCCAACAACAATCACCCGCCAACAATAGTCTCTCAGACCTCAGTCGCTCGCCCACTGTTGTCCCTCTGAACACAATCTCTCTTCAACGACAGTCCCACCGACTAGAGTCCCTTCGAGCACTGTTACGCGCCAATTAGAGTCCCTCCAACCACCATCACTCACTGACTACAGTCCCTTCGACAACCTTTGTCACCCGATTATGGTCTCTTCAACTACTAACGCCTGCCTACAATGGTCCTACCGACCACATGAACATGTCAATGTTCTCTTAAGAACAATTCTCATGACATTGAATTTTTTCTCTCAATTTATGTAAAGTGCTCTAAGTTAGGACTCTAAACCCTATATATTTCTACCATCGTGAACGTTCTAGCATGCAACAATCATAATTTAATAATAGTACAAATATACCAAATTAATTTTATTAACCAAAATTCTAATTGAGGCCTAATTTATCTAACTACAATTTTTTTAAAAATTTAAGTTAATTATAGATATTGTAACTATTTCATATTATCATAATTAAACTAAGTCTTTTAAGCTAAGATATTTAGAAAGAAGGTGCGTAAGACATAATATTAGGATAAACTAATAAAAAAATAGTTAAAATGGATTTTTAACGCATTTGAATATGCTTTGAGATGAATATAATATATAATAATTTTTATTGTGCTTATCTCAAAATATATTTAACAGCTTTAAGGTCTTCCTAACAATGTATTTCAAAATTAGCTAAAGCCAATAACTATACTGTTTAGTTGAGAAAAAAAATTTATATTGAATTTGCTTTAAGATAAATACAATACATATATAATTTATTTTATATTTATCTTTAAAAATATCAAAAACTATTTTTAAATAGAACCGAAATCTTGTCTTTTAAATTTCTTTTTTTTTAATAAAAAAACTTTTTAATTGGAAAAAACATATATTATTAAAAAATAATGATATATACTTTTTTTTTATAAAAACGTTGATTAGTAAATGCTTATTGTTGCTCGATCAACTCGAATCTTGATGCCCGTGCAAGCACCGCTATTCATTAAGTACTTGGACGAACCATCCGCGAAGCTGCCTCTTATATATAATATAAAAATATAGCATTTGACTTGACTTTTTATCCCGACAATAAATAAATTAAATTTAATATTTTAATCACCCAGCTTTTCTTAGCAATCAAGTATACAAATTAGTAGGAGTTGTCTGGGGTTTGAGTATCCGTAGAAACATATTTTGACATGTGGAAATAATAATTGATTATAAGGTTTCTGTGAAAAAAAAAATTTTATTATTTTGATTGCAAAAATATAAATTTTCATTATAGAGATTTCTAAGAAATAATGAGAAAATAATTGACATATCACATATGAAATTATGGTTGTTATCTGAAAATCATAACATGAAGAAAGCTATCTCAATTTTGTCTATAATTTTGTTTGGGATTGACTTTTTATTGCTTCTTAAAACAACTTTTTAGTATACAAATTTAAATTTTGCACCAGAGATCTGCTTTAAGCTGCAGTAAAAAAGCCGTATCGAACGAAACCTAAATTTGCATACTACCATTAAAAATGCATTTCACAAAATAAAATAAAGCAAAAAAAGGAACAAAAATTTCACGTACAAATGAAAATCCAAAATATCAGAAGTAACAATGAAAGATCAAGATGTCCTCAAACAATTTTATGAAACATCTTCTTGGCATCCATCGCCTCAGCATTGTTTATCATCATTTTATGGCTTCATTTAAAAAAAATATATATTCTGTGCAGACGTTGAACATCGTTCAGAGATCAACCATAATGTGTCACATCATCTCTTTGCTTGATACTGCTTGGTGCCGCTAACGTGGTTATACTTGATTCTCCTTACATCAGGCGATTAATTCTTACTGTTTTTTAAAATAAATATTTTTATAAAAAAAAAAAATATTTTTGAACTATAAATTTTTTATATTAAAAATTTACTTTAAAAAACAACAAAATAAATTATCCCAAACGAAAAAGCATTGACACTGTCGAGCACCATAGGAAGCATCATAGTTAATTTTTTATAGCTAGTTGATATTAATTAGTATCTACTAGCTAGGCTTTCCGGATCAGGATAAGGCTTCTTTGGGCCGCACATAGACTTTCCTTCTCGCTCATAAAAAATAAATATAGATCTGTGCCCTATAGCAAATATTGAAAGGATCACCACGACACCATCACCTTTCTTCAAGTCGTGAGAAAAATTTTACAACTTCTTCACGCATTTATGTTTGTTTGAATTGCCGCTCTCTTTCAACAAAACACACTTGACTCAATCTACCAAGTCATAAAATACAAAGCAACTTCCATACATCTACAGCAAATATATAAAAAAAAGGACCTGTAAATTATTTTTTAAAACAAAAACTTAACGGCAGAAATACGCTAAAAAAGCCTATAAATACAACGCAGATAGATGAAGAGGAGAATAGAAAAGTCTTTTAGCTGGCAGTTGAAGATTCCGTCAAAGAGCACAGATAAAAATGGCAGTAGAAAGTTTTGAAGTTCATGGAGGAGGTGAGGTCATGTTCTGTTTGATTATCATGTGGCTCTCTATTATCTCCATGATCATCTTCTCCTGCATCGATCATCCGAGGAGTTCGAATAAGCATTCGAGGAAGAGTTCAAGCCATGGATGCAGTGATGGATCCTATCTTTCTTTTTGATCATCTCAGTAATTCTTTCTGATGAGCAGATCGGGGAAGAGTTCAAGCCATGGATGCAGTGATGGATCCTATCTTTCTTTTTGATCATCTCAGTAATTCTTCCTGTTGAGCAGATGGAAGATTTATCTGCAACTCTCTCTTTCTCTCTCTCTCTCTCTCTGGGTGCTTTGGAGATGTGAATTTTTCTCCCTGCGAAGACCCTTCTGTCTGAGACTTTGTTCCTGGTACTATTTTGTCCCATGTAATCTGCAAATGGGTTTGTCATATTCTGTAAGATGTGTAGAAATGGTTTTTAAGTTACGATGTTATTCAGAAATGTAATTTTCAGAAAAATGGTGGCTTATATGTATACAAGAGAGTTGTAGTTTTCTTACTTTGGATATTATGAGCTGCCATGGAACTTCTTTATAATTGCCAGCTGCAGAAAAAAAGAAAAATGTCTACCAAAGATTAATTAATGTTTTCCATGATAGAATCAATGAATCAAAAATGAGAGTATAATATATTTTCTTATAGTTTCTAATAACTAGTGATTTGGATTAATTAACTAGTAAAACAACAATAATTAATGAAAATAAATTTGATTAATGTTATTTGCTTAATTAATTTGAATAATTAATGAAAATAAATTTGTTGTTTATCTCCAGGTTTGTTTTTCAGTACACTCCACATCATTATTGATCAACTATATTGTTCCAAAGCAGGTCCTTTTAATTTATCTGGCTGTTTTTGACAATGTAATTCTGGAGATTTTTTTATTCTGAAAATAACTTTTGTTGCGAGCTAGAATATACGCGTGCGGCGGTACGCATTGTAAGAATATCCAGCATATAAACAGATCGAGAACACAAGATTTTTTGTTACATGCATGGAAAATCCTGAAAAGGGGAAAAACCATGAGGCAACACCTAGTTGAAACGATTCCACTAGTGTTTGAGTTGATTATAGTTAACTGAATCATCCTCGAGGGCAATCAAATTACAACAATCAAACGTCTGGTTGAAATCTAGTGACAAACGGAAGTCATGCGCAAGTCCGACAACATTTATTTGGGCGGAAGTTCGGCGTCATTTGGTGGTCCGGTGGAAGTCCGACTTTAGATGGCGGTCCAGCAGAAGTCCAGACGTCAATTGGTGGTTCGGAGGAAGTCCAGGCGTCAGACGGTGGTCCTGTGGAAGTCCGGGTGCCAGTTGGTGATCCGGCGGAAGTCTGGGCGCCAGTTGATGGTCCGGCGGAAGTCCAACAAAAGTCTGATGTCGGGCGGTGGTACGGTAGAAGTCCGGCGTCGAGCGGCGGTCCGGTTGAAGTCTGGGCGATGGTCGAGGAGGAGCTTGGTGGCAAGAGCGATCTCCGATCTCTCTTCTTGCTTCCTTGCTTGGGGTCTCCTTTTATGACAAATGAGGGGTCTATTCATAGATTTTCTAAAGTGACATCGATAGTAAATAGAAGGAAGATCTATGGTAAGTTGGGAGTGACTTGCATGGACGGCCGATGTTGATTACTTAGATTAGATCGTGGATTGTTCATTTAACATTTGAGCGTCTTAGAGATTTCAGCATTCAGTGATCTTGGACTCGTTGGATTTGTCTCGTCAAGCCGCTTAATTCGATTATAAGCATGTCACGTTTGAAAATCATTTAATAATACAAATTGTGGTTTGAACTTTCCAACAACGCTTTGGGTCCCTGATTTGGACCCATTTGGCCTCAGATTGAGTTGAATTTGGTATCGTTGGGTTCGTACTTTCGAGACATTCAGTTATGTTGTAAGTTTGCTGAAATTAGAGTTCATATGATCCCAATTTTAATTTATGAAGTTTCCAACTTAATATTGCCTCAATATTCGTGTCCGATCAAGGTAATTTTTTTATGATACATCAAACTTTAATAATTTTGAGATCCATTTCCATTATAATTTAATAATCTAATTTTAATTCACTTCAAAGGATTTAGAGCAAGTTATATAAATCTGTTTGTAAAGTTGATATGAGGGAAAAAAATTAATTATTTTAGTTATAAAAAACAGTGTTTTATCACAATATTTTTGAAAAGTAACCAAAAAAAGTTGCTGTCAAACAAAATTATAGTCCGTCTGAAAATCAAAACAACGATAAAGCCATTCCAACCAAACGCAAATATGTTCAAATTGCTTAATTTTGTGCCCAACAACCAATAAAAATAAATAAAGCATTATTATCTAAGCTGATGAAGGAAAACAATAACTATATGCTGCTTAAGTTGACATTGTCTCATTAACCATGTGATGAATTTTCAAATCTGTTAGGTTAAGCAAATTAGTTATAGATTAATGGTTAAGTTTCAAATTTTAATGACTTTTATAAAGTTAGGTTACAGATTTTTTTTTTTTTTTAAACAGAGACATATATTAATCAACTCAAAACGGTTACAACAATGAAAGAGAGGGAGCTAAAGTAGAAAAAGGAAAATTACAGCAAAAAACGGACTCAGTAAACGGCCGAGGCTACCAATGCCCTGAAGCCACGCACGGACCGTCCAATCAAAGGTTGCCACCAGCAAAACGACAGGGACGCGAGCCCCGACCACATCATTACCCTTAGCCCATCGCAACATCAAAATTACACGAAAGATCATCGTCTACGTCGGCCTCTCCCCCAAAATCTCCCCCGAGAAGCAACATTGAAAAGAGGTCTAGCACCAACCAGAGTGAAATCATTACCAGGGTCAGAACCCTCACCGCAATCCGAAGAATCCAAACCACCTTCAGAAAATTCAGATTCTGGCAATCTGACGAACCATCCAAACAATTAAGATGGTTCCTAATCTCCAAACCAGAAGATTCACCCAAACAGTTAGCCATAGATTGCGAATTGATCAAATTTACTGGAACCTTAATTAACTTGTTGACAAACGGATCACTAGCACCAGACGAAGGAGGCTCAGCCTCAAGCAAAACAGGAACCAAAGCAACAGACGAATTAACAGCAGCACCACCTTCGGAGTTATTAAAATTTTCCATAGCCATAGTCGGCAAAATCACATTGCTAACAGACGCTAAAGCAGGAGGAAAAAAAAGGAGTAGCATTCGAGGATAACGCACCCGTAGCAGTATCAGATATAATTCCGCCAACACCCAGCACTCCATTAGCCACCAAAGTAGACACAGTTTCATTCAAATCAACCTGAACTAAAGTAACTGACATAGGATCCGCAATAGTAGTAGGAGTTTCTACAGTTATGGGAAGAGCAGAAAGTTCTAGCTCATTATTAAGAGTAAGGCAAACATCCACAACCAGACCACCCTCACCAATCACAACCTCTCCATTCACATCCTTCAACGAATCAAAAATCCCCTAAAAAACAGGGGTAATAGACGGAGGCTCAGCAGCATGTAAATTATCGGGAAAAAAATCAGAATTCACATTTTCACCCACCAGAATAGTATGAGTAACAACATTATCTCCATTTCCAACCTCTAAATTAGCGATAGGGGGAGAATTTTTAATGACAGGAGCAGAAGGACGGCAGTTACCTAGCGAGTGAACAATACACTTACAGTCGGCACAGAATTGAGGGAACTCGTCAAAAACCACTTCTTGAGTGTAACCTAGAGATTCCGAGCCTAACCAGACTTGCTTAGGATACGATTTCATTATATCTAGCTCAACTAACACACGGGCAATAGAAGGACGGGAACCGACAGCAGTAGCTTCGTCAATTTTCAGCGGCTTCCCAAACAATCCGCCAAGACCAAAAAGAATACGAGGCGAAAAGAAATGGGGACGAAGGCGAGGAAACGAAACCCAGACAGGTATCACCGGTGACTCAACACCAATGTCCAACGTCGGCGACCACTTCGTCAGTTTCATAACACAATTAAAAACTAGGTAAGAATGGTGACAAAACACCCTACAGTAATCTAGATCATTAGATAACTTTTATCAGAATATGAGAAGGATCTAAAATTGTAACAGAGACCTCATTATTCAACTTCAAATTGAAAAAAAAATTACGAATCGATTCCAGATGTGGCCTTTTGGAAGGGAAGAAACCCACAAAAGAAAACTGAAAGGGGGCAGCAAGCTCATTAATTTCGTGATCAGAAACCCATAACGACGGTAAGCCACGGAAAGTGGAAGCAATCAACTCCGGAAAAGAGGACTTTGAACTAGCAAGTGCTTCACGAAAAGATCTTGAATGAGAACCCCCCCCCCCCCCCCCCCCCCCCCCCCCCCCCCCCCCCCCCCCCCCCCCCCCCCCCCCATGCCGGCATAGTCGGCGAAGACGAGAGAAGCCAGCAAAAAAAAAAATAACCAAACTAGAAAGAAGAAACAGAGAGACGAAAACTCCCCTGAAAACGAGAGATCGCCGGAGAGAAATCCCCCACCGGGCAGGGGAAGACGTCCGGAGCCACGAACCCTAGCAGAGCAGCTAGGTCGAAAAAAGTCAAAAAATTTTGTTAGGTTACAGATAATCCATCAGAAATATTATAAATGAATTATTCATCAATATTAATAAAAAATATTCATTAATAATTGGTCGATAATTTCATGGCTAAAAGCTCCTTAGTTTTCTATAAAAAATTCCCACATAGCATTAATTAGTATAAGATGAAATGTACAACTGTTTGAGTAACTGACTCTTTTATAAAATAGATAGATTCACAAATCAATGCAGCTTACATTAATATTTGTAGGGGTGTAACTGAGTCAAGCCAACTTGTGAGCTGAGCTCGATGACCGAACGAGAAAAGGTTTGAACTAGCCCTAGCTTGACTCATTAGCTCGTAGGCCAACTTGTTTAAAATATATTAATATAAAATACACTTAAAAATATTAGGATTCAAGATTTTAATTACAAAGTTGTTAAAATATTTAAAAATTATATTCCAAATTCATAAAGTAATTCTATATTATTTTCTTATAATTGCACATTTCTTTATCATTTTATTATAATATTTGCTTAAATCATAATAATTTTTTTCTCTTTCATAATAACGGAGCTACTCGTGAGCCGGCATAAACTCGCAGAACAAAGCCCAAGCTTAAACTCGAACTCAAACTCAATTAATTAATCAAGCTCAAGCTCAAGCCAAAGGTGACTCGAACACGGCTCAACTCTTTTATACCCCTAAATCTATTGGTTGGGAGCTTTCGCTATCAACTAAGAGATCTTGAGTTTTAATTGTGTATATAATGTGCATATGAATTTGCATTAATTAGCCAAAAAGTCCAAAAAAAAAAAAAATCATGATAAAGGTTAGGATGGGATATATATATATATATATATATATATATACATATGCTCAGGATCGGTTTTGACTCAGTTCAAAAGGCTCAACCTACCTTATCAACAACCAATAAAATAAAAAAATTCAGCCTATTGATTAAAATAAAGAAGAACTTTCACATATTTGAATAAAAACGAAACTGATCTTTATCGTAATTTTTTTTTTTAAATGAGATAATTTCTTATCAACTAAGAGGTCTATTATCGACCACGGCTAAATATTTCTTTATGAATAAATAAATAATCTAATTGTGCATGTGACAATTATTTCTATTGCAGTAGTATTGTTATAGTTTGCATACTTCATTGCTAAGAAAAGACGGGAGAATAAAATATTAAATTTATTTAATTCTGGACTAAAAGCAAAAAAAAAGCGATATTTCCTACTACAAAGATTGTAAGAAGGTTGTTTTGTTCTATCCAAGTATCAGTATTTAGACGAACCACATCTCATAAGGCTCTACCTACTAGCATTAGACGCCGGTGGTCATTCATAGACATCCATCATTGTCAATAAGCAGGAGTGCAAATAAGTCGAGTCGAACTTGAGCCACGGAGTGTTCGAGTCGAGCTTGATTGCCAAAAATCGAGCTCGAGCTCAAAAGTCAAGCTCGTTCTCGACTCAACAAGGGAAAATAAACTCGTCGAGCCACAGTTTGAGCCTGTTAACGAGCCCCACGCTTGCGTCGTCATCCGCATTCGTCAGCTGGTTAGCATCTACGTTGTCCGACTGCGTCAGCCCCGCGGCTGCGTCGTCCACATTCGTAGTCGACCACCACCACCTTCGTCGTCCGCCAGTCGCAGCGTCTGCTTGCATCGTCCGCGGGTCAGCGCCCTCCGCTGTGTCGTCCGTGTTCATATGTGACGGCATGTTTTCATTTTCCCACCGACAGAAAACCCGCAGTTTCAATTTTCTCGCCGCAGTTACGCAAGCTGCTCGACAAGCTCGCGAGTCGAGTAGTGGGGTGTTCGAACTCAAGCTCGTTTAGCCATCGAGCTCGAAATCATGTTTGAGCTCAACTCACGAGCTCGATAAGCTCAACTCATTGAGTCTGTTAATGAGTTGAGCCCGAATTAGCTTACAAGCCGGCTTAACTCAGTTGCACCCCTATCAACAAGGCCCATTCATTAATTGTCAATGACAATGCTCATGTTCGCCATTAGGCATCACCAATATTGTTGTCACCTGTAATCGATATCAACACTAATAATTTTGATGCGCAACATCAATAATAATATTCACGCATGTTGTCTCCAATAAAAAACTATATCAACATTTATCAATAATCTTGACGCCTACCTTCATCAACAAGACCAATGACTGTCGTGTGAACTTCATTTTTATGAAAAAAAAAAAAAGTATAATCAAACAAAACCTTTGTAACTTCAACAAGCACGCTTAATTAGATGGAAACTTAACTTCAAAACCTTCAAGTTGGGTCACGTAAACTATTTCTTCTTGTCAACTTAGCTATTATTGTGAGACCTCATTCCCTTACTGTTCCTCTCTAGATTGGATTTTCCTCCCAAGATCGTCCGGGACGATAGTGAGATCGTCCAGGCCGATCTGTACTGTTCAAAATACCGTCCTGAAAATAGTTCTGGGAACCGTCCAGGCCGATTGATTTTGGTCCGATCGTCCCAGGACGATCTGGCGATCGGCCGGGCCGATCAGCCTAATGATATAAGAAAATCAGCTCGTTTTGAGGAGAGAGAAAATCATTTTAAAAACAAAATATCTGATTTGAGGAGAGAGAAAGAGAAAGGGAAAAGAGGAAAAGCTTGGTTTTGGAGGCCGTGGAGCGCTTTTCGTCCGACGCTGCTGTTGGAGAAAGTGTAGATCTCGCGGTAAGGACTCCGAATCCTATTTCTGTTTTCAGAGATATTGTGTTTTGACCGAGTTATGCATTGTTTTGTGTTTTCGTAGTCGAATTTTGGACATGATTTCGATTTGACACAACTTTCACCGCACAACTTTTGGTATGTTATAGATATGACTATTGTACACGATTTGAGTATTTCCTACGACGATTTTACCGGTCGGAACTGATTTTACGCGATTTTTATTGAATAGAAAAATATCAGGACTTGATTTGATTTGGATTCTATAGAATAATAGTCTTGTATTGATGTCGTGAATATTCTACTGTAATTTGGAGAAATTTGGAATTTGTACTTTTTGCAGGATTTTTGTGTAAATTTGATAGACTGCCGTTACTCTGCCCGATTTTCGTATGATTTCTGATTTTCCCGGAATTGATAGATTGAATTGATATGCGTATGACTATTGATATGATTGTTCTAGATTTCTTTCATATTGCTTATTGCATCGATTATTGAATTGATTATTGATTGAATTGATTGTTACTGAAAGACAAGTGGGAACCTGGTTGAACGTTGGTTGGAGATAGATATTGACCTGTACAGGATGGTGGGCCGACGGGCTTTCCTTTAAACCATAGATCATCGATATAACGATTGGGAGTCATAAGGAGTTTTATATGCCGACGGGCGGCCGACGGGCAAAAGAGTGACGACTCTTATTGATTGAAACCAACATATGAATATCTACAACAGCAATATGGGTATCTACAACAGCAATATGGATTCTACAACAACACTATGGATTTCTACAACAGCACTATTGATCATAGCTAATATTTGTGCTTGTCGAGTAAAACCATTGTATGGAATTGCATGTATACGATATTGCATCATATGGATTTCCTCATATGCATTGATTTATTGATTTCCGATTGATTTATCGTATTGCTTTTCCGATTAATTCTATCGACTTGATTTATGGATTATGGATATGGATTGTATTGATTCATAGATATCGGCACCGATATTGATATGGATTCTGCGTATTGATTCATAGATATTGACACCGATATTGATATAGATTGCATCGATTGATAGACACCGACATCGACATTGATATGGATATGATATTGACATATGGATACTATTGATACGACAGATCCTGACATGCTATTGATACATTGATTCGTCGTACCGGTTATCGATTGATTGATTGAATGGATTGTTACCATATGGATTTGAATTATCGTAGAATAGATTTCTTTATGGAGCCGATTGTATTGATTTCAATTGACCTGATGATTTCATTGTATGGATTTGTTTTCAATTGCTAGGTTGATTTATTGAGTTGATTCGATTGTTTTATGGATTTCCCTGCTGATAGATATAATTGACTGGAAAGTGCTATATTGATTGAGATGATTTCCCTATTGTATTGTAGCATCGTACGTCGTCATTATTGAACCGTTCTCACTGCCGTAGTGTCATTGAATATTGTATATTGATATTGAATAATTGGATGGACTGATTTGCAAGAGTACGTTCTGACACGAGTCCCTTATTGAATTAATTGATGCTATTGATTGCTATTAATTGACACAGACATACTATTGATTGGACAGATGATATAGATACAACGAATTAACTAGACGACATGATTGATTGAACTGATAGTATTGATTGATAGACACTGCTACGATGGATAGATATTGACTGGAAGCACTTACTGATTTGATTAATGAGGCGTATTGATTTATCGATGTTTTTACCGCTGTATTGATTATTGACTATTGATTTCCGTACTGCATTGACTACTGATTTGATTTCCGCTGTACAGACTTGATTTCATTGACTCTGGATTTCCGTATTGCATAGACTCATTGACCATTGACTGATATGGATTTGATTGATTGACCTGCATATTGATAGCATCGTCGTGCTTTGATTTCAGTTGTAGGCTTTGGTGACCTGCTGGGCTTTGTAAGCTCATTATATGTGGTTAACAATTTCAGGTCCGAGCAAGGCAACTGGAATGGAGTTCGATCAGAATGTCAGATGAATCCTTTCACTATTGATATCTGGGGTATCACAATTATGACCGTAGGAAACAACTATCCATGGTGAAATGTTTTCGAAAAATAGTGACGAAAAAAAAACAAACAAACAAGAAAACAGTAACAAAATAAAATTGTGCTTACTGTCTGAAAAACAAAACAGCGAGGAAGCCACCCCAAATAAATCCTTAGTTGGTGAGTTTTGAAGTTAGTAGATCTTCCTTCAATGTTACATCGCCTCAAATTGTAGCTCTTCATTGTCCCAGCTCAAGATACCACGAGAAAATACACTTCAGAGCTCAAGAAAATTGAAGTTCAGTTTCCACTAATCCATTATGTTGATAATTTCTTGCCATAATAATTTAGATATTTAACAAAGCCTCGTGCATAATTCATCAAACAACTGGTTAAGAAAATTTAACCCATTACCTATTTTCAGCTTCTTCAGCTTCTTTTATTTTTTAATTTTTTTTAACTGTAGTATCTATATGCTTCCACTCTAAAGAGAGCGTTAGGAGGCGTAACTAATCCCTCGACAGAACCTAACAAGGTCACCCACCGACATCAGACTGACACTTACTTTGCCCCACCGAAGAGGAGAGGTCGTAGTAGAGAGGGTTCGAACTCGGGATAGAGGATTCCCAACCATGCTCACCCACCAATCACCCTAAGCCTCGTTGGGTCTTCTTTTCATTCTAGTTTTAAACAATCATGAACTATTATTTGAAGTTTGTAAAGACTTCATTCCTTTTTTCAACAGGTAATAACAAACCCTTCTTGAATAATCATCGATAATGGACAATAATTATCCATTACCTCAATTATAAAGCACATTGGATGGCCCCAACGAATAAAAGTGAACATAATCAAGGGCACCTCTGCTGTGATGAATTGAACTGGTGAATTCCTCTCCTAAGCTGAGCCTTGCCAAGTTCTCTTATAACATCAGGTGAAGCTGATCCCAAAACTGTACTTCAAACTAGAGGTGTTAACTTTGGGTCACGGTTCGGGTTCGGGTCGAACCCGAAATTAACCCGGCACTATTTGGGTCAGTTTGAGTCATTATCGGGTTTCCGGGTCAACCCGAATCCGACACAGTTTTTCAAACCGGTCAGTTTTCCGGACCCAAACCCCACCCGCTTCGGGCTCAGGTCAACCCAAACCCAAAATTTTCGGGTCGGGTTCGGATCAGGTTCAATATTAACAGGTCTACTTCAAACCAGAGGTAACCTTGATTAGCTAATTTAGTTCTATTTGAACATAGTCAAAGCTTGGTTCCTTTCTTCCACATTTAAGAAAATCTATAAATTTTTATGAAGAATTTTAAATGGCATGTGAGGTAATTGCACTAAAAGCCAACTCGAGCATCTCAACATTTTGTTAGATTTGTTGGAAGATTACCTTTTGACGCCTATATGCTAAGACTTGCTTACATCCTTCTTCAATGGAGATCAAAACTCCAAATCCATCAAATTCTTCCACCTTAAACGTAATAAACCCCCATCGATACAAATATTATTTATTACTCAAGCTCTGGTGCTAGATATATTATAAAGAGTTTAATTCCAAATTAATTAAAGGTTGTTTGATTTGAAGTAAAAATATGTGTAAAATATTCTAAATTTAAGAATTTTGAATATATTTATATTTGGTTTGAAGTAAAAGAAAATGAAGAGTAAAATTTTGAATTATTTAGAATTCACCAACTAGTTCAGTTTTGGCGCATTTCAAAATCGTTAGAATTGACCATGTTCTAAATACATTATAATTTTGATTTTCAATGCTGCCTCGGCTACCGCCCGCTGCTGTCATAGGAGGATCCACATTGATGTTAGATCCTCAAAAAAAATAAGTAATGTATTAGTGGAGGTCGTTTTGGTATTTTGCCCTGCCCCAAAAACACTTTTTTGCCCTAATTTTATCATCCCAAGTTTTCTTGCCCATCCACAAGTTTGCATCCCGTAAGATTATTAAGCATCGGCAGCGTGGCAAAATGGATGATGTTTGACTCAATGACTATCTAGTGTCATATATTGAGAAAGAAGTATTTGATTATATTTCAAATGAAATCATTATGCAACATTATCAGAAAATGTAAAATATAATCCAAAGTTTATAATTTTTCTTTATTTCATAAATTATAATGAAATACAATACTTTACTTAAATTTTTGCTAATGAAATACATACATATTTTTTTATATTTACTTTTTTATATATTGAGTTTGTCCACCCTAAAAAAAAGATTGAATCCGCCCCTAACTGCTACCATCGCCACGTGGCGCCAGCCATTGACCATCTCAAGACAATTCACACTTGATGAGCATGACAACAATGGTTGAGCAATCAAATATATCAAGACACCAAACAAACACAAATTTTCATTATAAATCAATAGAATGAAACATTAATAAATCTGAAAAATCCTTGGCGGCCACTTGTTACAATTCAAGCCTAGCAACAAGAACAGTGAAGGTCAGCCCTCCAGCTAACCCTGCTCTGACAATTGGGATCCCTCATATGGATAGGAACATATTAAAGCCTCTCTGAAAAAAAATTTCGGATTGTTAAAGCTGTTGCAGCCACCTATCAGATAATGAGAACATCATTGTTCAACATTTAATTAAATATATATTAAACAGCCAATAATTCAAACTGATTTTGTCAAATTATGTTAGTGAAGGGAATTACCAACAAAACAGATAGTTTTTAAATTGCAATTTGTAGGGCATTAAATAGTCTTACTATGAGCAGGTCTAGTGCACTGTTATGATTATTTTTGTGTGCATTTTATAATAGAATATTTGTAAAGAATATGCAAAGCAGGGAGTTTATAACTACGTAAATCAGAAATGCCTGTAACCTATGAAATTTTTTTTTTTGTACTCATGGACATCAAATGTTGTTTGGAGACAAATCAGAGTACGTCACTTCATTTTTTTACTGTGTATCGCAGCTATGTACTGTAGCTCTACACAAATTCGCTCCTCGTTCACAAGAATGTATCTTTCTAGGTTATTCTTCCATCCACAAAGGTTATCGTTGCTTCAACATTCACACTAATAAGATCATTGTGTCTCGTCATGTTCAATTCTATGAGCATATATTTCCTTATTCTTCCACCTCCAATACCCCATCCACTGCACCTATATCACCAATTCAAAATCCTCTACTACTCACTCCGGTTTCAATTTCCACTCCATTACAAACATCTCAATCTTTGCCTATGGTCACTAAACCGCAACTGCCACACCCACCTTCTCCACCGCAAACACCTGATGAATTCTCTGCTTCATCATCTGCTTCCATGCCTATATCTACAAATGTTCATTCTACCTTACCTACCACATCTATCCAACCCGTTCACCACATGCTAACGCGACAGAAGACTGGACATTCCAAACCAAAGGTCATTTTTGATTTGTTCACTGTACCCTCTTCAGTAACAGTTCCGACCACTTATCATCAAGCACTTAAATCCGAATGTTGGAGACAAGCAATGTCCGATGAATATCTAGCATTGCAGCAAAAAGGTACTTGGAGTTTACAACCACCGCCAGTCAACAAACCTATTTTGGGTTGCCAATGGATCTTCAAGCTCAAAACTACATCAGATGGCATGGTTGATCGCTATAAAGCGAGGCTTGTCGCACAAGGTTTTGATCAAGAGCATGGTGTCAATTTCACTGAGACATTTAGTCCTGTTGCCAAATTACCGACTATTCGCCTCTTGTTGCTTCTAGCCCTTCATCATAAGTGGCAAACTCTACAGTTTGATATCTCAAATGCCTTTTTGCATGGTGATTTACCTGAGGAAGTTTATATGAAACAACCTCCAGGCTTTGCTGATACTACTCATCCTCACTATGTCTGCCGCCTTCACAAAGCTATTTATGGGCTTAAACAAGCACCACGTCAATGGTATAATAAACTAACTACTTTTCTAGTTCAGTTTGGCTTCGTATTCAGCAAAGCAGACCCTTTGCTGCTACTTTATCGAAAGGGATCTGTTCGACTTTATCTTCTCATTTATGTGGATGATTTGCTTCTTACTGGTAATCACAATCCTACCATTGACAAACTACTGCTGCAGCTTAAAACTGCCTTTTCTCTCAAGCAACTAGGTACAATTGATACATTTCTCAGAATTCAAATTTACCGGCAACCTGGTGCTCTCATCCTCCATCAAACCAAATATGCGACTGATCTCTTACATTCAGCTGGCTTCTCCGACTGCACACCCGTGCCCACACCGATTACGCTCAAACCATCCAAAGTTGATGCTGCCCAGCAACCCTTCTCTGATCCTCATTTCTATCGTCGGTTAGCTGGGTCTCTTAACTATCTTACTATTACACGCCCGGACATTGCCTTCGCTGTTAATTCCATTTGTCAGCATATGCATGCACCTACAAATGCAGATTTTCTTGCCGTTAAAAGGCTTTTACGGTATATCCAGGGAACCAAAAACTTTGGTCTGTCGTTATCACCTGGCTCACTCCAACTAACGACATTTGTCGACGCTGATTGGGCCGCAAATCCAGCTGATCGTAAATCGGTTACAGGTTTTTGTACTTATCTTGGCTCGACTCTTATTTCATGGTGTGTTAAAAAGCAAGTTTCAGTCGCTAAATCTTCCACTGAGGCTGAATATAGAGCCCTATCTTCTGCCGTGTCTGATATTATATGGATTCGTCGATTGTTGGATAATCTGTCTCTGTTGCAGACCGGGCCTACTACCATCTTTTGTGACAATACTTCAGCTATTGCGTTAGCTCACAATCCTGTGTTTCATTCACGCACGAAACATATTGAAATTGACTATCATTTTATTAGTCAACATATACACCTTCAAGTGGTCTCTCTTCGGCATATTCACTCCAAGGATCAAATAGCAGATATTCTTACTAAGCCTCTACCTCCTCTTCACTTCACTCAATTACGGGACAAACTCACCATTCGCTCCTCTAATGCTAAGTTTGAGGGGGACTGTTAGAGTATACCGGCAGAAAATGGTTGCTTATCCGGTTTCTAAACACTTGAGTGCGGTAGTGTGAGCACTACCTCTGATCCACTTTTCCCTGGCTTACTGCCATTTGCGGCTAAGTCAGGATTTGCTCCCTTGAGTATACTTTATATAATGTAGCTCTGTAATGGCTTTGGTTAAGAAGAAATTATGAGATCATTTTGAAGCTTCATCTTCTTCTTTGTTTCTCCTCTTAATGTTTTATTGCAGGTTGTTTACATGTACCCTGCTATCTTGTTGTGTATCATAGTTGTACATCCACTGTGTAGCAGATGACTTGACAGGCTATAATTCGCCTCCAGACATAGCTATATATGATGTTTCCAAAGAATAATTTCTCCTCATGCTAAAATAGAGAAAATGTTAGAAGAAGCTTAGAAAGTTCATGTAATTATGTGTTGCACTCAAGTTCTTTATTCCAACTCAAATGTCAACATATTAAGGCTTCGTTTGACATAACTTTTTTATGTACCAAATTTTTTGAACTAAAATTTTTTTTACATGAAATCTATTTTTAAAAACATTAAGAAAGTAGCCGAAGGCTTTTTTTGAGAAAGCTTTCTTAATATTTCTTAAAATATTTTTTTAACATAAAATTTTAATTTTACTAAAACTTTACTTTAAAAACAGTAAGAAAGTAAGTCACCTAAAACGAGAGGCAGTAGCATCACTCATTTCTCTAAGGCAAATCCCATAGAAATATTAAGAAATATTTGATATTTATAAAATATTTCTTCCCACTTAACAACCAATACAAAATACAAAATTGTCGACAGAATAATAAAAAAAAAATAGGCAAGTAATAAATAGATTATCCTCGCAATGAATTATTAATTAGAAAAGCATTACTTTAAACAAAGTATCGTTGCAACAACGAAAATAAATATAAATTTGTTTTTATCCATTCTTCTTCTGAATCAGGAGAATATTAGCTAATCAGATCGGATATGCTATGCTCTCTGCTAAATCATCATAAATCTCAGCTAAATAATACACATTAGTGATAGTAAATTCATAGACATAGTCTTTTATTCCACCCATACAGAGAAGACTATCCAAAAAACAAAAAAACTGAGCACCAGAAAGGGATAGTTTATATTTACATACATAACATTTAAAATTATCCTATTTACATAGATAGCATCATCAGCACAAAGGAAGTTTTAACATCTTTTAGCAAGAAATAGAAGCGCAACAAACTCCTTAAGAGATGAACGCCGGCGACCTCTTTCTCCGGCGGTCATGACGGGAAGATTTCTTGTCGCTGCCGCCGAAGCTGAATATGACCCAAGAGATGATGGAGAGCCAAGCAACGATCACGTAGTAGAGAGCTTCTCCTCCGTTGGCGCTTTCGGACTCTAATCCTTCAGTCTTCATGGCTCCAGGCGCGCTTCTGGCTGCTGCTGCTCTGTTTCTGTTTTATAGCTTTAGTAGATAACTCTCCTTTGTATGCGGTGGTAAGGGGAGAAAGGAAAAGAGATATTTTTAATAATTGGCACTACTACGGTTTCAAAACTCTATAAAAATAATAATATCCTGATTGCTAACGTCAGAGTCTATATCTTCGTTACCAAGTTATTTCGCTTTGGCTATGGAAGCCTTGTTCACACTGCACGCACGTGTTTGACTCAGTTTAGTTGCCGACTTGTATTATTTTTCTTTATAACGGAGAGATAGACAATGATTTAGGCCTCGTTGACGCGAATTTTTATTGCGTCCTACTACTCCCACAAGTGATGTAGAGATACGTCCTCCCAGAATTAAATTCGCGTTAAAAAATGAAAAATACCGAGCAATACCAAACAATAACGAGGAATATCATCATGTGAAGATCAATACCGAGTTATACCGAGCTATACCGAGCAATACAAAAAAAATACCTAGTTTTTCATAGAAAGAACTCGGTATTTTTGTATTGCTCGGTATTGCTCGGTACAGCTCGGTATAACTCGATATTGATTTTCACATGATGATATTCCTCGTTATTATCAAATAATACCTAGCAATACCCAGCAAAAACCGAGTTTTTTGGCGGTGGGAGGACGTATCTCTACGTCAGGTGGGAGGACGCAATAAAAATTCCGTTGACGCGGCTTATTTTTTTCTTGTTCGTTTAACGACGAAGTCTATTATTGTTTGAATATGTCACTTATGTAATTATGTGAAAATATTTTTTTGCAGAATCTTATTTTTTTACTGTTTTGAAAAAAATTTTGATATATGATTCTTCATTGGAGAACTTCATTTGCTCCAATAATATTTTTAAAATTACATTTTACAAAAGTTAAGGGATAACCAAATGAAACCATATTGGAAAATAAACGTATTTGAAAATAATTTAAAAATAAGTGAATTTGGAAGAAAAGAAAATGGTATATGGGTAATAAAAAAGTGGTGAATATATTATGTATCGTTACTCTCCTCAAAAAAACGTGCACTATTTGATATGTATCCAACACAACACGCTTCAAACACATGTCGAACATGTCGAAAATATATTTGATTAAAAAATATTAAATACAAATTAAACATTCATGTTCAACATATGCGACTTATAAATTTAAAAAAATAATTGATATAAATTTCTTTATTTTTTTTTTTTTTTAAAAACATAAAAACTAAATTTTTTATTTTATATCCACAACACTAAATCATTCGTCCACAATCACTATCACATTCATCAAATATTCTCATTTTTATTTTTCTTTAGCAGGTCATGACTTTGATTTCATAGCAATATTTGATATCATTTGAACATTAGCGTCTGTTGTCATTACAATATCAACATTTCAACACCATACAAACATCAAAGTCTAACATTATCTTGACATTGATGCTCGACGCTAACAATTTCTATACTCACAACTTGACAAGAGATTATTCTGTACAAACACCGGAGGGAAAGAACCGTCCGATTTTGTCTCTATCAACAGTAAAAGCGCAGCATGAACATAAAAAATGCAGTTCACTGAACCCTAAACTCAGCCATAGCTTCATAATACTAACAGATAATTAAATGAATATGCCATTCTATGAAGAATGGCAAACTTCAGAGTTGAGCTTGGTTGAATGCAGATCTTCACAAATTATTCATCTACAAAATTTCGTACACAAGATTTGATGTTTAAATATAAATGGTGATGGTAGCAATAGTGTAATTTGAATAAACTAAAACCCTTTTTCTTAATTTCCTTTATACATTTCCATCGTTAGTAACAATCAGGTAAGTTTTGTTACAAATTTATTGTACTAAATGGCGTCTCCCTGTAATGATATATCAAAAAGAAACTACTAATGATTGCTCTATGATAAAAAACCGTGAAGATGAAGAATTTGGGACTAAGGGGACTGGGTAGCAGCAAGCTTCTTCTTTGGAGGCGGGTTACCTCCAGAGAACAGCACATAAAAGTAGAAGCAAAGCATTGCAACACTGCAATTTTCAAAAGAAACTACTAGTTATCTACTAGAATTTGAAGCAAATAAATTTCATGATAATAACATGAATTGGGGAAGGATTACCTCATGAAGATATAAAGCCCAGAAGGAAAGAGGTTCTTTGTCTGTTAAAGAGAGCGAATTATATTAACAACAGAAACCAGATAAAACAAGAAAGAAGACCAAGGCTTAGACTTCGTTTGGGACAGCTTTCTTATTATTTCTTAAAGTAACTTTCTAGTACAAAAATTTAAATTTTTATACTAAAAACCTGCTTTAAGAAGCAGGAAAAAAGCTGTCCCAAATGAAACCTTAGTGTCACTTACCAAGGAATAAGACTGGAAATGTTTCACAAGGAGAGTAGCAGCAATGGCTGTAGTACAACCAAAGCTAAAGCAATTAGAATTTAGAAGATAAATTATTGAGATTCAAATAACCACTTCATAGAATTTCTGCATTACCAAACCTATCTAGAAGTTTATTAACGAAAATCATAGATGAAACAGCGAAGAATACCGTTTAAAACTAGCATTTGTTCGAAATGTAGGCAAATATCCATCACAGTCGCACTTGTGAAGGATCATTTTGATTGAAAAGTAAAAAAAAAATCGGAATGGCAGACATTTTAACTCGATGGTTCAGAAGATGTACTTCTTTTAATTTGGATAATAAATGATGATTATATTTTGCTACCTGCTTGTCCCAACACGAATGGTGAGCTGCTGAGGCCTTTTCTCCAGACCTTCAGGCTAATGGCCGCCAAGACCAATATACCAGCCCCTAGCAAGCTTGTAGTTAAACTTACTGGGTTTCTTGAAAAAAGGAAACCAAAAAGTCCTCCAGCAAACAAAAAACCACCTGAATTATATGTAATTAAGATGTTAATTACAGATTTATCCGTTGGTTAAGTAGAGTTCTTAAGAAAAATGGAATAAGGCAACCCCCTGGGGCGTACTGAAAGAAAAAAAAAATGTTTAGAAACAAGTTGCAGTAATTTATAAACAAAACAAATATGTAAATATATATCGAGGCGATCAATTTAATTAGAAACTAGTACAGTAAAAACAACAGTTGAAGCTTGCAAAAGCAGACAAGAATGGTCTAGATTTGTCACTAAATATAGAACAAATTATTTCCAAGACCAATTCCTTATTCAGTGGCTATTAATAGATTCCGAACATTTAAAACTAGTTGTCTTTTTTTCCCAAGAAATCATGTAGTTAGAAAAAGATTCTTCCTGGCACATTATGAAAAAAATTATAAATAAACGACTGACTAATAATAAAACTTTAATTTTTTTTTAAAGCGGATGATTACATGCCAGAAGGTACAGATGAAAGAAGTATGTCTATCTTAATCTTCAATCGGCCACAAGAAACAACCATTCATGAAAATTCCACGAGGATCAAACAGTAAGGAAAAACTGACATTCATTCAAGCGAATCAAAATCCATCATTATAAATAGCGAAAGGGTATAAATTATTTTCTCAACAAGTATGAAACCAAGAAGGGGATTGGATAAGAAATGCTTGCATAAATTTAGGAAAAGCCTTAGCTGAAATCTGATTTCAGCAATTTTAGAAAGCAACAACAAAAAAATCATGAATTACACTTTTTTTATTGAAAGTTTTATGAAAGAAAAACAAGATACAAGTGGATTTTCAATTTGAGGAAAAGATATGCTCTCCAAAATCTCTAGCCGCTAGATAGAGCACAAACACCCTAAGAACAATCTAAATTCAGCAAATAACGCATACCCCTAACCCTACGAAAATCACATACTTAACGCATACCCCCCCAAAAAAGCACATTGTCCTCAAGGTGGAAAGATAAAAATTGGTTGAGGAACACCTTATCTCTATTGGGGGGGGGGGGGGGGGGGGACTGCCCAGCCCCAAATCTCATACCTCCACTAGGCTCTGCAGCTCCACTAAATAGTACAACCCTGCTCCTTGTATCATCTTGGCCAAAGTTTTGAGTGAAACCATAGTTTCAGACAAGCTATGATCCCCTCTAGTAATCACTTTTCTTCCTTCAACCTTGAACTCCATCGTTAGCGTCTGCCAATCAATCTTGATCTTTCACAACTTCTATAGTCATTTCATTCCCAGGATGACATCAATGCTCTCTAACTCCAATGGGAGAAAGGCCTTTCTCACCTGAACTCCTTGTATGGTCAAAACTACCCCCCTATACACTCCTCTGCCTGTCTAACACGTCATCACCCCATAGCACCCTGTGTCCACCAGTTTCACACCGAATTGGTCTACGACCTAGTTAGAGATGAAGTTGTGGGTAGCCCCACTATCTACCAACGCCACTACCTCTCTATCTGTTGTTTCTCCTCTCACTGTCATGGTGCGATTCAGAGTGAATCCCACCACTGAGTTCAAGGAGACCTACATGTCTAAATGTAGTTGTCCCCCCTCCACCGATGTTCACTCCCACATCACTCCTTAGCTTCCTCGTCATCACAGACGGTGAGAACCTGAAAAGTTTGATCCTTACACTTGTGCCCCGGTGTACACCTATCATTACAACTACAACATAACATTTTTGCCGCCTATCTTGCATCTCCGTTTGTGTAAGGCACTTAAAGTTGTCTCCAGGGCGAACTCCAGTGCCCTTCTCCTTCGGTGCTTCCCTTTGAAACGACATCGTCTGGTTCTTGGTGCCAGGGTCGTAGAGGTACTCTCGTAAGCCCTCTCATGATGTTGATCTTGATGGCCTTCTCCCTCCGAGATTTTTCCTCAACCTTATGAGCAAGCTCCATCATCTCTCTAAGCCCTCCTCTAAGTCTCAACACCCTAAACTCTGCTCGTATGTCCTCTCTAAGCCCCTTCATGAAATTCCCTTCCAACCCTTTCTCGAAAATTCCTCTCAGTCTTCCTAACAGCAGCTCAAACTTCTCCCAAAACTCCATGATTGTCCTCTCTTGAGTTAGGGCATAGGAACTATTCATGGAGGTATCCTTCATGAATGGCTTGGAAATGCTCCAAAAAACACTCCTTCAATTTCCCCCATAAATAGATTGGATATCGAGCCTCCCTCCACTGAAACCAAACAAGGGCTTTTCCCTCCAAACATAGCACTGCCGCCATGAGTTTTTTTCGCTTTTGTTAGGACATTGAACGCAAAGTAACACTCCACCAAATACACCCAACCCTAAGCATCTTCCCCTTCAAACACTGGCATCCTCAACTTTCTCGATTTCGCATCCAAACCCCAATGGCTTCTCCCTCCACTAATTCCTTCTATGTAATGATGGTGTGAATCTCTCCCTTCCTCCCTAGGCTGATTTGGGCCCCATGGCTCCGCCCAACCATGACCTCCTTCCTCCATTCTACTTAGCATATGATATTTGATGGTGTTGAAAAAATTCTACTTATGAGGGAGCTATGATTGATGTGGAGAGCTATCTTCTCAGCAAGAGATTGTTAGGACATATGAATACATTGTGTTTAGTTCATATCATATATTTGAAAATATATATTAATATAGAGATACCAAGTGGTTAGTCTCACTCATAAGTTTAAGTTTTTAGATTGAAAATGAGTTTGATAACAAGTGTAGCAGACCCAATTTTGATCTACAGTACATACAAAAATAATGACTAGTGAACCTTCAAGAAAGCAAACATGACTATGACCAGATCAACTATAGTTATAAAAATTACATTCGCAAGAAAAAAATAATGTGATTTAATGCCAAATTCTCTAATTTCAGTTCATCCATCCAAAATTCCAAACCAAGATGATTGGATAGACTAAACGAAAGATACAAATACTATCACCATGGGAGAGAATCAGAAATCATAATACATGTAGTAGATAAACACTCACCATAGGGGATTCCCAAGCAAAAATCATGTAGTTTTGCATATCCTTTTTGTTCAATAGCACGCTCTTGATGTACATACAGATCTGCTCCTATTTTCTCATCACTCTGTTTTAGAGTCGAATGTGTCTTTATCGCTTCATCCACAAATTTCTCTGAATGACCTTCTGTGAATTTTAAAATAGTATTGTCCTCGTAACCTGGAGTTCTTCTGCTGCTTCCATTAAGGCGCATAGAAACAAATGTCTGGAAACAAAGAAATTTAATTATCAAGCTAATATGCTTAAATGAGTTTCAAAAGCAAAATTTTTTTTTTTTTTTTTCATTTCTTGTTTCAAGCAAAAAAAATTAGCTAGACAATGCTCATGATCTTTAATGCTTGATAGTGATCAGACAAACCCGAAAGCAGGTGAACTAATCTCATTGATAAACGAGAAGGGCCTTGATATACATGGTGGCATTCATTGGCCTAATTTCTAGGTTGGATTGGTATCAAACCCCTTTCATCAGGTACAATCTAGGAAACTAGTTATTTGTACTAAAAAATAAAAAATAAAAATAAAAACCAGTTATTTGTACTAAAACAAAGGGGCATTATAGTTAATTGTTCATATATGATAGTTTGCTTATAATTTTGAGTGATCCATCCCACATGGTTGGGCTCTGTATGATAAAGGTTAGTTCAAAATTTGACTTTGTATACTAGCTCTCACATGGAAGATTCAATGTCTGATACATGACACAGTTGATACAAATGGAAATAAAAGCTTTCTAATCTGGTGATGACTAGACAAGACATTATCGTAACAAAGAAATTGACAAGAAGCGTGAGAAAATGAGCAGTCCCACATTTAAATGATTGAACAATAAGCTGGGTTTTGATATACATGCAATTGGTCTTTACCTATTAGTTGAAGTTTTCAGCTGAATAAATTTGGATAGTGCTTTTGGGTGTAGATTGTGCTTTTGGACTTGCATTACCTTGGGTGTGCTAGTTTCTTTGGTGCCATGGCTTTTGGGCTGACTTGGTTCCTTGGTTTGGGCTTGGTTGTTTCGGGTTTTGCTGCCCAGTTGGGGAGCTGTTGTATTATGCTGCCTTATTCAACTCATTATTGTGAGTTGCTGCCTTTTTCAGCTCATTAATCTGCTGTCCGGATTCATTCCCCCTCTGTTTCGGCCTTCCGGTTCTTCCCCCAGCCCGATCCCTTTCCCCCTGGCGTTGGTTGTTCGTTGGATGTGTCCTGTTGGCCTTTCGAGTGATGCTCCCTTCGGCTGCCTTTTGGCCTTCTACCTCCCCTTTGCTTATTGGATTCATTGGGCGGTTGTTTGGATTGTTGGGCTCCCTCTCCTCTCCTATATATAGTGGCTGATTTGTGACATTTTGAACTGTTTTTTGTGAGTGAAGATATCTAAAAATCTGAGGGTTTCTTCTTGGAAAGCTTGCGAGCTATTTCCAATTCTCTTCTCCTCTCTTTGATTTCATCTTGGGCTTCTTACCCACTTCTTCTCTCCACAAGTTTCCAACCCACTTGTATTTTTCTTCTCAAGCTCTTGAAAGAGTTGTTGGCTTGTTTGGTAGCATTTGCCGGAGGAGTCTTGTGGTGGACGTTGGCCCAAAGTTACTGTGGTGGACCTTTGGTTTGCATGTCTTTCAGCACTTATTATCTTCTACTATTTTGATGCATGTGAGGTGACCACTAGCTGGTTGTTCTGAGGGTAGTTTGTTTTATTTTTATTTTTGTTTTGTTTTGTCTAACTTTCGTTGGTTTTGATGTTTGTTTGGTGTTGGTTTTCTATAATTTGAATTGAGAAAGTTCTACTAGTCATTGTGTTCTCTGTTTTGGTTTTTTTTTCAATCTAGTTGTCTGCATCAAGAACTGGCATTCCACCATATTTTAAATTGGGCAATGACATGAGTAGTTTCAAACTTAGTATGTTGGGAAAGACTAAGATATTATAAGAGTGATCATCCACATATACAAAATAGTAGTGATGGCCATACAAAGAGGCGGTTGGGGAAGGACTCCAAACGTTAAGAGTGAATTAACTCAAGAGAGATAGGTCTATGAGATTGCATGAAAATGAAGGGTAAATGATGATTCTTTGTTAAATAATAAGCATCATATGAGTGATTAGAAGAAGTAGTGCACATTGTAGAATTGCATTTAGCTAAAACAAAAAGTTGAGACATACGAGTGTTCGAGATGACCCCATAGGCCCCTGATGATTTAAATGGATACCAAAGCGAACGGAGTTGTCGATGAGGTGGAGTTGTGTATTAGCCATTATGAGGTCCTTTAAGGAGTGGTATGTTGATCTTCAAGTCTAAAATGATATAGCCATTGGCATTAAATGTAATAGAGCATGGATTGTCATTTGCTAGGTTGTGAATTGAGAGTAAGTTATGGGAAAGAATGGGCACATAAGGTATTTTGAAGAGAATAAGCTTACTCATTGGGAAGGGAGGGATGGCATACAAGTGTTTTGTATTGACAACGAGTGACTATCACCAAGCACCACAAGCTGCAAGCCATGATAGGGTTTGGCATGATGAGTGTTATTTGTTGTAGGATGGGACGTTGCCTCGATATCCAATATCCATTTAGATATTGACGATGAAATAGTGGAGATGAATGAGACTTTAGCCAATAGGGATAGAACAATCGACGAGGTACCATTACATGTTGGCTTATTATGATGCCATTAATTCATCACAGTGTCCTAGTTTCCCATATATTTGGCAATAAACTTATGGTGGTTGGGGGTGTGCAGGGGATTAGCTTACTCGATATCTGGTGGAGTTTGTTCGACCCTATTTATAGACATGGAGTGTTGAACATTCACAGCCAATTGAGATGGGCAAAGTATGAACACAACTGTGAGGACAGCTCTAGGTCTGGATGAAAGGAGGTGTTGAAGCTCCCGAGCTGCTTCACTTGCTAGTTACTTTCTTCGCTACACAAAAAAGAAGAACAAGTCATCCAAACTCATGGGTTAAAGGTGGGTTCATATGGTTGCTTTGAAGGTTTGAAAGGAGGGTGTGAGACCATTCAAGGTGTAGTGAATTATGTTTTCAACATCAGTAGATGATCCGGGTGCAACAAGAGCATCAATTTTGGATTTGATAGTGGAAAGGTATTTGGTCATGGATTGAACCTTCATGGTTGTGTGACATGGCTTATTCTTTAGTTAGATGATTTTGGAACAATTGTTGACTACAACCTTTGTGCAATGGTCATCAAGGTTTCGGAGCATGTATCGAGTGATATGACATAGGGAAGTAATGAGGGAGATATGATAGAGTATAAGATGGTTATAAGATTTTTGTCTATGAATATCTAGGTGTTAGTTTGAGTTGGGAATAATTGAAAAATCATTTAGGAAGATTTGTTTTGTTGGAAATAGGATTGAACCATCACGATATCTAATGAAGTCATTGACAAAAAATATTTTTAGCACTTGTGATCATCATATGGGATGATTTTCCGGAGTGAGTTGGGTGTTGATGATAGGCTTAGCATTGGACATTGAGAATTTTAATTGTACGAATGTTTCCCAACTCAAAGGAAAAAGTAATGGCATTTTGTTGACTTGTGCTGGAATTTGTAAGGAAGGATCCATAGTGGAGAGGTAAGGCTCTCCGAATTGGTTATAGGTAAATATGAATAAAATTAAGGCTGAGGCAAGGCAATCCTAATACCATCAAAAGTTGTATTAACTTGGAGTGCAGCAGTAAATTACCAAATAAGAGAGAGAAAGTAGCAGTATTCATTCCCATTGTATTAACCCGATTACAACGAAGTGATATATACTCTAAGTTGATTCTTGGTTAGTTACATAGAAGTGTAGCAAGAGCTATGACTGAGTAAGAGGTGCGAGTTTGATGGATGGGATTGCAACAGAGTTTGAGTGCATCCCATTTCCTCCTATAACCTAATTCGATGTAGAGAATAAAATATTTACTAGTATATTTGGAACAATGGTGATAATAAAAGTTATCTTCGTACAACTTACATTGAACTTAGGCACCACTATTTCCACAAACACATGTGGCCAAGGAAAGCTTCATTTGCCTTGCTACCCACCTCCCACTTACATTCCTATCATATGTGTGATCTTGATCCTTCACACAAACACTTACGAAACTTTGCTCCATCCTCTGTCCCCCTTCTTGCATCTCACATCCCAATTCAAAAATAGACACAGATAGGTTCTTTGCACACGTAAGTCACTTGGAGGATCGTTGTATAAAGCACATGTCCTGAGAAAATGGGAAAGGAAAAGATGGGAAGGGAGGGAGGGTAGGAAGATAGTAAGAAAGGCATTTCAAATAAAGTGAGAGGATTGGAGGATAAAAATAGGACAAGAGAGCAAAGGTAAAACATTTTGGGTTCCTAACACTACCATGCCAAAATTAACCACAATCTAGTTTGCGCGAAAAGAGAAGGCGAGTCCATACTACCTTAATGGTACGAAATAAAATGATGGAAGCAGGGAGGCGAGAGAGGGACAATAGAGATGATAGAGACAAGGGGAGAAAGGGAGAGAATGTGTGTGGAAAAGATTAGGAACAGGATAGAAAGAAAAACTGCAAAACAAACAAAAGTGTTTGCATTATTACCACATCATTACACAACAAGATCTTGGATAAAAGGGGAGAAAAATCTCACTAGTTGGGAGAAAATAGAGTAATTTGTGTGTGTGTGTGAGAGAGAGAGAGAGAGGGATGGAGAGAAAGAGAGAGAGAGAGAGAGAGAGAGAGAGAGATGTGAGAGGTGGCACCGCTCTTCACCACCCACCTTCAATCATATCATCCCAATAAAATAAGGAAGGAGAGAAAGAAAAGGAAAAATTGGAAAAGATGAAGAGATAGAGAGAGAGAGAGAGAGAGAGAGGAACATAGAGTTGAGTTTGGAGGCATCATACAACTATATCAAAAAAAAAAAAAAGGGAAAGTTGTGGATTGGGGAGATGGAGGTGATGAAATGAGACCACCGGAGTGGGGAGGTAAACTCCATCAACACTTCTTGTTGAATCATAAACAGACAAGAGGTGCACATGGATAGAGTAAGGAAAGAAAAGAGGTTGAGGGAGATAGATGTTGGGAGGTGGCATGAGCGGTGTAGAGTTGAGCTTGGCAAGATTAGAGCAATTAAATTTAGTGAGAACACCCTTCAGCTCAATTTCTAACCCATACCCCCGAAAGAATAATTTCAACCAATTAAATGAATTAAAAATGGAAAACATTGATGAAGATCTAAGCAAAAATAAGGGGCTCAGTTACAGATTTTGAAAAAAGGAAATAATTGCATAAGGCATGAAAGTTGAGGAATCTAGTAAAAAATTAACAATATAGAATGATAAAAGTTGATATCATTCAACATAAGCCCTTCCATCCATCCATCACTTTCTTACCATATTAGCAGACTAAATCTTTTATAGAGTAATGCAGTGGCTCAAAAGCCAATCAGAAATATTTGGGATAAGACCAATCATGATAATAAAGATGATGAGCTTCTTCTATAAATAATAATAATAATAATAATAATAATAAAATGGATAAATACACATGCTTCATAATTTCTAAGAAGTTGAAGCTCGTCAATCAATTTGCGGGTAGATCTCAAAGAAATGATCAACAAATGAAAATTTTTCAATTAAAAAAAAAATGAAATCATGATAAATCAATCAAAATTTGTTATCTATAACACAACCAATTAACATCAGATTCAAAATATTAGGTCCTAATTATCAAAAATATATGGTTTTTCAGAGAAGAAACTGCCAAAGAGTTAGGGAATACCTTTGCTTTAATAGTCATGGGTATCTTAAGGCTACGAATAAACCTTTCATCCAGTCCTGAACTTCTCAAAGAAGGAGCTTTCAATGTAGATGAAGAAAGATAGTGCCCCAATGAGATCCTCTCATTAGCAACGTGAAAACTAGAAAGTTGTAGAGCCTCCATGGATACAAGCAACAACTAAATACCATAGTTAGATTAGCATAACAAAAGGTATTTGAATTCTAATAAATGTAAAGAACTACCAGTGGTTCCAAAATGAATGAGCATAAAAAGCTAATATACAGCTATTGGAAGCTTAAATTACTAACAAGGTAAAATTTGACAACTGCGCCAAACTCTTGGTTTTAGTTAATATCAGTGGTTATTCAAATACTCTTAGGCACCCCCTTTATGCAGGTTAAAAGCAATATTCATTAAAAGGCACCTTTAAGCTTTTTGACAAGAGGCTGTGGATGATGTTTTACATAAATGCATACATGCTAAAATTACATGATATAGTCCAATTAATGAGCAAATCAAATTATTCACACTACTAAGTGTTTCTTTGGTAATGTTGAAAGCCATAAATAGCATGCATAGCAAAAATACAACCTATATGTGCAATTTGATAATTGGCCAAGAGATTGGCACATATCGAAACACCCTCAACAAATAAAAGTTGTCAAGTTCACCCAATGCACTCTCAATACTTTAAAATATGAAAAGGAACAATTGCATGCCAAAGCCAAAGTTTCATCAGACTGGTGGAGCTTCCACTACTCTAAAACTCCAACATGCATGTATATTTGCCTAACATAATCAAAATATAAGAATAAGTAATAAAACCACAAAATTTTATTAATATTGCGGATGGAACAAATTAACTTTTGTTAATATGTTAAGTTCCAATATTTCATAGACAATTTCATTAAATAAATCTCAAAATAAAAATCACATAGAGATTTCAACAAACAGTTTGAATGCACCAAGCATATTGCATCTGAAGATTTATGTTCCATATATGTAGACAATCGCGTTTATCTAAGCCAAATTAATAAAATAATCATGAAAACTTGAACCAAGATTAAGAAGTCTGTAAAACCCGAAAATGCCGTCTAAGACTTCGCACCATTTTCAAAGCGCCGCGACGAGATTTAAGTGAAAAATTCGAGGTTGTCGGATTTCGATGAAAATAATTTTGAAAAATTCTACGCAAAATTCTAAGAAGTTTGATATATAGAACTTGTATTCAATTTCGCTTAAATTAAGAGATATAATTTTTAGAAGTTCAAAAATACCCAAAGTACCCCTAATGTTTATTCAAGCATGGGTTGTTTAAGTGAGGGCATAGAGGTCTTTTGGCAAAACCCATTATCCCTCTATACAAAAACTGAAACCCTTCTCTTCTCCCCCATTCGTTCGTGCGGCCCGAACCGAGCGGAGAAGAGGGAGGAGCGTGCGGGTAGGAGCCGATTTCGGCGAGCTTGGGAGCGGATTCCGGCGGCCAATCTTGGAGGAAAGCGTAGGGAAATCCAAGGGAAGGTTAAGGTATGTTTTTTGCAAGAGTTTTTCTTCCTTTCCCTTGAGTTTTCCCTAAGGAATGAAAACTAGGGTTTTGAAAAAACTTAAGTTTTCTTTGAGATTCTTTTGAGAAAAGTTTAGGGAAGGGTAGTGTGATGTTTCTAAACCCTAATGTGTAATTTCTTTTAACAAAATATGAGTTTTGAAAATTAGGGTTTTGCTTAAAATTGATCTTCTTTAGAAATGCCTTCACAAAAGATATTTCTAAGGGTATGGGGAAGTTTTTATGGGAAGACATTGTAAGGTTTAAGCAAAGTTTTGAGTTTATGGATTTAGGGTTTTTCCCCAATCATGATATTTTTGATCCCCATGGTTTTCATAGGTTGTAGGGAGGATTTTAGAAGCAAATACATGGGTTTTGCTTGAAAACGATATTTTCTAATTTTGATTTATTTAATTCCGAAAATTGAATTTATTTTAATGATGTTTTGAAGGTAAGGAAGGGTGTTGTATGCTTAGAATCTAAGGATTTGGCCTAAACTTTTAATGAGAGAAAATAGATTGAGAGATTTCATGAAATATGGGAAGGGTTTGTTTTGGAACTTAAACAAAACATAGAAAGATCTCTTTATTTACTTTAGAATTAAGGTTTAGTTTATTGTGTAGGAACTAGTCACTTATGCTTTTCTTTAAATGTTTCTTTTAGATATAAATCGTGTGGAGGGAAAGAGTTGATCGGACAAACGAAAGGGGGACACGGATTGAGATAGGTGGAATGGAAGTTTTTATAAATAATAGCTAACCTTTCTTTCATTGCATTTACATAGAAATGATAAACTCCTTCATGCTTATTATGATATCTTTTTATGATTCTTGCTTCTTTGTAAAAGTTCATGGACATTAAAAGCAAAGGTAAAGGTTTTCTTTATGCAAATGCAAAAGTTCTCTTTATCTAAAAGTACAACTTATGGATCTCATGCTCATTTCTCTATTTATGTTATACATGTCTTTCCTCTTGCACGCAAAAGCAAACATAAGCATATCAAGCATGCATTTTCTTTATGGAAACATACAAGTGGATTGTTTAAGAATGATTTACATCAAGCATTTCTTATGGTTATATAAATACTAAATGTATGTGCATGTTGACGCGGGAGTATCACATGGAAAAGGAGGCTCTTATGAGCCATGGAAAAGGAGGCTCTTATGAGCCATGGAAAATGATGGTTCCTATGAACCAATGGAAAAGGAAATGACCAATTTATATGTATCTGATCAGTACAAGTGATACTCCTGAGACTGGTGTTATAGTTATATATATATTAAACTGTTATGAATGTTTCATACACATGTTACATGCAATTGAGATTATCCCTTGAGGCATGATATTTTAACAGGAAAGAAAGGAAAGGTTATAGAAAGATTTAGCATTTGAAAGTTGAGGTAAAGGTATGTTTTTCTTTGAGCACAACTTGTTATATGATTGATGATTCTTTTACTAAATTTACTCAAAGCATGTTATAGTTTTCTCTCTTGATTATATGTTTATTTGAATTTCCATTCTCACCTATTGAGTATAAAACTCACCCTCGTTGTGGGAATACTTTTCAGGAGGATCTAGGATGGGGTAAATGGCTGACCAACCACCGCGTACTTACCGTCGTAGGGAGACGACGGGCGGCAGGTTCTTTTGTGTTTTGATGTTTTGTATAGAACGATTAGAATTAAAATGTAAGAGGAAAAGGTTATACTTATGGATCCTCTTTTGTATCTTTTGTAATCTTAATGCTAAATCCATTGATTGGTGATCTTTGAAAGAAAGAAAAGAAAAAGTTTATGTTTGGAGATTGTAGTGGCTCTTTCTTTATGTTGAAGCTTCATTTTGGAGTTATATTAATTGTTTTGTAAAGTTTCTTTTATCTTCTTTATGTCCGATCTCTATTTCCGCCTCGCACTTGCGAGCTAACCGGGCCGGGTCGTGACAAAGTCGTTGATTATGAACTCGACACTAGCTTGAACCACCTACAAGTCAGAACCAGCCAAGCTTGCGTTGCTTAAGGCCTTGAGTTGCACAAAATCAAATCTCTAACTAGGCCCACAACAATCAACATTAAGCTATTAAACTCATTTGAGAAACTCACAATGTCACCTATCAGTGAAGGTCATTAGCCGAAAAGAACTCATCAACTAGCTCAAAGTACTCGCTAGCTGATTAGGGGTTTGTGTTAGAATAACTCATTAAGAAAGTTCTCATTCAATTCAAAACTGCCCAAAATTCCCTTGACTGGTTGTCGACTACAAGCTAACTCATCCGTTGCTTAGCTAGCTACACCAACATAGACTTCACATCTCTACGTAATTTTGTTACATACCAAGTATGGAATAAATAAATCGGTCCTCCTTTATAAATAGAAGGCCATTGGTTGAGTGCAAGCAAAGGGAAAAACATAATGAATCACATGAAATTTGAGAAATTCAATAGAATTCTAAGAAAATCTTGCTCGTTGAATTGCTACTTGATAACTTAGTTTGACTAGCCCTTCTTTGTTCAGATGGATTTCATATCGTGGACCAATTTTTCTAAGAGATTTATCTAAAGCTAGTCTCTACCTCGCTCTCTCTCCGGCTCATTACGCTTGATACATGTCTTGATAAAATATTGGTATTTTCCACGGCAAACTTATATAACGCATTTTACATACTTCTCATTACAATTTGGAATCTCTCAACCCAACATCGTATCAATAAGTTCCGAAACTTCCAATAACGAGAAAAAGGCATCAGCAAAATTTGTTAGGTTAAGTGGACCGCGATGTCCAAGACCGTCAATGAAGCCTGAAATCCAATCTAGTCGATACGCGGCAGATCCGGCTGCTAGAAGGGGCAGCACAGCAGCAACGGTCACTGCAGCTGCTCTTCTAGCGGACGGGAAGGAAGATAGATGAAGCTTACCTCAATGCCTCGATCTGCCAAGTCTGTCGCCGGACGCCGAGGATGAGCAACCAAACGCTTGCCGCAGGAAGAGGCAGAACAAAGTCAAAAACCTAGAAAGAAGATCGATGGATCGGGACGCTTAGTATAACTTTGACTTCCAAAATTTTAGGGCTTCTTCTATCGGAGCTTGAATTCCTTGATTTACTGCGGGAGAAAGAAGATCATTAAGTGCGAACAGTCCAACTCATAATTTTCCTATGCTAATTTATATTACTTGGTAGTTGGTACTATGAGGCAAGTTGCCACCTTTTTTAAGTTTTTTGACTTCTCAATTTGGTGGCACATTAATTGCTGGCTGGTTCTAAGTTTTTTTTTTTTTCAAACATTTAGATCAATTAAAACAGATTCTTAAACACAAGATATACGAGATTCAAACTCAATATTTTTTAATCGATAGTCTAAACTCTCAACCAAAAGATTAAAATGACCTGTATGTGACTGCCATATGTTCAAATCATGAATTTAAGTTCTCGTGGTTGGAGTACAAAAAACTTAATAATTATGTCAAAACAGGCTGGGTATTGATATTGTTATATTGATTTAAGAAAGAATTTTGTGCTAAATTTATGTTATGTATTTTTAGATTATATGTTAGTTAACAATTATGTTTTATAATTTTACGAGAATATAGTTTTTATGACAAGGTTATTCCTTTTCTATTGCATAAAATGCATTAATAAAAATAATATTTTTAATTAAATTTTTTATTATCTTTAAATTATTAGAAATATATTTTTTGTTGAATCTTTTAATTTCAAAATTCGTAAATTATACTATTGTTGCGTGCTAAAATATTTGTAAAAAATTCAGGACATAGATAAAAAATATATATTATAAAAGACACTACAATTTATATGTTGAAAACTAAAGAAGGGACAACACACAACTCTCCTTGGCCTATTGGTTGAAAGCTTGGGCTTCCAACTAAGAGGTCCAACGTTCGAGTCCATGTGTATGCGTTGTGTGTGTGAGTTTGCCTTACAGGGCCTAAATGTCCCAAAAAAAAAAAAGAAGGGACAACTGGCAAAATTTGGCACAATTGAAATTAATTTATTGTGTTTGTTATTGATTATAAATGATGTCTAATACATCATCAAAAATCATCTTCATCAAGCATGAATCTTTCTACATATCTAAATTGGAAAATTCTAAAATTAAATTTGGGACCATCCAAACACTTATTTCAATAAACCTACATTCAAATTAAATGTCTCAATGAGACGAACCCAACGACACCAAAATTGGTCCAATATGAGCTCAAACGACCAAATCAAGAGTTCAAAGCATATTTGGACACTTCAAAGCATCAATTTGATGATTAAATAATATTCAAATATGGTATGCTTATAGTCGAATCGAGCGGCTCAACGAGGCAAATACAACAAGCCTAAGATCACTTAATTTTGATATGATTAAGACACTTAAAATGTTGCATGAATGCTCTATGATTAAAGGGATAAAAAAGATACGTTCAATGAAACACTCCTGATTTGCTCGAGATTTCTCTATTTTTATGAAACATGTCACTCTCAAAATCTATAAATAGACCTTTAGTCTCTACATGAAGGTGACTTTGGAGGAGAAGGCTTGGACCCTGGAATAAATGCTCAAGAGAGCTCTGAGGTTTGAAGAATCTCACAGCTCCAACTTGGCATCACCGTCGGCAAACACTCGTCGTCTGGCCATCGTTGTTGGACCTTCACAAGACCATCAGAATTAGACCTCAATCTGGCAACCATTGTCCAGTCTCTGAAAGACCTTTTTCCACCAAGCAATGGTCCCTTCAAGCTATATTGCCAAGAACAGTCCCTCCAACCTCCGTCGCCCGCCGATTTGGGTCCCTTAGACCTATGTTGCCTGTCAACTAGGATCCTTCCAACCTTCGTTGCCCCCCTATTATGGTATCTCCATCCTCTATTTCGAAACAACTATCCCATCAACCTCAATCACCCAACTATGCTCCCCTCTGACCACCATCACCCACCAATTACAAACCCTATGACCTTTATCCCTAACAATAGTCCCTTCGACCTCAATCGCCCAACTACGATCTCTTCAACCTTCATCGTCCGACTACGATTCATTTAACCTCTATCGCCTGATAATGGTCCCCTCGTTCTCAGTAGCCTGACTATGGACCATCTAACCTTCATCACTTAGCTACAATTCCTTTGACCTTTGTCACTCAACAAATGTTTCTTCGACCTCAGTCATCCGACTATAGTCTCGACTATGGTTCTTTCAACCTCTATCACCCGATAATGTTATTCTTGACCTTAATTGCATGATTATGATTCCTCTGACCATTATTGCCCACCGACTATATAGTTCCTCCAACCTCTATCGTCAGCCAACTATGATTCCTTTGACTTTTATGACCCGACAATAGTCACCTCAATCTTACTTGTCTATCATCACTCTATTTTGAGTCCATGAATTAAGACGCTTTAATGCCAAATAAATAATTTATAATCAAAATATTCAATATGAGTCATCCATTGGATTGCTATAGAATTTTTGCTAGAGTGCCCACTCTCAAAAACCGTAAATAAATCCTATTATGTGCATCAAAGGGAGTTAAACTTAAGATTAGAAAAAGGTTGGATATCTAAAGAGCTTTAAAGCTCTACTAGGCATTCAACGCTGTCGATTACAACTAGCCATTACATTACCACCTTTGTCAGACAAATGTTGCTATTGAACCACTAACGTGTTCTTATCACCACCATTTCGTATTCATAGTCTATTCTCCATCATCCAATTATGATCTCAAAGCTCAATCATCTAGCCATTATCGTTTGGCCATCATCATTGGACTAGGTCATCTAACCATTATTATCCGACAATCATTATTCGAATGCAATTGTCCATCATTTACCCTTTGATACTTCTCTCACAATTTATGCTACAACTACAATAGACAAAGTAAAGTGCTCACAATTTTATAATCTCATCTTTTTTTAGTTGGGAAAAAAGGTGCTTCTATAACTTCAAATATATCAAAAAAAAAAAAAAAGGAGGCGTCTAATTGAGAATTAGAATAAAAAAAAAAATAATTTGGACATATGGGAAAGACAAATGTATGGATTTCATGCATTGCATCAAAACTAATGTAACTTTATGGCTACAAAATCAATAAAGCATGCGATGTTGAATCCTGCCTATAGATCCAGCCATCCAATCAACAACATGACGGTGAACCAAGCAATATCCACAACATTGCATACCAATATATAATAAATAAATGAAATAATAATATATATATATATATATATATATATATATATATATATATATATATATATATATATATATATATATATATATATATATATATATATATATATATATATATATATATATTTATATTTCATAAGCCTAGATTTATGTTTTTATTTAAAATAATTTTTTTTTCTGTTTTATTTTTCAGACAACAATCACAATTCTTTGGGAAGCATTTTTTTCACTAATTTATAAAAAATTATACTAAGAAGGTGATTCTTTTGGGGATATTTTCTTACTGTTTCTTAAAGCAGATTTATAGTATTAGAATATTACTTTAAGGGGCTGTTTGGTATCGGATTTACAGCGGGATTTAAGTCGGATTTACGCTAAATCCAGCCAAACAGTTTTTGTGCGCGCGTTAAATCCCAGGATTCGGCAAATCCCGGATTTACGGATTTAGGGCTTAAATCCGGGATTTAATAAATCCGAGGGGTAGCCGGATTTATTAAATCCGACGGGATTTATCGGAAGAAGCGCGCCAAAGGGAGAAAGTTACCTTCACAGCCAGCGAGCTCCCGTTCTTGCTTCCGATCAAAATGTAGAAATTTCCGATCCGACGGGAAGGGACAGACGTCGAAGGAGCGAAGTTGAACAGTCTCGAAGGAAACGAAGAAGCGACGCATGCAATCTCTACACCTCCTGCGAAGCAACGAAGCCTAACAGCAACAACCTCCTGCGAAGCAACGAAGCCTAACAACAACGACTAAAAGAGAAGATGAAAGGCAAACCTAGACGCCTCTAAGTTATTATTTATTAACTTAATTAATATATTTTAAAATATTAATAAATAAGTAAAATAATTAATTGTATAATTAGTGCATAAATTTATTATCTAATTTAACTTAATTGTACAATTAGTTATTAAATATTAATAGAATTAGCTTAATTAATATAACTTAATATGTTTGTATTATTAAATATTTAATTAATAGTGTAAATAATAATTAATGAATAATTTGTACTTAATATGTTATTAAATTTATAATACCTTAATTTTTATTTTTAATTATAAATTTATTTTTTAATTTATAATTATATTCTTCACATTTAAATCCCTAACTGCCATAAATCCTAAAATATGTTACCAAACAGTTTATAAGGATTTAATAAAATTTAACATTTGACATACCAAACAGTTTTCAGGATTTAACACATTTCGGATTTACTAAATCCGGATTTACAGGATTTACTAAATCCCACTAGAGTTAAATCCCACTTGTTGCCAAACAGCCCCTAAGAAGTAGTGATAATGTTGTCCCAAACAAATATAAAATATTACTTTTTTAAGCAGCTTTATAAAACAATAAGAAAATATTTCTAAATGAAGTGTTAATAAATAGGATTAAATTCTAATAATGTTGTTAGGAATATAAAATTTGTGAGAAGAAATGACATTTATCAACATAATACTATTTAAAGTCCAAAAAAGCCTAAATAGCAAAATAAACTTTAAAGAATGGTGACCATCGAGCTTAACCGTTATGCCGGACTTTACTGAACAGACGAGAAGCCGTTGATTCCACGTTAATTTTCTTGTACTTTATTGCACCGTTATCTCCCCAACCGGTTTGAACTAAAATATTTTATAAGGAAATCATTTTCTTAATACTTTAATTTGAATATTCTATTTTGTTGGCTTTGTATTGAATAGGCAGCGCAATCATTTCTACGGGCGAAGTCTACAGCAGAGAGGTAAAGGAGCTAGCTGGCGTTGAAACTAGAGGTGTTTCACGCTTTAAAGCAATAGAATATTCATAGCGGATCAAATATGATGGAACACAGATGTGAAAAAAAATAAAAAAGTTCGCGAATTCCTGGTATAAATTTAAATCAAGAATATTTATTTTATTTAAAATTAAGTTTCTTACTAGCTAAAATATTCGCAACGTTAAAGTAGAGAAAATTTTTGTCTTAGTGCTACACGGATACTTATCACATAAATAGATAAATTATAAACACATTAACTTTTATGTGGAAAATCTTAAAAAAAGATAAAAATAACGGGGTTGCACATAGTTGAAATGATTATATTAGTGTTTAATTGATTACAAAAATCATAGCTAAACTTGAGAATGATTAGATTACAAAAGTCCAAGAGGTGAGATGAATTTCTTATGGATGGTGATAGTCAGGTATGTGTCTGACGATATAGAGTGAAAGTCCCACAACTGTCAAGCAGATGTCCGACGAGGGTTGATGGCTGGGCGGATGTCCGGCGACGTTCGGTGGTCGGATGAAAGTTCGGCGATGATTGGTGCTCAGCGGTGGTCGAGGGGGGAGAAATCTGATGGCAAAAGAGCTCCAATTTTCTTTTATTCTTTCTCTTACTTACAATGAAAAATGAATGATCTATTTATAGTTTTTTGTGAGTCGCATGACCAGTAAATAAAAAGAAGATTAAATGCACATTGAGAGTATTTCAAATGATCGATTAATAGCAACTCCCTTGATCATGGGTCGTTTATCAAGTATTTAAGTACATAAATGATGTCATAATTTGATGATCTTGGCTCATTGGATTTTTCTCACCGAGCCGCTCAATTCGACAATTAGCATGCTATATTTGGTATAATTTTATTATCCAAAATATTCTTTGAAACTTCAAAATATACCTCGGGGCCCTCAATTTGGACTCTTTTGGGTTCGGTCTGAACTGATTTTGGTGTTGTTGGGTTCACCTCTTACAGGCAATCAATTCGACTATAAGTTTGCTGAAATTGAAGCACGGTCAACTTCAGATTTAATTTTGGAAGTTTTAAATTATAATTTGTCTCGAGATTCATGCCATTTCAGGATAATTTTAATGATATATCCAATTTAAATGTTTCATAGATTAAGATGCTCAATTTAATGAGTGACTTTACACTAAGAGATACACTACTAAATATGTTTATATCTTAAAAAGTTGAAATAGCTCCCCTTACAAATAAAGTTACGAGTCGCCTTAGATATTTTGGTCACATAAAACATTATCTTTCCAATGACTAGGAGAGTAGATGCGTTACATCTAATTTATGTTAAGGAAGTTATAGATAGACTTCAAAAAAATTTGTTAAAAAAATATTTTAAAATGTCATTTTTTTATATTTAAATTAGAATTTGACAATTAATAAGACACAATATTGAAAAAGATGCATAAAAAACAACCCTACGTAGAAAGATTAAAGACTTGATGTTATTGTATAAATATATGATTTATGATTATGCTAATATACAACTTTAATCTTTTAATTAAATATATTCTCAAAATTTAAACCCCATCTTCAAAAGAATACTTGAGATAACTTTTGGCCAAAAAATGTTCACTATTTTTCAAAAATCTTTAAAATAAAAAACTTTTTGATACCATACTCTAAAAGGTCTTCAACTTATGAACTTTTATTAGGTCCTTTGACCGGATGTAGCTCTACGTTCAGTTATCATTGAGTTACTCGGTTTTTTCTCGGTGTTTGCTCGGTATTGCTTGGCGATAACGAGAAATACCGCTCTGTGAAGATCAATACCGAGTAATACCGAGCAATATCGAGTAATACCGAGTTTTTTTCTAAAACTCGGTATTTTCTAGAAAAACTCGGTATTACTCGATATTGCTCGGTATTTATCTTCACATAATGGTATTTCTCGTTATTGCCGGTATTACTCGATATTTGCTCGGTATTTTTCATTTTGTGTCTGCTACGTGGCGCGATCTCAACGCCGGCCAAACGTAGGTCTACGTACATTCACCGGATCAAATAAAAGTTCTCAACTTATAGATTAAGACTTTGTAAAGCAGTTTTCAGTAAAAAAAATTTTGAAGTATAAATTTTTGTACTAAAAAGTTATAAAAAAGTTGTGCCAAATGAAACCTCAGATAAAGTTCATTAGATGTTTAAGTGCAATGATGTCCACATTTTCATTTAAATTTTCCGATTAAAATAATTTCTAAATTTTGTGTTAAATAATGCGTATAAATTTGCTTTTTTTTTTTTAAGATGTTAATTGTTTTTCTTGACAACAAACGCAATGATTCACAACCAAGAAAATTAAATGTGATGCAAAACATTAAAGAAAATGACTAATTTTATCTTAAAATATTATGCAAGAACATTTAATGATCTTATCATTAGAAAATATATTTACAATTATACAGTGAACTATCTAAGATTACTCTACTTAGAATTAATTAACTACAGCTAGCATGGATTATGATAGGATTAGTTGTGCAGTGCATCCAATCCCTACTTAGGGCATCCTCAACTGAAAAATTCATATTCACTCTAAAATATAATAATACTTCTTTAACCAAATTCCATTTCATAATTCAAAAAGTATAAATTATGATTATATTCTTTTAAAAATATAAAAAATGATTTTTGTGACCGCGAATAGTACTTCTGTGTTCGGGTGGAGCAGTTCACAATTGACAAATGCTGGGTTATCGTTCACTTGGAGGAGAAATTATTCTATGCGAACATCGGGCAATCCGAAGTCCAATCAAAACGCACCACGCCACCTGGTACGCAGCGGTACCCAACATCGATACCGAGCAAAAAAGTAACGTGAAGCATTCTGATTAGCCTACGAACAACATTCGGTATCCGTACAAAATAATTCATCCGCTTGAAGATGACCATACATACTTAACAATCTCATGAATATATGAACTAAATCCTGCCGGAAGAGACACAAAAATGTCTCAAGATTTCAACTAAGAAGAACCTAACATATCCTAATGAATCTATTTAATCTAAATTACTGAAAATTCAATGCTCACATGTGATACGTAACCCTAATGTCGGTTGGACGTCGCCTGCCTTCCGGATAGTCCGGATTCGAATTTCTCCAATACGACCGTTGACTAACGGGTAATCGGATACTAACCCGAATCTGTTAAGGAAAACTCAATGCCTTCACCGCCTCTTGGGTCACCCAACGCATACAAATTCATTCCCGTTTTCTCCTCCCTCTCTCGCATTCCAGGGAGCGGATTTGGCTACGAAGCGCGCAAAGGGAATCCATTTCTCTTTCAATAGTCCAATCCCAATCACGATAAAGCAGAAAATTCCGATTGAATTCCCGTCCAGGTCGAAATCTCTTCATATCGTTCGCGTTATATCATCTTAACTGTTCATCGTTTATGCTTGAATAGTTTTTTTTTTTTTTTTCATTTCATGTTTAGGTTGTTCTTTTTGTTTCGCAAAGATTGGTTCTTTTGTTCATTTTGGGTTTACGGATTGTTAAGGGATTTCGCCGTATTGCGGCACAATTTTTCCGGCATGTTTTTTTCAAAATTGTCCGCGGCATGTTTTATTGGAGGACAGGTCAACGCAAGGCGTGTTTTCTGTTACCTGTTGGGATTTAATGCAGGGAGAATTGGTTATTTATTAATTTCCTGCGTTATAGTGCTTAATTACCTTCATGTTTCTTATCTTTTGTTGACGAATGTTTGGCTCTTTCAACGAATGCTCTCTAATTTGCTCATGTGGTCACGCGGCCTTCCCATTGAAGAGTTTATTTGCCGGAAGCTTCATATTTACAGAAATGTTTTGTTTGCTAGATTGAATGGTTTGGACCTGATCGGTGTTCATGCTATGTTTGTTTAAGATTTGGACTATTGAACAAACTTGCTGATGTTAAATTTTATAGTTTTTGAGTTTAAGTTGATTAGTGTTTATTTTAATCTGAAATTTCCTAGGTTTCTTTCTTCTTTCTTTTATATCCCTTCAAGTAATATTTTAGCTGGCATGATGTCTTGTTCTACCTAACAGAACCAAGTATTCTTGCTGACTTAAACAGGAGTTAGTTCAAGAAAACATCGAGTTCCCAATTTTTAGATGCTCCATTTAGAGTTTGTTTGCGGCAGCTTATTTACAGTTTTGATTTCAGGATAGTTGCCACATTATGTTTGGCTACACCTCTCTTTTGGTTTTTCAAAAATTTCTGTGATGAGAAACTTCTTCTTAGAACAAGTTCTTTTAGAGTATAACAACAACAATATCGAGCCTTTGTCCCGTTATGTGGGTCGGCTACATGAATACTTTTTCGTCATTGAGTCCTGTTAAAAGTTAACAAGTTCTTTTAGAGTGCGCTAAAAAAAAATATCTGACTTCTTAAAATAAAATAAAATAAATTATAATCCTGACAATAACTTTTGAAAATTTATTTTTCCTATAATAATTTTACAACTATTTTCACATATAATTGCATCTCCCCACACGAATAATTATTCTAAATTATAAGCAACAATATTATAATTTGATATTTCCTCAACTTCATCTTTTATTATTATTAATTTTTTTTTGTGTTTGATTGATTTATGTGAAGAAAGTGTTCCAACGTAAGTAAAATAAAATACTAGTAAACATTACCAAATAAAACTATATTTTCATAACATTCTTTGTCTCAACATCCTGGAAGCTCTTTTTTAACGGCCATCCTTATACTTTTACTATTTCTAATAAATGAGAGGATAATTACTGAGAGCTTTGTCTCGTCCCACACATGAGATATTTGTCCATGCCTATTTTTGGACTCTTTGTTCACTGCTTGCACATTGAAAGCATAAAACAAGTTTTTTGTTGTTTTCCAATCCTCTTCAACTTCATGAATTTCAAATGCTTGTGATGGACCGCTGTACCCAAAAACTTCTAGTGCTTTTTGAACTGTGCGAGGCTTTGTTCCACACAGCAAAGTATTAATGTATTATCCGCCATTCTACCTAATTATCTTCCCAGCGAAGTATTAACAGTCAGACTTTTATCATTCATACTTGAACAAAAAGCAAACCCAACATTTGGAATTAGGTAAAGGTTGACATATTTGTAAGTCTCCTGTGTGCACGTTTGCCATGATATTGTTTGTCATGTTTCTTCTTGTAGTCAGGCCTAATTCATTTATAAGTTAAGAACTGGTTAATGCTACAACACTTTGAGAATTACAGAAAATCAGAAAATTTGCTTGGGGGCTGCCACCGTCTAATATTTTTTTTTCCTTTTTTGCTTTAAATTGGTCTTCTGGAATTCCAAACATGTAACTTTGCACTTGCCAGTGCATAACGAAACTGTTTTTAGAGTGCAATGGAACTTAATGGCATGCAAAATGTACAATAATCATACCATGGTTTCGATCATCAGATAGTCAAAGAGCTTGTACAGGTCTGATAGCATGAAAAAGTGTTTCAGTTGTTCTTCAAATGTGGCACTATTTACTATCCAAATGCTTTAGAGTTTTGATAGGAAATACTTGATTTCAAGTAGTTCCTAACCAAAACTGAAGCCGAACAAGGAGAAAAACTGCTGTCTCCAACAGTGGACAGCAACTATGCGCAGGAAAAACAGTGAATATTGCGAGAATATTGGGAGACAACGCAAGCAAAGACTTGTATTTTTACTAGTAGACGAAACAAATAGCAAGATACAATTTGTTCTTCAATTCGAGAGGAAGAACGTACTCTCCAAAGTCTCCGGCGAAGCCAAGAGCCCAAGACAAAACCTAGATCTCAAAGAGAAAACTCAAATTCCAGATAAGCCGCCAATCCCCCCAAAACTCCTAATTATACAAAATAATCATAAAGGACAATAATGGACTTCCTAAAACAGCCTCCCATTCAAAAATTTTCCCTCCCCCATGCGTTTTAGCCGCTGTTTGGGCCCCCCGACACGCGCTCCGCGCGTTCCGTCTGGTTCCGCCCGACGTTGGTTCGTCGGGTGTAGAACCGGACCGGTCCAGCTGGGACCGGTCCAGGCGTAACATTACTCCCCTCCAAAAAAACTCACCTTGTCCTCAAGGTGAAAGGAGGGGAATTGCTCTTTCACTCTTTCAAACGGCTCCCAAGTCGCGTCGAACTCAGGGAGGTCCTTCCATTGAATCAACACTTCCTTGTTGCCTTCTTGATCTGATCTTACCCCCATAAGCTCGAGGGGCTCCAATATCACTTCCCAATCCTCCGTCATTGTTGCTGGTAATGCGGAGCTAATTGCGTGCTCCCCGAGGGCTCTCCTCAGCTGTGACACATGGAACACTGGATGTATAGTAGCATAGGGAGGTAACTTCAAACGATACGCTACTGCTCCCACCCTCCCCAAGATCTCATACGGGCCAAAGTATCTCGGGGCCAGCTTCTCGTTCCTCCTGCTAGCCACTGATCTCTGTCTGTAGGGTCTTAGCTTTAAAAACACTTTTTCCCCCACTTCATATTGTATGTCTCTTCTATGGGTATCTGCTCGCTTCTTCATTATTTGTTGTGCCCCTCTCCAGATGTTTCTTCAACTCTTCCAACACCTGGTCCCTCTCCTCTAAGTACTGTTCGACTGAAGAGACAGGTGTATGTCCCTTCCCATAATGTACTAAGTGTGGGGGGTCTCTTCCATAGAGCACCTTGAAAGGAGTCATCTGGGATGCCGAATGGTAAGAAGTGTTATACCAGTACTCCGCCCATGGCAACCATTTAGCCCATTTCCTGGGTGTTTCAGAGGCAAAACACCTCAAATAAGTCTCCAAACTCCGGTTGACAACTTCTGTTTGTCCATCTGTCTGTGGGTGGTACGCGGTGCTCCTCTTGAGAGTTGTGCCCTGCATTCTGAACAGTTCTCTCCAAAACTGACTGAGGAACACTTTGTCTCTGTCCGACACAATAGATTCTGGAATCCCGTGTAATCGAACCACTTCCCTGATAAATGCTGCCGCCACTGACACTGCGGTGTAAGGATGTCGTAGGAGGATAAAATGTGCGTATTTACTGAGTCGATCCACCACCACAAAGATAACTGTGAACCCTTCTGAACGTGGTAGGCCGTCAATAAAATCCATAGACACTTCCTCCCATACTCTGTTTGGAAGTGCTAATGGTTGGAGCAGTCCCCCTGGTGCCATGGCCATGTATTTATTTCTCTGACACACCTCACACCTTGCCACCATCTCCTCAACATCCTTATACATCCCCTTCCAGTAGAGCTCCGATGCCAACCTCCTATATGTCTTATGTACTCCTGAATGACCCCCAACTGCGCTGCCGTGGAATTCCTGCAATATGTGAGGGATGTGTACTGATGTTCGTGGCATCACAAACCTTCCCTGATAGAGTAGCCTCTCTCCCTCCAGATAGTACCCTGAATGATTGCTACTGCCCTTCATCAAGCCTTCTCTGACCTTCTTCAATTCTTCATTCTGCATACTCTCTTCTTGGATGGCCCCCCAATCAATCATCAAAGGGACTGAAACTGCCACCACCTCCTGAAGTTCCCCCCACACACCTAGACAAGGCATCAGCTGCCTTATTCTCCCACCCCCCGGCCGATACTGGATCTCAAAATCATAACCCAACAACTTTGACAGCCACCTCTGATGTTCCTCAGTAACCATCCTTTGCTCCAGCAGGTATTTCAGACTCCTCTGATCGGTACGAACAATGAAATGTCGTCCCAAAAGATAAGGGCGCCATTTCTGAATGGCCAAGACTATGGCCATCAGCTCTCTCTCATACACTGATTTCAATCTAGCCCTAGTCGATAGCACCTGACTGAAATATGCTATAGGCCGGTGATTCTGCATCAATACTGCGCCTAAGCCATACCCTGACGCATCAGTCTCTACCACGAATACCTGGCTGAAATCTGGGAGTGCTAGAACTGGTACAGTGGTCATGGCTTTCTTTAACCTTTCGAAGGCCTGGGTCGCTGCATCACCCCAGGAGAAGTTGTCTTTCTTTAACTGCTCCGTCAATGGCCAGGCGATGGAACTGTACCCCTTCACAAACCTCCTGTAGTATCCCGTCAGTCCCAAGAAACCTCTCAACCCCCTGATGTTCTTGGGTATGGGCCATTTCTGCATTGCTTCAATTTTGGACTGGTCAGCTGCAACTCCCTCTTGAGACACTATATGTCCCAAATATTCTACCTTTGATTGGGCAAAACTGCATTTTTTTAAATTAGCTCTCAGCTGATGTGCCTGTAGGATCCCCAAAACCTCCTTTAGATGCTCTAAATGTTCCTCCTCGGTCTGGCTGTACACCAAAATATCATCAAAGAAGACTAGCACAAACTTCCTCAAGTGTTGCCTGAACACCCTGTTCATCAAGGACTGAAAGGTAGCGGGGGCGTTAGTAAGCCCAAATGGCATCACTAAGAACTCATAGTGCCCCTCGTGTGTTCTGAACGCAGTCTTCTGAATGTCACCTTCCTTCATTCTGATTTGGTGGTAGCCCGACTTAAGGTCCATTTTTGAAAACACCACCGCTCCTTGCAACTCATCTAATAACTCATCAATCACTGGAATGGGGAATTTGTCTGGTACTGTCTCCTTGTTCAGGGCTCTGTAGTCCACGCAAAACCTCCAGCTTCCATCCTTCTTTTTGACCAGTAAAACTGGACTGGAGAAAGGACTCACACTGGGTCTGACGATCCCTGCCTCCAACATCTCCTTGATCAGTTTCTCGATTTCATCTTTCTGAATCTGGGGGTAGCGATATGGTCTAACACTGATTGGTGACACTCCCTCTTTCAGAAGAATGGCGTGCTCTTGCTCTCTAGGGGGTGGCAATCCCTGGGGTGGCTGGAACACCTCCCTATACTGCTGTATGAGCGGTTGCACCACCTGTGGAATGTCTCCTTCTCCCCCCACACTGACCCTCTCCAAACGTTGAAGCTCCACCAAAAATCCTCCTCCCACCTCCTGTATGGATCTGATCATAGATTTGAGAGATACGACTGCTCTTGTCAGCCCTGCATCCCCCTGGATCACCTTCCTCTGCCCTTCTATCATTAGCTCCATCCTCAGAGCACCCCAGTTGACCTTGGTCTCCCCCAGAGTCTGTAGCCATTTCATCCCTAGGATGACATCTGTATTTCCCAATTCTAAGGGAAGGAAATCCTCCCTGACCTGTAGCCCTTGGATGGTCAGGACCACTCCCCGACAAATTCCTCTCCCCATCTCCACCTTCCCCGTGCCCATCATCACCCCATAGCCTCCTGTGTCGACTAGCTCCATCCCTAACTGATCCACGATCTGAGCAGAAATGAAATTGTGGGTTGCACCACTATCGATCAACACCAACACTTCGCGGTCAGCTATCTCTCCTCTTACTTTCATAGTGTGACTCGGAGTGAATCCCACTACTGAGTTCAGAGAGACTTCTGCCACATCCAAGTGCAGCTTCTCCTCTCCTTCTGACCCGCTCCCACCTCCCTCTTCGTCTTCCTCGTCTTCACACACGAGGAGAACCTGAAGAGTTCTATCCTTGCACCGGTGTCCGGGCATGTACTTCTCATCACATCGAAAACATAACCCCTTTGCCCTCTTCTCCTGCATCTCCTTCTCGGTCAGCCGTTTGAACTGTCCCCCGTTTCCTCCTCCTCCCATTCTCTCCTTTGGTGTCTCCTTCAGACTCCCTGAGGATCCCACCTTTGAAGGCAAGATCGTAGTCGTCATCCTGTGCGATCCCCCTGAGTAGTTGCCTCGAGCTCCTCTTTCTGACTTCTTTTGATCTTCCACCAGTTGTGCAAGCTCCATCGCCTTGCCTAAATTCCTTGGCTCCAGCACTCTGACCGCTGTTCTTATCTCAGGTTTGAGCCCCTTCATGAAATTTCCCTCCAGGGCTGATTCGGAGATATGATCCAAACGGCTCGCTAAGTACTCGAATCTGTCTCGGTAGTCGGCCACGGTCCCCTCCTGAGTCAGGGCAAAGAACTGTTCATAGAAGTCTCTCCCCCGTCGGCTCGGAAACGCTCTAATAAACAGTCCTTGAACTCTCGCCAAGTCCTGATAGGCTCTCTTCTGTCTCTCCACTGATACCATGCCAGCGCCTTCCCTTCCAGACACAAACCTGCTGCCGTCAGTTTTTCATCATCTGTCAACCCGTTGACAGCGAAATAACGCTCCACCTTGTATATCCAGCCGTGGCCATCTTCACCCTCAAAGATGGGCATCTTCAACTTCCTCACCTTCGGATCCCTTCCGTTACCCCGGAACTCTCCATAACCTCCCATTCCTCGAGGAGGAGGTGCTCCCCAAGTGTCCCGATCCTCCCTCCGACGTTGGTAATCCGTCATAATCTTCGTCAAAATCAGCACCTCGACGCTGAAATTCAGCACCTCGACGCTGATATTCTTCTCTCCTTTCTCCTCCAAAATCTGCACTACCTTCATATTCCCCCCCCCCTCCTGCTTCCAAAATCCACACCTCGACGCTGAAATTCAGCACCTCGACGCTGAAAATCAGCACCTCGACGCTGAAAATCAGCACCTCGACGATCATTCCCCGTGCTTATCTCCTCTCTGGAGAATGGCTCTAGAGGTGGCATGTCGTCGTCACCTTCAAGAATCTCCACCTCCGGATTCCTCCTCCCCCGGATTGGGTTCGGATTTCCTCCTACGCCATGGCCGTCAGTGGTCTCTCTCACTTCCGATGTGTCCGGATGGGTCTTCATCTCCAATAATTTCTTCATCATTTCTTCCATCGCCGCGAACCTCCCTTCCAACCTCTCATTGTTGGTGGAGATCTCCATGAATTTCCCCTCCAGATCTGTCTTCAGTTGACCAAACTCGCCTTCTAAAGCTTCCACCTTCTTCCCGGCCATCTTTCTTTTAACGGATCCACAAAAATCTTTTTCCGGAGACGACGATCTTGCTGAAATTTCAGAATTTCAGCCGCCGGTTGTCCCGAATCGGAGCTCTGATACCAATTTGATAGGAAATACTTGATTTCAAGTAGTTCCTAACCAAAACTGAAGCCGAACAAGGAGAAAAACTGCTGTCTCCAACAGTGGACAGCAACTATGCGCAGGAAAAAACAGTGAATATTGCGAGAATATTGGGAGACAACGCAAGCAAAGACTTGTATTTTTACTAGTAGACGAAACAAATAGCAAGATACAATTTGTTCTTCAATTCGAGAGGAAGAACGTACTCTCCAAAGTCTCCGGCGAAGCCAAGAGCCCAAGACAAAACCTAGATCTCAAAGAGAAAACTCAAATTCCAGATAAGCCGCCAATCCCCCCAAAACTCCTAATTATACAAAATAATCATAAAGGACAATAATGGACTTCCTAAAACAGCCTCCCATTCAAAAATTTTCCCTCCCCCATGCGTTTTAGCCGCTGTTTGGGCCCCCCGACACGCGCTCCGCGCGTTCCGTCTGGTTCCGCCCGACGTTGGTTCGTCGGGTGTAGAACCGGACCGGTCCAGCTGGGACCGGTCCAGGCGTAACAAGTTTCTACTCAATCAATATAGCCATATAGGGTGTAGCAGACAAGTTTTTCTTTATAAAGTTTCAATGGCCTCAAATTATTTTGTTAGGTGAATCAGTATGTTTTGATTCCTCATGAAGATGAGTATGCTCATTTCATTCTCAGATATTTTTGATTTATATCTACTCCTTAGTCCTTACAATATTTCTTGTGGTTCGAATATATCAGAGCTATCAATATTCATGCTCATATTATTGGGTGATGCAGATAACTTCTTTTGATGATCAAGGTCCAAAACTTGAAAATATGAGCAATCGTCACTATGAGTACAGTAAATCCAACTCAGGCAATCGTTATCATGAATACAGTAAGCCAGCCTCATCACCTTCTTTACATTGTATTATGAATAGCATGCCTCTTAAATTTTAATGACTTCTTAGAAAATAGAAATTTGTTGAATTTGCTTCTCTTGATTTTGAAGGTTTGCAAGGTGGAGGGAAGAGTAATCGCTACTATGACTACAACAAGTCGACCTCAGGTGCAGACAATAGATCCTGTTGTTGCATGCTTTTATGCACCTGTGTGTGTGTGTGTGTGTGTGTTTTTTTTTTTTTTTACTTCTATCTCTAACCGCTCCATCTCAAGTGGTCTCTTATTAATTGGCCATGCATTCACTAATATATTCTTCTCAAAAGACCTTGTATGTCACCTCTAAATAAAGTGTGTGGGTTTCAAAAGACAACTTGCGGCGTTGTAGTAGATGATTGATTGTATTTGATTAATACAATCTATAGGCCCATAGGTATCAATAGAAGGTAGATTAAATTTATATATCCTAAAAATTTTCCCTCCCAAAAATATAGCTCCAAATATGTTTTATTTTAATTCAGGGGTTCGAGGTTTTCCAACAAAGTAAGCTCTTAAGGTTAATTACATCTCGGGCGTGTATGAAAATATTCTAGATTAAGGAGTCTATTTGTGTTTAAATTAGTAATGATTGATGTAGTTCTAATAAGGTGAAAGTCAAAATGAATGCATGGTATGAAAGTGAAAACTATCCTAACAAGTGGGTATTACGCCCTTGTCTAAGATCTCATGGTTTTATCATTTCAGATTTGTCTGTATCTTTAATCTACTTAGTGAAGTGGCGACCCGAAGATTTTTATTAGAAACCATAGGTTACCTCATCTAATGAGACCTCGTAGACTAAGAGTTTGCACCTAGCCCTAGGTTGATAGATAGGAATTACACTTCACTTCCGTATGAGAGAGAAACCATGACTAGACTTAGGCTTTGTTTGGTACAATATTGTTAATGCTTTCTTTAGTATAAAAATTATTTGAAGTTGAAATTTTTTGTAATAGAAAGCTATTTTAGAAAGCATTAAAAAAGCTGTCCCAAATAAAGACTCATAGTACTATATGGTGCTACCTATCAAGGTTGGCAAGGCTACCTAGGCTATAAGGCTAAGGAAGGTATTTTTTCCATGTGGTGATGGTACTCTAGATTGGTCTTATAATTCAATCGCGTGAGATTGAGAATGCCCGAATATCTCCTTAATGTGGTAGAGAAGATAGGACGTATATGAAAAATGTGAACATCTTCTTAGTGCGGTAGAGAATATAGGATATACATGAATATCTTCATAATGTCGTAGAGATGACTAACATAGAATGAGATATTGAACATATCAATTTTGTAGAGGAGATGTCAAAATGGGACTTACAATTTGATCGTGTGTGACCACGAAGGCAAGATGTCTTGACTCTTGTCAACCACATTGAGAAGATATCAAAGATGTAATGAAAACCCTGAATATGCCCTCAATGTGAACAATGGAAAGATATATGTAGGATGAGACTTATAGCTTGATTGTGTGAAATCAAGCAAGACTAGACTTTCCTCGATATGGCAGAGATGATGTAAAAAACGAGACTTATAACTTTGTCGCATGTGACCAACCCAACTATCTTTCCAATGCGATAGAGAAGCTAGTAGCCTGGAATTACATCCAGCTTGGACCAGGAATGCCTACCGATTCACTTAATCACATGTTAATATATAATTTATATCATTCCTAAGGAAGATAGACACATCCTAGACGAACTAGATGAAGGTGTCTATGGGTGTGTAATTTCTATATCTTGGTTTCCTATCCTAAGATATATAGATTCTCACTAAGGGGATGACATGCTGAGCATTAGCAAAGGCTAGATGCTGACCAAGTATGTATCTAAGTTACGTGTTTATGTCCAGTGTGACAAGCCCATTACGCTCAATCATTGCTCCCTCTGAAATTTTAGACTATGTGGATTATATTCTTTGAGTGGGCTAACCTACTAGTAAGTGATGTGTATACCTAGAATGCTAATAGTCTCTATGAACACTAACCCAGGCAGTATGAGGTTGCTACAAATTTACCCATACCAAGTGATGAACTTAGTGTGAATAATGAAAAGCCTACATATGAGTGTATAAGGCCCTATTTTTCATGTTTCTAATGCTTGCTACCCTAGGGTCTTCCTGCAAAACTAATGTGAGTGAACAATAAAATATGACTTCGATCACACCATATTATAGCTGCTAATTTAAATTGTTTGAATATTTGCATTCTATTTATAAGCTGCACAAGCCTAGAGTATAAACATAATAAAGAAGAAACAAGTACAAAGCCATACCTGCAAGTTTCGTATTGCGTAGTATCACATAATTAGATCAGATTGCTAATTGTATATTCATAGTTGACACTTGGTGATATTATGCTGATGCATTATCTCATGAGTATATGTGTTCATAAGACAATACATTAAACATCGATACAAATTCTTTGAGCTTTCAAATGCATAAAAGTGTAGATGATTTATGCATGTCAATTTATACATTTTGTGAATGCAAGTAGTCTAAGAATTTTTTTATAACTTGTGTATAAATAACTTAAACAAGTCATTTAGAACTTTGTTTCATTGTACAAAATATAATTATTTATACAATAAGATATCCTATTAAATTAGAAAATTAATAAACACATTTTTTTAATTTAATGGAGCTACCTTCATATTTTATAATAATTATATAATTTGTTAAAAATTAAAACCAAAAAATTCTTAGCTCTTTAAAATTTGATATATGAGAAGATTAAAGTTAAACTGCATTACATACTTAAGTGTGTGGTTGGAGACAACGAAAGTCTCATAAATTGTCTTTATTACTTTTCGTTTCTTCTTCTTTAAATTATCATAAATTTTTCTGGGAACGATTGTTGAGGCTCTATGCGACCAAGAGACAAGCGGGATGAGGCTTGAAGTACACTAGATGTAACACCCCATAATACCCCTTACTAGTAATGTAGAGTGTCATATACAAAAACATCACATTCATTCTTTACTTTTATCATTTCTCATTAATGTCATAGTTGAATAAAAGAACCACCAACAATTACATTTACTAAATACACAGAAGCATCTATTTAATTCAAATTTCATCACATAAATATGTACGTAGCCACTAAGAGAATCTAAAGTAGTACAACATTGAACAATCTATATACCTCAAACATAGACTCACAAACAATGCTAAACAGAAGAACATAAAGTGAAATGAACTTGAACCTATTCTGCTTCTAGTTTTCTTTCCTTTTCCTGTAACAATAACCAGTATAAAATTATTGGTGAGCAATGAGACTCCATAAGTTATGAAAATTAAATAACAATTAAATTACATGATTATAAAACTTACAACATTGAAATCATGAATGAATCAAACTTGTCATTATTTATAAAACAACATAAATTCATATTTAGCATTAATATTTACTTCTTTTGAAGTCTATATTGAATATCAATATTAGTCTTTTAAAGATTTGTCTAAAATTTCATATGAATGTTCAATGAAGTCTATGTAAACATTGCATTATTAGCATTGAACTACATAAATGTCACTTTTGTCTCTTTAGGAGTCCCTTTTGCCCGACTTAAAATTGCAGGTAACATATCATTTTATAACCAAACTTTACTAATTTAATATTAAGTAGATTTCACATATTTGTAACTCATACTTGTTTATATGCTTACCTACCTTCATAGCAACAAATCTATTATACTAGTTGCATAAAAAGAATATGTATATAATATTTAAAGAATTATACTTCTTTTCCAAATGTTACCAACTGAGCAAAGCTTTAAACAAACATGCTTTATCTTATTTCCAATTGCAATTCTTCATATGAATATGCAGTTGCTTGTTAATGCATATAAAGATGTATGCTCATATTTCATAATTAGAATTATCTTGGCCAGTGGCGGTTGGTGGCGGTCAAGCGAGCTTGCTTGCGGTGTAAATGATTCTTGCTCAAAACTAAGCGAGTTTAGTTTACCAAAAAAATAAGTTAAAATGATTTACACTACATTTACTTTGCATTACGTTTTCATTCAGCCAAATATCAAAGTTTTCAAAACCCCTGCATTTGAAATACTTTACACCCTCAAAACTTACAACCAAACAGCCCCTAAGATAATTATTCTTTGGCAAAATGTACAAGAGATTTTTCAATTTTGTTTATACTAGCTATTTGTTACTTCTCAAGAAGTGGCCGAGTATGTGCTCATGCTAACCACCATATAGCAATTGTAGTCATTCTAAAGACCGATGTGTGCTGTAGTCAAATTACTTTCTAGGGAATTTTTGACAATGTTGCCAAAAGGAATGCGACTTCTTGCTTTTAGTGCCATTACAATTAGACAGATGACAGGGATTTTATGCCTTTGAGAAAATGTATAAGGAGATTTTTTTTCTTGTTATTTTCTATCCAGCTTTTACTTGTAAAGTTGAATCGATATTCAACAAATATACCTAAAAGCACATCACGAAATTGATACTTGTCCTTATGATGTATTTAATTATTTGTTTTTTTTTTTCGTTGTACAAATCTAAGATCTTTATGATTCATGATGTCTTTACTAATTCTATTTTCTACTAACTTATTTTGATTAAAATTTGCAATAACTTATAGCTAAGTTTCTTCTGTTTCAAAACAGGAAGTTCTAGAAAAATGAAAGAGCTACTACTGAAAAGTGATAACCAGGTGTGCGCTGACTGTGATGCTCCAGATCCTAAATGGGCGTAAGTTCTATAACCTTTTTTGGAGCAGATGGACTCTTTTTCTGAGCTATCCCATTTATATTGGATACATTGAGCTATGGCTACGTATAGTACATTTCATAATCATGATCATTATTATCTGATGAGGACATCGAAGATCAACGGCTACGATCGTGTCTATTTATTTTCATGTATTTTATTTGTTATTTGTATTTTTCCATTTATACCCTCACTTGAGGGCTTTGTCTTATGTTTGCCCTATGGGCAATTATGTCTTTTTCTTTTCTCATGTATTTGGCTATTTAAGCCCACCCCTTCCTCTTGGAAAGGGGATGAATTTTTTTGAATGAAAATCTAGTTTTGTTTCTTTTCTTGGTCTTCTTGCATGAGAGCTTGAAGAAAGAGAGAGAGAGCTCAAGGGGAGCAAACCGCAAGGCCCACCAATCGTTGGAAGAGTCCTCGATTCGTGGTTAGATTCTTTTATCTTCTCGCTCGTGTTCATATCCATCTCCCTCCCCCACCACCATACGAAAACCCCATTCCAAATCCTACTTGCCGCCGCCCCTTGGAGGTTCACCGCCGGCCACACCCACGACCCCGGCCTACCACCTCGCCGGCGACTTCCCCTCATCCTTCCACCCTATCTCAACGCCATATTCAAATTTAAAATTTGAATTTCGAATTTCAAAATCTTTCCTAATTTGGAATTCCAAATTTGGAAAGTTCTTCATGACAAATTCCCATTTCAATTTAATGTAAATTGGAATCTTGAATTAATCACCACGTCATCACACCCAATTGGAAACCTCTCTCCTCATCATGCTCCCTCTCCTCCTCTCATGATGCCGCCGGCCACATGCTTGGGTGGAGCCCATTAATGCTCCATTAAGGCATTGATTTCTATTGAATTTGGCATTAACTCTAAATAATTTTCCCTCCTAATTCACTTTAAAAACTGAAATCTAGTTTCAGTTTTAAATTTTCAAATCCCTCTCACGCCTCATAACCGCCGGCCCTCTTTTATTGGAATCCAATTAATGCTAATTCAATGTCTTAATTGCCATTGATTTGGATTTCAAATTTCATAACCTCCTCTCTCTCTCTCTATGGCCAGCCGCCCATTACTTTCCCCTTAATTAGGAGCTTAAATCATGGCTCCGAATTAACACTTCAATCAATGCATTAATCATCCATTAATTTGAAATCAAATTTCAAATTAACTCCCTCCAAAAGTATTCAAAATCTGAAATCAATTTCAGTTTTGAAATTAATCCCCCTCTTTTAGCCTTTAGAATTAATGTGAATCCCAAGGTCATTCCCGCTGCCATTCCCAGTAGGAATCCTTGGAAATCTGAGATTTTCCCCCGCCAAGCTATTGCTCAGGTTTCTGGGCAGGTCCTGTGATCCGTCCAAAGGGTTCCTAGCCTTACAAGCTGCTGTTCAGTTGCTGTACAGTTGCTGTCCAGCATTTCAAGTTGGTGTAATTTGCTGTCCAGAATTTTGGGAGTCAAGAAAACTGCTGTCCAGCATCCTTGAGAACCAAAAGCTGCTGTCCGAAACCTGCTCCAGGCCACCTGCTTGCTGTCCAAAGACTACAGCAAGGATTTGTTGCTGTCCCGCTGCCCAAGAAGCCGCCCGCGGATCCTGAGATCGAGGAGCATCTTCCACCAAGCCGTTGGCTTATCATCGGACAACCTCCATCCTCCCTAACTCCGACTACTTTCCTGTGGGCAAAGGCTTCCGGCATCTTCTTCCTAGTGGTGATTTCAATTCTAGTGTGCAAGATTTTCTCTCGCCAAGCTTAGTGTAGTCGAGTGAAATCCCGTCTCATTATTAAGTCGTGGATTGTTGTTGAATAACTATTTGCATTGCTCTTATTTTTGTTTACCTACAAGGACTAGTTAATCTACTTGCAATCATTCGCCTAAGCAAGTTAACAACTAAGAACTTTTAATGATTTTACTTGTTATCTCAATAAGCTCTTAATCGTAATTCCATTGTCAATCACTTTTAATTCTCTTAAAGAAGCTCCTTCGCATGTGGTATCACATCATCTTGGTATCAGAGCATGGTTATCATGCTTGGCATGTTTTGAAAACATCCTAGGGTCTAGCTTCTTATTATAGTTTAAAATTGGCATGCATATCATTGCTTAGATAGCAAAGTTTACTGTTTTTTTTTCACTGTTTTTGCATTTCCTGCACTCATCTAGCTAGCTGAGTTAGGTCATATTAGCTAGCATCTTAGTGTTGGCCTTTTGTTTGGGAAGATTCCTAAGAGTTTTTAGAACAACTTCGGCTTGATTTAACCCTGCTGTCCTCACTTTCCTGCAGCTGTCATTCACTGTTTAGGAAGTCTAAACACTTGTTTAACGGCTGTCTTTAATTTCCTGCAGTGTGTATAAGCCGTGGGGAGGCTATATCTTAAGTCCTAAGCGCTGACCACACATTAGGAGTTACTCTCATCACTTGGAATAATTTTCCTAGTTGTGTACTATTGCTGTCCACTCAAAAACTACACTTGTTGGAGACTTATAATTGACCGGAAGGCTGTCCAGAAAGTTTCTGAAGCAGTTAGAGAACTTTAGGTGACCCCAACCTAGTGTTTAGGTGCTGTCCACACCCTAAAAGTCATCCTTTCTGCACCCTGTAGTGAGTCTAAGTGAGCCTAACTTAGTGTCTAAATGACGAACCTTACACCCAATCATCCTTGAGTTTCACTTGACACTTCTCAATGGACCCGATAAGACTCCAAAAGAGTTTAGATGACATCCTTAACCTAGTGGGCAATATGACTAAAATTATGACGGAAAAACCCATTGACTATCCCCACTCTAATTACATGCCCCACTCAGTTTATCACCCTAGACCTGAGCCTAGGCCCCCACGACCTCACTTAGAGTCACCTTATCGTCTGCCTACCTTTGATGGTTCCTCAGATCCTTACCACTTTAAGGAATGGGCTAGACAACTAGATGACTATTTTGGAACATGTCATATCCCTGAATCCCACCAGGTTAGCATCGCTAGGTCTCACCTTAAAGGACGAGCTCTTCAATTTTGGGCAAGATTGGAAGATCATAAAGAGTCTCGCGGTGAGTACACTACTTGGAAAGACATGAGGCGGGATCTTAATTTAAAATACCGACCCTCTACTAGTGACCGTCACTTAGAGTACAACCCTTGCAGGACAACCCGTAGACCTTACTGTGGTCAAGACAACCCACCTCTTAGAAACATCCGGGTTGCTGCCCCACCCTATAGGTCTTCACTTAGTCTTGATGAGCAACCTTTTAGTAGGCCTTCGGTTAGACCAATCTCTTATGACTCTCCACTTGGACCTACTTCTAGCCCTCCCAGTACACCTTTAACCTCCCTAATCCTTGACCCTGCAAGTATGATTATAATAAAGGAAGACATTAATAAGATGAGGTCCCCTGAACCTGAGACTGAGTGCATCCATTTCGTGGATTCTAGTGATATCACTAATGATGAAGGATTCTTTGAGGATGGAACAGAAAGGATTGAATCAGACTCCCATAATGACTTAAACCCTGAGCTAGGAAAGTTCGAACCTTTAAACGTTGACACCTTAACCCACCCCGATCCTAGCCGCATCGAGGAGAAGTCCTTGGACAAAAAGTAGACCTGGACGATAGGAATATGATCTTGAAAGAAGCCAATCTGGCCTTGGACACATTGAATTTAATTTTGGAAGACCCTGATTTAGTTGTAACAATTACTGAGATGACCTTAGGTAATCTTGATGGTAATAATTTCGAGTTGGAAGTGAATAAATTGAAACTATCACCTGAATTAAATGGATCGGAACCCATTGATCTTAAGCTTATGACCCCACCTCATCATATTGAGAATATTAGGACGAATTTGGAAGATAATGATTTGACTCTGAAAGCTTCGAATCCTGATTTGAACAATGAGACTCCTCTCGGTGTCTTAGAGTCTAACTTTGGAGCTGCTCATTTGGATTTATATTTGGCTGAGTGTGCCATTCCTGATTCATACATTTTGCCAGTTATAGCCTCGTCCTACCAGGATAACGACTACTTCTACCCTAGTTGGATAAAATTTGTTCGGTTATACTACTACCACTAGGAGACTGCTGTCGACCCTAACTGAAAAACTATCCGTAGAAGTGCCCTAGTAGCTAAGAGTGTCTTCCTTCCTCCCCCTACACCGGTTCCCTTAGACCCAACACTTTAGACCCATCTTTTCGTAATTCGTCCACCTTTATTCGAGCTGTGTTCGTAGGAGTTAGTAAGGTGTGTGTGTGTGTGTGTTTGTAGAATGTTGTCTTTCAAGTTATTTTCTGTTTAAAACTTTAGTGTGAGCCTTGATTTTGTCATTTGTCATGCATACCGGTTCTTTTACATTTGCATCTCATCTCCTGGAGCTTTATAAAGAAATTAAAAGAAGAATTGAACAATGTAACTCCAATTATAAGCTTATTTCAGATCACAAGAAAAGATTTAAAGAATTCGAGGTTAGAAACTTTGTGATGGTACGGATCTCTCCGTGAAGAAGTTGCATGCTAGAGGCGCTGGACCTTTTTAAGGTAAGTTCAAAGATAAATAGTAATTCTTATGTGTTGGACCTGCCTTAAGGTTTTAACATCAATCCTACATTTAATATAGAAGATCTAGTAGCCTTTGAGGGACCCGAGTTGAATCCTAACAATCCACTTCACACTGAGCCTCTTGAAACCCCACCTAGTGAGAACCCCAGCCTTCCTCCACTACCCAAATTACCTTACTTACCTAATACAGAGAAAATCGAAGCAATACTAGATGATGAGATCTTTTCCACAAAAGAAGGGGGTCGCCGCAGGTACCTAGTTCATTGGAAAGGACTGCCAGAGGCTACATGGATCGATCGAGAGGAGTTACAGAGATTAGATCCAGATCTTTTAGAGATGTACGAGAGCTCCAGAGATTTTCACTCGACGGGGTCGAGTTTTTCTCCCACCTGGGGAGAATGATGAGGACATCGAAGATCAACGGCTACGATCGTGTCTATTTATTTTCATGTATTTTATTTGTTATTTGTATTTTTCCATTTATACCCTCACTTGAGGGCTTTGTCTTATGTTTGCCCTATGGGCAAATTATGTCTTTTTCTTTTCTCATGTATTTGGCTATTTAAGCCCACCCCTTCCTCTTGGAAAGGGGATGAATTTTTTTGAATGAAAATCTAGTTTTGTTTCTTTTCTTGGTCTTCTTGCATGAGAGCTTGAAGAAAGAGAGAGAGAGAGCTCAAGGGGAGCAAACCGCAAGGCCCACCAATCGTTGGAAGAGTCCTCGATTTCGTGGTTAGATTCTTTTATCTTCTCGCTCGTGTTCATATCCATCTCCCTCCCCCACCACCATACGAAAACCCCATTCCAAATCCTACTTGCCGCCGCCCCTTGGAGGTTCACCGCCGGCCACACCCACGACCCCGGCCTACCACCTCGCCGGCGACTTCCCCTCATCCTTCCACCCTATCTCAACGCCATATTCAAATTTAAAATTTGAATTTCGAATTTCAAAATCTTTCCTAATTTGGAATTCCAAATTTGGAAAGTTCTTCATGACAAATTCCCATTTCAATTTAATGTAAATTGGAATCTTGAATTAATCACCACGTCATCACACCCAATTGGAAACCTCTCTCCTCATCATGCTCCCTCTCCTCCTCTCATGATGCCGCCGGCCACATGCTTGGGTGGAGCCCATTAATGCTCCATTAAGGCATTGATTTCTATTGAATTTGGCATTAACTCTAAATAATTTTCCCTCCTAATTCACTTAAAACTGAAATCTAGTTTCAGTTTTAAATTTTCAAATCCCTCTCACGCCTCATAACCGCCGGCCCTCTTTTATTGGAATCCAATTAATGCTAATTCAATGTCTTAATTGCCATTGATTTGGATTTCAAATTTCATAACCTCCTCTCTCTCTCTCTATGGCCAGCCGCCCATTACTTTCCCCTTAATTAGGAGCTTAAATCATGGCTCCGAATTAACACTTCAATCAATGCATTAATCATCCATTAATTTGAAATCAAATTTCAAATTAACTCCCTCCAAAAGTATTCAAAATCTGAAATCAATTTCAGTTTTGAAATTAATCCCCCTCTTTTAGCCTTTAGAATTAATGTGAATCCCAAGGTCATTCCCGCTGCCATTCCCAGTAGGAATCCTTGGAAATCTGAGATTTTCCCCCGCCAAGCTATTGCTCAGGTTTCTGGGCAGGTCCTGTGATCCGTCCAAAGGGTTCCTAGCCTTACAAGCTGCTGTTCAGTTGCTGTACAGTTGCTGTCCAGCATTTCAAGTTGGTGTAATTTGCTGTCCAGAATTTTGGGAGTCAAGAAAACTGCTGTCCAGCATCCTTGAGAACCAAAAGCTGCTGTCCGAAACCTGCTCCAGGCCACCTGCTTGCTGTCCAAAGACTACAGCAAGGATTTGTTGCTGTCCCGCTGCCCAAGAAGCCGCCCGCGGATCCTGAGATCGAGGAGCATCTTCCACCAAGCCGTTGGCTTATCATCGGACAACCTCCATCCTCCCTAACTCCGACTACTTTCCTGTGGGCAAAGGCTTCCGGCATCTTCTTCCTAGTGGTGATTTCAATTCTAGTGTGCAAGATTTTCTCTCGCCAAGCTTAGTGTAGTCGAGTGAAATCCCCAAGGTGAAACGTCTCATTATTAAGTCGTGGATTGTTGTTGAATAACTATTTGCATTGCTCTTATTTTTGTTTACCTACAAGGACTAGTTAATCTACTTGCAATCATTCGCCTAAGCAAGTTAACAACTAAGAACTTTTAATGATTTTACTTGTTATCTCAATAAGCTCTTAATCGTAATTCCATTGTCAATCACTTTTAATTCTCTTAAAGAAGCTCCTTCGCATGTGGTATCACATCATTATCCTTACCTGATCAGCCTCGTTCACCATTCAATTCTTGTTTGTTATTTGTGACCAACATCTGTTTTTCCTGAATAAATCTATTTATTTTCTTTAACCATTCAGATAATTTGAAAGCTGCAAGCTTTACACAATGGTGCAACATATTTATCCTATTCCATGAAAAAGATGCTGATTTTGTAATTTCTCTCTTGTGGAGTTGTGGTCAATTGTTAATTCCTGACATATATATAATCTATGATAGAAGTTAGCCCGACACTTCTTCAAAAAGCTATTTTATATTTTATCCGTGTAGTCCCACAACAATCTATGTCAAAATTCTCATTTTTACTAACATTCTACTCATTTGTGCTATCTTTATTTTTCAACGTTCTGATCTTTCATTACATGGTCTTGTTGAAGTTCTGTAGAATTCTTCCTTCAGCTTCCAAGATATGTTTTTTAAAACGAAGCAACCCACATGATTCATCTCCAGATTAACTGATCAGTTTCCTGCTATGTTCTTGCCCACATTACCCTTTTTTTCCTACCATGTTACCCTCAAAGACTACAGTGAGTTGCTTTTTGATCTTCTATTAACTTCTTATTATCAGTCGGATTGTTGTCCAGTAGCATTGCTTACTGATTTTTTTTTTTTTTTAATTTTTTCTTACACTTAACTAGGATCCTTGCCTTCTATAACTTTAGTGAACTACTTCCATTTTTGTCTCATCTTGTACAATATCTAACTGTGATAGCATTAACAAATTCAGGTGGGCACATGGAGAGGAAATCTTAAATCCCTACGATGCTCCCAGTCGTATTCTCTTATACTTTTCACCTGTGTGATTTTTTGTCATGCTGATAATCAAACCGACTTGTGTTTATTATACATTGCAAAAACCTTTGTGCCAAAATGGTTAGCAAGGCAGAAAAAACCAAGATTGTCAGGGGCTTCAATATTTGATTCTCGAAGGGAAGGATCTGGCTTAGATGAAGAGTAGGGAAGATAAAGAGAAGAAGAGATGCATGAATGCCTCAAGTCGATGGAGGCTAGAGGTAGTAAGAAATGAAGAAGCGCCTCTAAGCTGTAAGAGGGAGGAATCAATCCCCAATGGGGATGCCAAAAGAAAGTTTTTTTATTTATTTCGCAGTCAACCATCTGAATTGCATGGCCTTAAACGCTATTGATAAATTGACAATCACACTTGAACAAATAAAAAACAAATATCTTCCTAGTTCTGAATGATAAATGACATTTACTCGCTAATAATCATCTTAAAGACAAAAAAGGACAATGTTATAAATTTGACACATCAAATGATACTGAAAAGTAAACTGAAAAGTAAAATGACTAAGGATTGAGATAGAAAACTCACACTGCATCAAAATATTTGTATATCTGAATGTAGATTTTGAATCTTTGCAGATCAGCTAATATTGGGGTATTTTTATGCTTAAAATGCTGCAGTGTTCACAGAAATCTTAGCTCTGATATTTCGAAGGTAGTGTTAAATGTTTTCTCACTTGCTTCAGTTTTTTACTTTTGTGGTGCAATATAACATGGTAATCTTTTTTTGGACTTTTTTTCGCTTTCCTCAGGTAAAATACTCTGGATCTGTAAATATTGCAACTTCAGAGTTAAGTTCAACTTTCTTTCACTGTAATTGATCTCATCCAGGTCTTGTCTGTAACTTTGGATGAGTGGTCTGAGGAAGACATTGAGTCGATGGTTGAGGTTGGTGGAAACTCTTCTGCCAATGCAATCTATGAGGCTTATATTCCTAAAGGAATTTCAAAACCTAAACCAAATGCAACCATTGAGGAGCGCACAAAGTTTATCAGGTGCAATATGTAAATTTCTTTAGTAATAATTTCTTGTGATGGATGCTCAAGATACAATTATTATCCATAGGTCTAAGTACGAATTCCAGGAATTTTTGAAACCAAGCTTGCGGATGATCTCTTCCAAGAGCTCCTTCAAGACTTGTGCTTCTGGTGTAGATTCCGATTCATTTTACAGCCCAGCCACTTCAAGAAATGCTGTTAGTAATGTAAATTGTTTTTCAGATTTGAATTTCATGATATTTCAACTCCAATAATCAGAAGATCTTTTAATAAATGCAGACAGATGCATCAATATCTATTGGAACTTTGAAGGTCAAAGTGGTTAGAGGAATAAATTTGGCTATTAGAGATTTCAGATCTAGTGATCCTTATGTTATTTTGGCACTTGGGCAGCAGGTTAGCTGTTTGTCTTCATTATTGAATCTAAAGATAAAGATTAGATTTATTTCTAGAGGTAAAGGATTAGGTTTAGATTTATTTCTTTAATAATTTTCTCTTTTTAAGATGTTTTTTTGTGGTTTTGCTTGGACTGTGCAGAAGGTTAAGACTTCTGTAAAACAAAGTAATTTGAATCCAGTTTGGAATGAGGAGCTAAAGTTAACTGTTCCTCAACGTTATGGAGCACTGAAACTGGTAATCATTTACATTAATAAGAAGTGCTTCTTCACTTGAAAAGCCTCTTCTGCCTTTATGAGTAATCACCTGATTTTCTATATTTCTAGTATGATATTTTATTTGGTTGCTTTAGTTATCACATGCGCCCAGAACATCTTCAGATATTAATAGTTTTATATTTCTTATTCAAGTTTTAAAAATGCTCATTTGTTTACTGTTGAATCTCGTGCAAGTGTTTCCTTCACTTGATATCTAGTTTTTTCTTGTTCGTAATTATCTTAATGGATAGCCGACCTCACGTAGTGGGATAAAGACTTCTTGTTGTTGTTGTTGTAATTATTCTAATTGATGTGTTAAATGTATTATTGTTTCGATTCAATAATTTGTTAGGATATACATAGAATTTTATTTATATTTATGATAAAATCAAGTTTGGGAAGTTTTTTTTGATGGTTTTTGAGTGTGCATAATTTTTGGATTGTTTGGGAGCAGAAGTGTGGATCCTTTGGTGACAGACGGCTTGAGAAGGATTGCAGGTGAAAACTTTTTTATTTAAAGCTGAGGAGTTTATTAGAGAAGAGAGAGAGGTTTGAGAAAAACGACATGAAGGAGATTATTTTTTTTTACAGTGGAGTATCATCTTGAGGAGATTAGTTAGAAATTTTGTGTCGATTCCATAGACATATGGGAAGATATCTTTTTGAGGAACTTTTTAATTGAGTAATTTTTGGTATTAGTTTAAACCTCTGCTTTTTATTTTCTATTCCAAGTTGTTTTCTTTTTAATTTACTTTGAAAGATTTGGGGCTTCTCTTTCCTTACTTGTTAAAATAATAACAAATTTCTCTGTATTTTTAGAATAAAATTGGGTTTGAAATTTTGCTAGGATAACTCTTTAGTTGGGATAATCCAAAATTAAGCTTGATTTGAATTTAAAATCGCCTCCTATTTTAAGTCATGTAAATAGGATTCAACTAAGGGCATAATATAGGGAGATGTGCAAAATTGGCGTGCATGGATTCTTTTGTAATGGATAACTTGAGAAGTGCTACAAGCGAAAGCTTTTGTATGTAAAATAGGAACTTTTATTACATCCAGAGAACGCACGCTCCTCTACGTTCGGTTTTAGACCAAAACAGCGCAATACCGAGTTTTTTGAAAAAACTCGGTGCAACTCGGTACTCGATATTGCACTTTTTTTTGTCTAGAACCGAACGTAAAGGAGCGTACGTTCACCGGATAAAATAAAAGTTCGATGGAGATGTGGTTTATTAAATAAGAGAGAGAAGCTGAGAGATAGAAAAAAGAAAAAAGTTATTTTCTGTGATGATGAAGCATCAATAAAATAGAAGCACCATTATGTTATCTGTAAATTCCATAGGCCACCTTCTGAGCATAAATTATTACATATAGATTAATGCTTCGTTTGGAACACCTTTCTTACTACTTCTTAAAGCAACTACCTAATATAAAAATTTAAATTTTTGTACTAAGAAGCTATTTTACTTCTTAAAAGAGCTTCTTTTGTAGGATTCGTTTGGGACGTCTTTCTTACTGTTTCTTAAAACAACTTCTTTTGTAGGATTCATTTGGGACGGTTTTGTTAGTGCTTCTTAAAACAACCTCTTACTACAAAAGTTTAAATTTTATACTAAAAAGTCGTTTTAAGAAGCAGTAAGAAAGTCATCCCAAATGAAGCCTAAGTAGATAACTCTACATACGAAGTTTTGGAGCACACAACTTTATACTCATTGTGTGACTTCATTTAATTGGAATACAAAGTCTTGTATTGATATGCAAATCACTATAAATCTCATCTTATTATAGTACACAGCGAATACTCAGGTTGTGTACTACTATAATCTGCATATAAAACTATAGTTTTTTAAAGACTGCTGAAGAAATACTTTGCCTGAACTGGATGTATTTAGCACAAGCTATCCAGCTACTGAATGCTAAGTTCTTCCTCTTCAAAACAGCAAGTCTACGACTACGACACCTTCTCCGCCGACGACATTATGGGTGAAGCTGAGGTTGATCTGCAACCGTTCATTGCAGCGGCAACGGTATTTAGCGACGAAGAGCTGCCTGATGATATGCAGGTTGGGAAATGGCTCAAGTCGAGTGACAATGCGTTGATGAAAGATAGCACCATCAACATCATCGGTGGAAAAATAAAGCAAGAGGTACATCTGAAGCTTCAAAACGTTGAAAGCGGAGAACTGGAGCTTGAATTGGAGTGGATTCCTCTGCATCAATAAAACTTTATTCGTGGTCGAAAGCTCTGAATTCGCCGAACTGGTTCGTCGCATTTATTGTCGTAGGCTAGCTGTGTATATGCATTTTTTGTAGGTTAGCTTTGATTTATCATAAAGATGCATGATGCTTCTCCTTCACTTTTTATTTGGAACTTTACCGTTTATGGAGTGTTTTGAATTATTATTCATCTGAAGTTATGCAAATGATCTAAAAAGAATTGAATTTGAATTCTCATTACAATATATCACATGTTATGATGATCTAATTAGGGCATCTCCAACCGAACGGCAAACACTTGTTTGCCGTTCTTGCTTTGCTCCAACCGACCGTTATTTTTGACGGCATTTGATCGCGAATGAACAGTGCGACGTCAATATTGGCACTGTTCATCTGCGTCATTTTTTTATTTCTACCGAACTTTGGGAAAAAGGCGCGAATGAAGAGAACGACGGTTTACGGGGCAAAATGGCGTTCCATTAGAGATGAATAACTGCATTTTTTGGTTTCACTGCATTTTGGAGTGAAAAATGAGATTTTCGGTTGGAGATGCCCTTAAAAGTTTGTTTAGGATGGCTGCATCATTTATAAAAGTGATTTTTAAGTTTTTGTGGAGAATGTAATTTTTTTAAGCGGCTATAGATATTATTTATCATTGATTGAGGTCTGAAAATTCAAACGATGAGAAAATTATTTCAAATAAATTCTACATAATAAGATTTGACAATGAATTTTTATTTATAATAATTAAATGTTAACGTTATTTAACTTTGGAAATAAATAATGATTATACCTATAATTATTTGCGACTATGAGTTTTCAGATTTTCTTTTGAGATTATTGAGTGAATTAAATGCAAATTTAGGAATATTACATGTAGAAGTTTCAAAGTCAATATTTCTTGATTGATAGTTGAAGCTCCCAAGCAACAGATCGATGGGTTGAATGAGTTTTGGGATTCTTGTTTCTATGATATGGGAGCACGAGAATTCAGATGTCTCCAAATAGGAGCATTATTGTATCCAATTCCTCCTGGGTGATTAAGTTTTTTCGCTTGGAGAACTAATTCTGTGCGGACATCAAACGGTTCGGAGGCCAATCAAAACGACGTCATGTCACCCGGTAGCCAGAGTGGTACCCAGTACTGATACCGAACAAAAAAATGATATGGCGCAATCAGATTGATTATCGGACGGTGTCCGGTGTCCGCACATAATAATTTATCATTCCTTTGATGGTGATAATGACTTTTCTTTATTGTTTTTTGTGGTGTCATTTTGATGGATGGCTGATAGGGATGCGCTATGGTTAGTATATTTTCAGAATATTTTTATAATTAATGGGTAATTTCCTCACGGTTGCATTTTAGCCCACTCATAAAGATATTTTCTTAAGGTTTTTTGGACATATTGATTTGAGCAATCATTTTTATAAGAAGCGTTATATGCCTATTAAAATAAATCACATGGGGGCTCTTTTTTCTTAAGAACTTTTCACTTAGTATTATTGCGTCCTGGAATATTCGCGGTGATAGAGAAATACATGATTTTACGTCTTAGCATTGTACGAAGATCCAGCACACAAGCAGATAAGTGAGAGGGTGTACCATTCATAAGAGACACCAGAATTTTTAAGTGGAAAACCTCTGAAAGGGGGGAAAACCACGGGGTCTGGCCCAGTTTGAATGAATCCACTAGTATTTGTAGTCTATTACAAATGAGCCCTTCTTAGGGAGAAGGCCATGGATTGATGTCATAAATGTACATCATATAGAGTGTATTACATGGTGGGAGTTACATATACATATTTGTTTGGTCGGAATGACCGTAGTAGATGACGGAGGTCGGAAGGACCGTAGTAGGCGACGGAGGTCGGAAGGACCGTAGTCGGCAAGAGACCAGGGTCAGAAAGACCGTTGTCTGTTGATGGAGGCCGGAAGGACCATAGTAGGCGACGGAGGTCGAAAGGACCGTAGTTGGCAGTATTCTATGAGAACTGTGGGCATCAGGTGGTGGCCTGGTGGAGCTCAAGGCCTCAAGTAGTGGTCCGGCGGAAGTCTGGGCCTCATGTGATGTTCTGGTAGAGCACACGGCCTTTGATGATGATCTGGCGAAGACAAGGGCCTCTTGCAAAGATGAGGGCCTCTGGTGAAGATATCAGGCCTGAACGTCGGGCCTTGAGCAGAACGTTGGGCCTTCAGCAGAACGTCGGGACTTGAGCAGAATGTCGGGCCTTCAGCAGAACGTCGGGCCTGAACGTCGGGCCTTGAGGTGGTGGTACGGCAAAACTCCGGCGGTGGTCCGGCGAGGCTCCTGCGGTAGTCCGGCGAGATTCCGGCGGTGGTCGAGGAGGAGCTTCTTCCTTTTCATCTTCCTTCTCTTATCCTCTTCTCTTCTTTTCTTGCTTGGACCCCCTATTGTGAAGAATGATGGTTATATTTATAGTTTTTCTTGAGTGGCATGGCTTGTAAATAGGTGTGAGATCACGGGCGAATAGGGAGTGGTTTGAATGGACGGCCGATATTGAACCCTTCGATCGTGCACCGTTCGTTGGACATTTGGAGGCCTTAATGACGTCAGAATTTGACGATCTTGGGCTCGTTGGATTCGACTCGTCGAGCCGCTCGATTCAAGTATAAGCTCGTTAAAATCGGAGATCGTTTGGTAACTCAAATTACGGTTTGAACATTCCAACAGCGCTTCGAGTCCTTGATTCGGACCCATTTGGGCTCGGATTGGGTCGAATTTGGCGTCGTTGAGTTTGTATTTCTGAGAAGCTCAGTTCGACTATAAGTTTGTTGAAATCGGAGTTTGGGTGCTCCTAGATTTAATTTTTGAAGTTTTCGGGTTGGGTTTTTCCTCGAGATTCGTGCCCGATCAAGATAATTTTTGCATGACGTATCAGGTATAATACTAAAGGCATTGTAATTACCATTTTTATAATCCTAGTTTTAAGTATTACATCTAGGCCAAAATTTGTTTTTCTTTTTCCTGGAAAATATCATCGGCGTTTAAAATTTTTAGTATTTTTAATATTTTATTCAGTTGAACAAATGATCATTAAATTCATAATTTTTAATGTCCTTTTTTATAACCTTTACATGCTAAGAAATTTATAGAAATAAAGGGGAATGATTTAATATTTTAGTTTTATATAAACATATATCACGTAAAGTTATTTTTTGAAAATTCAAAAAAAAAAAAAAAATTACAGGGTGTGACCTAATTATAGTCAACTATTTATTTAAATATGTTCTTCTCCGTGATTGAAGAATATAATTGAGAATGATTGTTAGATTCCCATTATAATTTTTTTTTTTAAAAAAACTTCATCAAACGACCCACATTGACATCTTTGATCATAGGTCATTTATTCAATATTTGAAAATCTTAATGTTATCTACATTGAAAGAAATTATTCTGTGCGGTTACTGGACAATTTAGAGACGAATCAAAATGGGCCATATCACCCGATACCAAGTAGTACTCAGCAAAAAAAAATGATGTGGCACGTTCTCATTCGTCGCTGGAAGCCGTTCGGTAACCGTACATAATAATTTTTCCTACATTGAATTATCTTCAAGTTAGTAAATTTGTTTAATTTCGCTGTTAGATTTAAATATAAGCATGCAATATTTTGAGACTATTTGACCCTTCAATTAATATTTAAAGTTTCTCAATATACTTAAGTGCTTGATTTTAGTTTATTTGAACTTCAATCTTAGCATTTTTGATATCATTAGATTCATATTCTCGAATTCGGATTATCATAAATTTAATCATGACAATTTACAATTCTAAATTTTACTTGGAGAATTTTGCTAATGGTGACTTTATACAAACGAATGATAAGCATGAAAGTATAGATTTTAGTGAAATTAATGTGATCGAATAAAGACCAAAAAAAAAAAAAAAATCTCAAGAACTGACCCTGACTTTAATTGTTGTCTCTTTTCTTCTACGTCTTTCTCGGCTGGCTCCAATACTGACAAACATTGACAGGCCACAATAACTCCTAAACTTAGATGATTATCGCCTATATTGTTAGCTCATGATTATTAGCTACAAATTTGTTGATGTTTGTGTGAATTCATGGACCCCTATTATTATTATTATTATTATTATTATTGTTATTAATGAGCTATCCACATCATTTTTTTTAGAGATTATTCATTGCAGTGTCCGAATGCGTCCGGATGTTAATTCAGACACACCCCGCCATCCCATGCACTATGCATTGGATGACCTGGTGCTTCTGAATTGGCCTCCCGACACGTCCGAATACCGCACGTAATAAATTTTTCATTTTTTGGGTGACATTTGCATGTTTCAAATTTAACGCCTCTTGATTAATAGCCAAAGCCCCCAACCAAAGAGGGATTATTAGGTACGGAGTCCAGACATAACTTTTTGTCTGAACTCCAATCACATGAAGACATCTGAATTTTACCTCTCTTATACACACTAACACACCCTCTGTACAAAAGAGAGAAAAAAATCAAAGTATCTTCACGTGATTGGAGTCTGGCACGTAATAATTTTTTTCAACTAAGAGACCAAATTGAGCTGCATAGTTACACTACTAAAAAATCTTTTACTTATAAAATTAAACCCTAAATATTTAAAATTAATTCCTGAACCCATAAATTTATAGGTGTTATGAAAATTGAAAAATATTCTTTAATCTAAAAATTCAAGAACTTACAAAAATAAAATATTCATGCAAGACTTACAAATCATGCATCAATATTCTCGCAGCTGATTGTTCAAGAAATTAATATTGCCTACATTATTAAAATGCTCGGCGAGTTTTCAAGCTAGAAAAACTAGCATGTTATCAATTAAGGTAGAGTGTATGGGTTGCAACAAAAAGAAAAGTGGTTGGTGGTCGAGTGTGGTTGGGAACCTCCAAATTCGTGTTTGATTCCCTCGGGCGGCAGCGTCCTTCTAGGTTGGATCCAACAAGTGCTGGCCACGAGTAGCAAGGGTTTGGGTCGCTCGTCTAGGTCAGCTAGTGGACATCGCTGCAAGCTAGTGATCACTAGCTGACGTGGCAGCGGGACGATACTCCCCGTTCCAAAAAAAAAAAGCCATTGACGCATAAATTTTATTTACCTTAATTATTTATAAAATAGAAAAAAATATTGCTCTTAATTTTTGTGTTTTGCATGATTTTTGAGGTTGACAGGGTAATAAATCTTGCACTGACTGATACTCACGTCTCCAAAAAAATAATTATAGGAGTCTTGAAATTTTCTTAAAAAGTTCAATAAAATAATGATGGGAAGTACTTAGATTTAAAACCTTTTATATTCGTATTTTCGTATTTGTTATATGATAGAAAATTTATGCCCATAAAGTAGAAAATGTATATCTTAACTTTTAACAAAAAAGGTAACACACTAACACACGTAGATAACATGTATAAAAGATCAAAAACTTTACCTGAAAAAAAAAAAAAAAATCAGGACTAGCCTAGTTTAAAATTTTAGTATATAATAGGAGATGCTAGAATTCTTCATTCCTAACGGTTGAAGAATAAGGGGGTCATTTAAGAATGAAATATTTTATTTTTCTTATGTAGAGATTATATAAGTTTGATGTCCATATTGGACAATTGAAACCCAACGATAGGGTTTGATCTTGATAAGAATTTGAGGATGATGGTGATGATTGGTGGTTAAATTTAAATTTAGGATATACAAATGTAATATTTTACTAAAAAAGGTGACATCATGATCTATGAATGAATTGCTTTAAAATATGGTAAAAAGAATAAAAAAAAAATCGCATATAAAAATTATAACATAATTTAGGTCATAATAGATTTAAATAGCTCTAACGTTGTGCCCTGATTAGTGTTTATAACTTTATGTATGATGAAGTTATCTATGTTCATACTTGTTGCGGGCTAGAATATATGCGGCGATAGAGTTAGAATTTTACGTCTTAGTGTTGCACGGATATCTATCTCACATACAGATAACAAAAGATTTTTTACGTGGAAAACCCTTGAAAGGAAAAAAATCACAGGGCCTAGCCCAGTTGAAAATGATTTAACTAGAATTTGAGTCGGTTACAATGGGCTGACTCTTCTCCGAGGGCGATCAGATTACAAGTAATACTTGTACGATAGAAGTCCGGGTGTCAGGTGAGGGTCTGACATAACTTCTGGTCTTAGACGGTGGTCTGGTAGAACCCGGCTCTTAAGTGATGATCTGGCGAAGATGAGGGCCTCCGACGGTGGTCTAGTGAAGGTGAGGGCCTCCGACGTTAGTCCGGAGAAGTTCTGGCGGTGGTCCGGCGAGACTCGGCTGTGGACTGGCAGTGTTCCGACGAAACTCCGTCGGTGGTCGAGGAGGAGCTTCTTCCTTCTCTTCTCTTATTCTCTTCTTGCTTCTCATCTCTTCTTCTCTTCTTGTTTGGATCTCTTTTCAAGAGAAATGAGGGTCTATTTATAGATTTATGGAGTGGCATGACTAGTAAATAGGTGAGAGATTAAGGGTAAATGGGGAGTGGTTGGATGGACGGCCGATATTGAATCCCTTGATCATGGATCATTCGCCAGACATTTGAAAGCCTTAATGATTTTGGAATTTAGTGATCTTGGGCTCGTTGGATTCGTCTTGTCGAGCCGCTCGATTTGACTATAATTTTGTCATATTTGGAAACCGTTTGATAACTCAAACAGTGGTATGAAGCTTTAAACAACACTTCGGGTTCTTGATTTGGACTCGGATTGAGTCGAATTTGGTGTCGTTGGGTTCGTATTTCCGAGACGCTCAGTTTGACTGTAAGTTTGCTGAAATAGGAGTTCGGATGATCCCAATCTTAAATTTGGAAGTTTCCAACTTGATTTTGCATCAAGATTCGTGCCCGATCAACATTTTGTTTTTTGGATGATATATCAATCCTGATACAAACCAACAAAGCAAAATTTACTTACATGACGCCCTTATTACTTTAGTTCTGCCTAGTCATCTTCAAACTTGATGACTTATTTCTTTATCAAGGATTTACGTTCCTTCTTCTAATTATGAGATTTTGAGTGCTCCTTTTTAAATTTTCCTATTAGTGCATGGTGCATAGGATTATCGTTTGCAACAAGTGGCAGCGCATGACAGAGTGCCGAAGCTCTTTTGCATTCTCCACCCGTAAAAAATATTATTTGCATATATATGTATTCCCTGATTTTCAATCAGATCAGGACAACGACGAGAGCGTTCATACAAGTCCCGTGAGCCCGTGCCAACCCACGTAATGGTTGGGTTCGCGCAAATCCGACCCGTTTTTAAATCAAACCAAACCCGAACCGTACTGTTGCAAATTTCCCCCCGCTGACGTAGGAAGCGTTGGAATATCCGCGGACCCCATTCGCGCTTTCAACCGACCCGAGACGGTTCAGTGTTAGTGTTGCCTTAGATAAGCCGAACCGGACCATTTCATATTTCCTTCGAGCCGTCATTCTCCCTTTTTATGCTCAACTCGTTGCCTTGTGCGCTCGCTTCCTAGTCTTGGAGAAGAAGCAGGTGTAGGCAGGCACGGAGGTGGGTATAAATAGGGAAGAAGGAAGCGAAGGAGATAGCCGAGGAGAAAGGAGAGATGCATCTCTACAACGCATGGCTTCCGCCTCAAGTAGCCGAGGAGACGAAGAGGGAGTCGGAGTCGTTTGCTGTCGTCTTGAGATCCATAAAGGAGGCTTGGCGGCCGGAGGATCCTGAATCTGTTTACTCCACTCTGAAGTGGATCTCCGTCCTTGACCTGTAATCATATCGCTTCTTCCTTCTTCTAATCCCTTTTTTTATCCGAATTCGGTTCTTATGTGCCTTTTTGATTAGGAAACCAGAGTATACTTTGCTCCTTTCTTGATCCCTGCATCGTTTCACTTTCTAGTTTTCTTAGTTTGTTGAAGTTTACAACCAACGTTTTAATCTTTTGATGTCCCTAGTTCGGCATGAGCTTTCCCCATTTTTGTGGCTGCTTTCCTGATTTGCGGATTCTGCGTGTCTTTAACTCTTGGTTATTTTCTTCTTGTAGCTTTATAAAAGCGAAGAGTGAAGTTTCTTTGGAAGATGTAAAGGAGCTGGTTGAATCTGGTTTGGAGATTTTTAACGCGTCGCAGAACAAACTCTACGCCCAAGTAAGAATAATGCAGATGCTGACATTATTTTCTATTCAGTTGATAATTCTACCTGAGTTGGCTGCAACGGTAGTTATATTTCTGTATTTCCGTACGTGAGTTTTTTATGACGCAGGGTATTCTATATGGTGATTAGGTTAGATGGGGAAGTATGTTAGTCAAGCTCTTAAAGAAGCATGGCAAGAAGTTATCACTTAGAATCTACTGGAAGCCTTTGTATGATACTTTGATGAGGACGCACTTTAAAAGGTTGGTTTCATATCGTTTTTATTTGGTGGTGTCGAGCAAGCAGTATGGAAATGTTATAATGTTATCATTCCTTTGCTGTGGAGCTTCTTAATCCGACAATATTGTTTGTATGATTCCCTTAATCTCGTACAATGCTCTTTTGCTACACTGTTATTGAGTACTCGCTGCCTCTTTTTTCGATTCATACTATATGTTGCTTGCATGGTAATCTCATCGTTAGTTATTAATGCACAATGTCTTGCGAAGAAGATCTCTGATTGAAAATCTAATATGATAAAACTAGAGCGAGGCTACTAGATGAGGCTAGGTCAATCCAGTGTCTAGAGGAATTGATATAATAAGGCTTAGCCCTGCATTTAAATTGTAAATTGTCTATTTTGTAATTTACACCTTGCCACTACTCCTCAACTAACTCCAAATCTTCAAAGATGTAATATGATTAATACTGTCAATTTAATATATTTTGATGTATTTTATTTTAGGAAGAAGCGTGAGAAATCAATTTTAGTGCGATCAGGCTTCAAATTGTCTTCAATTTGGCTGTAGTTGAGTGGTAGAGATTATCATAGACTAATTATATGAGGGCATTCAGTCTCTTTCAATATTAGGTTCCAACAATTTAATCAAAATGAGTGAATGATTAAAGTTTCTTGAATGCAACAACAATAACAATAATATCAAGCCTTTGGGGTCGATTACATGAATCATTTGTCTCTATCATGTCCTGCTAAGAGTCAAATTCTCATTTAAATTTAATAAAGAAAGGTCATTTCTAATAATTTCTAACCAAGTCTTTTTAGTTTTAGCTCTAATTGTCTTAATATGCTATATCTAATATATTTACTCTCATAACCGAGTCATTTGAAGGCAGATTTTTTATGTGACCAAACTATCTAAGGTGACTCTCTTTAATCTTATCTATCATTGGAGCTACTTCAACATTTTCACGTATATACTTATTTTGTATTTTGTCTTTGAGAGTAAATCCATTCATCCACATGGACATCCTCATCTCTGCAACACTTAACTTAATTTTTTACTTTTCTTTTAATGGCTAACATTATGCACCATAAAGCATTGCAGGTCTCACCACCATCTTATAGAATTTTCCCTTAAGTTGGAGGGATATTCTATCACATAATAGGCCCGATGCATTCCTCCACTTCAACCATCCAACTTGAATTCTACTAGTAATATCCCCATCTATTTCACCATCGTTTTAAACAATAGACTCAAGATATTTATAAAACGTGCACTCTTTTTAATAACTTGATCGCCCATAGTCGCAATCCCCTCAATAAATCTATTACTACTAAAATTACAACTCATGTATTCAGTTTTAGATCAACTCAAACGAAAACCCTTAGACTCTAAGGTTGACCTGTATAATTCATGTTTTTCTTCAACTCGCTCTCTATTCTTATTAAAAAGAAGAATACCATTATCAAAAAGCATAAACCAAGGTACATCCTCTTGCAAATATCTAGTAAGAACATCCATGCCTATAGCAAAAAGTTACTTGAAAACAACATTATATTTAATGTGTTCAATATGAAAATTCTTAGGAAGTTTTTTTTACTACTGAAATTGGAACCCTAATAAGTACGTATCTCCTTAATAGTTGTATAGAAAATTATCTACTTTGCAGATCTATTATTTGTTGTAATTTTCTGGATTTGATGATTTTTTTAACATGATTGACATAAATAATTTATTTATTTGTTTAGTTTTCTATGAATTTTAATAGCCTCTTATTTTTCTAACTGAATATGTTGAATAGAAATACAGGCCCAGAGGGTTGGCGATTGAGACAACGACATTTTGAGACTGTTACATCGCTCGTTCGTTCTTGCCGGAAGTTCTTTCATGCTGGCTCAAATTTTGACATATGGACAGAGTTCAGGTATTTTTTTTGGACACTTGCATCCATTTTATTTAGTTTTTATTATATCCAACTTATCCAAGCAACACTCGACACCTCAATAGAATATTTTTATTTGAATAATCTTTGGATTTGTTTAATGTACCATTGACTGACTTTAATTTTGAGGATTGATGCATATCTAGAAATTTCCATCTAATTGTAATTGAGTCAGTTGTAGTTTAGGACTAGAAACAAGCTAGACTACATTAAAGAGGTGTTGCTAGAACCACAATATTATTCTCCATGCTAAAACCTTGGGACCTAGAACCTAAAAGAAGATCCTGAAGTTTGGAACCCGAATTGAGTTGTTTCATATGTGAAACTCCTTTGAGTTTTGAGTCAATTAGTTGGTAGAAGCATTTACAAAACCACAAACTGAACAAACCATGCTATGCTTTTTATGAGTCTCTTCATAATATGAATTGAATATATTTTCACATGTCTTTTAAATTAAAATTTATCAAGTAAATAAATCTTAAAATGGACCCGTCCCATAGGGACTTGTTAAATTAAAAACTAACTTCAAAATAATATTATTTTTCATAAGCAGGTATTGTAAATATAAGTAGTAGAACATGGTTTTTAGGAGCATGATGTTTATTACAACCATCTACAGGAGAATGGACATGTGCATAAGGACTCAAATCTTTAGTGTTAATGAATCTTTTTGGTTTAAACAAGAAAACATGAGAAATTTGCGCCAAACGATTATTTAAGGATTGTTTAAATAAAAGAAGATCAGTGAATATTAACAGCCTCTTAAAGTGTAATTTGATTGGAATTCATACTGCAATTAATTGATTGGATGGAGCTAATTGGATTTAAATTAGTCACACTTGCAAACCAGCATCAAATTATGCAAAAGAAAAAAGAGCAAGATAAGAGATCATCAATACATAAATCTTGGACTCGCAGTACCACAAGGAGATGACTTCTCTTGAAAATTATTGGTTGCTTTTACATTGCTTGAACAGATCAACATGCATCTAGGCACATATGATTGAATTCCATACACTGTTTTATCGAGCCACAAGTTCTCTAATACATGCCTTAAATATAATATATATAATCCTCTAACTACTGAAGGTCGACAACATCAAAGTCGGTTTGATTCATAATCCTTAAAGATGCATAAATCTCAATGCAATAATTGCAAAAACTAAAAAATAAGCTGCAGAAACTAAAGCAATAGATTGCAACTCACTATAGAACTTTATAAATAACACAATAAATTGCTCGAGTTGCGAAACTATATAAGCAACATCAATTATTTACCCTAGGGCCAACATTGGACATAGAAAGGTCAATTCAAATACAAAACCAACAAAACTCTGCTACAAAATTGCTCCCCCAAACACCCAAATAGCATAATTGTGTGAGATAAAAATAATTTGATTTGAAGGAAAAATATAGTGGGGAGTTTGTGACTTTGAGCGATCAAGTCGTTAATAAGTGTACTCATTTTATATATCTTGGGTCTATTGTTCAGAGTGATAGTGAAATATATGGTAACATTATGATACGCCTTAGGTTTCACAAATTAGGGTTTGCCCTAATTTTCCTTCAAGATGAAATTTCTCCTCCAAATCCAAGAAAAAATCAACACAAGAGGGATGGGAGGAAGAACAAGAACATTTGCATTCAAAATCCAAGAGAAACAAGATACAATTTGTCCACTTCGAGAAGGACAAGGTCTCCCACTACAAACCCTAGAAAAACAAGAGAAAGAAACTAAGGAGGCTAAGAGAAAACTCAAATCTTGCATAACCCTAGAAATCTCCCTCTATTCCTTACTTAAAGCAAGCCAAAAGACCAACAAAACCCACTAGTGGGCTGCCCAAAATGAACCGCCCAGCTCAGGGCAGACCCGAGCCAAACCGGTCCAGGATTGGACCGGTTCCGCTCAAGGCCGAACCGTCCCGCCGCTCCGTCGCGTCCCGCGCTCCCCTTCGGCTGGCCGACTGGCGCGGCATTCCCCCCCGCGGCTTTCGCTCGCCCGCGGGTGCCGTCCCTCCCTCTGCGACCGGGAGGCGGATCGCATCAATACTCCCTCCTTTAAAATTAACCTTGTCCTCAAGGTTAAAGAATGTAGATTCCTCGGTGGTCGGAAACCCACAAAGGCTAGGGTCACCCTGTAGTGCCACCCTCCGACCATTACTCTTGTATTTAACCAGCAACTTCTCCCAATTGACCTCCATGTCTCCTAAAGACTGAAGCCACTGCATACCCAAGATGACGTCGGCGTTTTCCAGATCAATCAGCAAAAAATCTTGAGTAATTACCTCCCCTTGCAAGATAACAGTGACTCCCTTGCATTTCCCATAAATACGGGCCTTCTGTCCTGTGCATATGGTCACCTCTACCTCTTTGCTTGTTATCACCTTTAGACTCAACTGTTCCGCCACTCGATAGGCCAAAGAGTTGTGAGTAGCTCCACTGTCAAACAAAACTCTCACCTTGCACCCTTCAATTTCACCCTCCATCTTCATGGTGGGGTGGAATGGTAAACCTTCCATCGAATTTAGACTCACTTCTATCATATCTAGGTGAGGATGCTCTACCTAACCTAACCTTTCCCTTGTTGCCCCTTCATCTGTGTCCTAATCTGAATCCCCCACCACTATCACGTGCAGAGTCTTCTCCTTACACCTATGCCCAGGTGCAAATTTCTCGTCGCAACGGTAGCAGAGGCCCTTGACCCTCTTCTCCTTCAATTCAGAGTCAGTCAGTCTCTTGAACCCTCCTTGGTTCACCACAGTGGTGGCTTTCTCCTGTTTTACCTCCTCGGAATGAGTAGTGGCAGTCACCTTAAGTCCTTCGAGCATGAGTGGTGAGCGATATGTGGAGTGAGACCCCACTGACTTCCGTGTTTGCAAGCTGAGCTGTCTCCATAATTCCCACTATCCCTCGTGGGTTGACCACCCTGATGGCGGCTCTGATGTAGGGTTTCAACCCTTTCATGAAATTCCCCTCCATGGCGTCATCGGGCATTCCCCTCAATCGTCCGGATAGAAGCTCAAAGCGCTCCCGGTACTCTGCCACTGTGCCTTCCTGAACAAGAGACATGAACTGTTTATAATGGGTGCCCTCACCGGACACTCTGAACCTGTGCAGTAATAGATCCTTGAACTCTTCCCAACTCTGTATAGGTTGTCACCCCTCAATCCATTGGAACCAAGCCAATGATTTCCCCTCTAAGCAAATCGGGACAGCCATAAGCTTTTCCTCCTCCGTGACGCCGTTAACGGCGAAATATCGCTCCACCCGGTAGACCCATCCGTACGCATCTTCCCCTTCGAATACGGGGACCTTCAACTTCCTCATCCTTGTATCTGTCCGAGGAGGATTCCTCCCATCCTCCCATGGCCCATGCTGAAATCCCTCCCACTGAGGTCTTCCCCTCCACTCCCCTGAATACGGGGTCTGCACCCCCCTTCTTGGCGGCTCCCAAGGGGCTCGACCCCCCTCGTGTGTACCTCCCGGTTGTCTCGGCCACCCACCCCCGACCTCTCCTGTGGTTCGGCCCAACTCCGGCGGCCCTCCTGGACCTCTCGGCCACCCTCCTTGTGGCTCCCAAGTGGTGCGACCCATCTCTTGCACTCCTCCCGGCCTCATCGGCCACCCTCCATACGGACCGTGAGGGTCACGTACGGCTCCTCCCCCTTGGCCAGCGGCCCCCTCCCACGGTGCACCACCCACGCCGGATGCCTCCCACCCTTCCCTTGACCAAGGCTCTTGGCGCGAGATGTGAGGTGGTGCTTGCATGGCTTCCCCTGGTTGGCTTGCTCCATCTTCCCTAATTGAGAAATTAGGGTTAGGGTTTAACATCGGCGATTTCCCCTTTTCCTTAGGATTTGATTGAGCAACTTGGGCGTCTACCAATTTACGGATCATCTCTTCCATTCCCCCAAATCTCTCCTCTAATAATGAGAATTTTCCTTCCAACGACGAAAGCTTCTCTCCCACTTCCTCCTTCAATTGGCTCATCTCTCCCTCCAACACTTCTACCTTCTTTGATGCCATGCCGTCTAGGATCGAGAGCTCTGATACCAACTTGATACGCCTTAGGTTTCACAAATTAGGGTTTGCCCTAATTTTCCTTCAAGATGAAATTTCTCCTCCAAATCCAAGAAAAAATCAACACAAGAGGGATGAGAGGAAGAACAAGAACATTTGCATTCAAAATCCAAGAGAAACAAGATACAATTTGTCCACTTCGAGAAGAACAAGGTCTCCCATTACAAACCCTAGAAAAACAAGAGAAAGAAACTAAGGAGGCTAAGAGAAAACTCAAATCTTGCATAACCCTAGAAATCTCCCTCTATTCCTTACTTAAAGCAAGCCAAAAGACCAACAAAACCCACTAGTGGGCTGCCCAAAATGAACCGCCCAGCTCAGGGCAGACCCGAGCCAAACCGGTCCAGGATTGGACCGGTTCCGCTCAAGGCCGAACCGTCCCGCCGCTCCGTCGCGTCCCGCACTCCCCTTCGGCTTGCCGACTGGCGCGGCATTCCCCCCCGCGGCTTTCGCTCGCCCGCGGGTGCCGTCCCTCCCTCTGCGACCGGGAGGCGGATCGCATCACATTATTAGTAGAATTGAAGTTGGATGTTTGAAGTTGAGGAATGCTTCGGTTTTTGTTGTGTAATAGAAAAGTACCACTCAAACTTAAGAAAAATTTTATAAGATGGTGGTGAGACTTGGAATGCTTTATGGCGCATAATGTTGGCCATTAAAAGAGAAGCATAATATCAAGTTAAGTGTTACTGAGATGAGGATGCTCAGGTGGATGAGGTGTTTTACTCTTAGCGGCAGGTTACGAAACGAGCATATATGTGAAAAAGTTGGAGTGGCTCCAGTGACAGATAAGATTAGAGAGAGTCGCCTTAGATGGTTTGGTCATGTAAAACAGCGGCCTTCCGATAACCTTGTTAGGAGAGTTGATGTATGAGATTTGGCCTATATTAAGAAAGGTATAAGTAGACCTAAAAATGCTTGGTTAGAAAATATTAGAAATAACATTTCTTTTTTAGATTTAAATGAGAATTTGACTCTTAACACACAATGGAGAAAAAAGATTCATGTAGTCGACCCTACATAGTGAGATAAAGGCTTGATGCTATTGTTGAAGGAAAAACATAGGGTCACATATTAAGAAAATAGATTGAGAAGAATTGCTTCGTTAGTGCTTTAATTCTTCAAGTGAAGGGAGATATATTGCATAAATCATAATAATTAGATAATGATCCTTACATGGGCTGCTATAAGAATAGTATGGATTGGACTATTATTTAAGTTCAATTTGGTCAATCTTAGAGTTTAAAGGTTTTTGTTTGACTAGATCTTAAATCGAATATATGAACTATAATTTTAGTAGTAATAGATCTACTGGGGGATTGTGACTTTGGGCAATCTAGTTATTAATAAGAGTATATATTTTAGATATATTGAATCTATTGTTCAGAGTGATGGCAAAATAGATGGGGATATTATTAGTAGAATTCAAGTTTGATGGTTGAAGTGTAGGAATGCTTTGGGCTTGTTGTGTGATAGAAAGCGCCTCTCAAACTTAAGGGAAAATTCTAAAGATGATGGTGAGATCTGGAATGCTTTATTGCACAAAATATTGGCCATTAAAAGAGAAGCATATTATTAAGCTAAGTGTTGTAGATATGAGGATGCTCAGGTGGATGAGTGGCTTTACTCTTAGAGATATGATATAAAACGAGCATACACATGAAAAGGATGAAGTAGCTCCATTCGAAGATATGATTAGAGAGAGTCGCCTTAGATGGTTTGGTCACATAAAATGGCGGCTTTCCAATGACCAGATTAGGAGAGTAGATATATTAGATTTGTATTATGTTAAATTAGATAGAAGCAGACCTTCAAATATTTGGTTAGAAAATATTAGAAATGACATTTCTTTATTAGATTTAAATGAGAATTTGACTCTTAATAGGACACAATGTAGAAAAATGATTCATGTAGCTGACCCTGTGGGATAATGACTTGATGTTGTTGTTTTAATGTTGTATTGTTTTGGAATGGCAACAAATAAGTCCTAAATGATGAAAAGACGTAAATGAACTAAACAAATTCAAAAGGAGAAATATTTTTTAAAACTTTAATTGTGTAATGCAATATGATATCTTTTGTGATGTTGTTGATGATGATGAGTAGTTCATTAGGCCCCACGAATTAAATAAGATATCACTCTCTTATGACGCATGTTGACATTCTTGAATTTACTTCTTAGGGAGTCTTTTTGTATCAATGTGAGACTTAGTTTGAAACTTTAGTGATTTTAATCCTCTTTCTCTCTTTTCTTTTGTTATTGGTGTTTGATTCAAAATTTATCAAATGTAATATATGCTAAATTCCTTTTGTGTTGGAATCTTCATCTTTGTTGAAAATTTATATTTATTCTCAAAATTTTTTATAAGATTCCAAACTTTGACTACTATTATGTTAGTGCTTGAGATGAAAGAAGCACATTTTTTGTGTTTGCATTTAAAGTATGATTTTATTGAGTGAAACATTTTGATGTGCGTGATTAAAGTTTTGTTAAGTGTGATATGCATTGAATTCTTTTTGTAATGTAAATCTTGATCATTATTAAAATTTAATATGTTCTTACTTTTTTCTTATGAGATTTAGATTTTTTATGACTATCATATTTTTGTTTGGAATGAAATAAGCTTATTTGTCATTGTTGCGTTAAAGTTTGCTAATTTTTGCTAAAATTAAAAGTTGATAACCTGCAAATTGTGGCTTTTTGAGCATCCTATCATTGGTTGCATTAGCCAACTCAGAACCTTAAGCATCCTACATAACTCTTCTCTAACTATTTATGATAAAAGCATTAACTTTCTTGGACAATGTAAACCCCTACAACAATGAAAAAATGACATGCATGTTGCAATGAAAATTGGCTATTTTACCGCTAACAAATAACGAAAAGATAAAAAAGGATGATGTCATAAGCCTGACACATTAAAATACACCGCTAAATTAATTAACACGATGACCGATGGTTAAGGATTGAATTAGATTTCTAGTATTGCATCATTGTTGTCTTAGAAAAGCCAAAAATTGACTTCTTTTCTTTCTACTTTTCTTTTACTGAAATTTGTTTTAATATTGTTGGATTTGTAACAAATTTGTAGGCCTTTTATGGAAAATCCATGGCATAATTCCTCTTTTGAAGGTTCTGGTTTTTTGAGGCTCTTTCTAACAACGAACATAGAGAATGCAGATTTCTACACAAGGTAAATATAATGGTAGCCTTTTGGAGAGTAAATCATTTTTTCCCACATTTTGTTTTTTGAATGATCTAACATTTTTGATTTTGCAGTGAACGGATAAGAGAGTTCCTTGACCTTTGGAACTCCATCCCAAATTGCCAATTTTGGGATATTCAGTGGGCTTCCATTCTTGCACGTTGTATAAAGAATTGCAAGTCAATTGATTGGGAATGCTTTTTGCCAGCACTTTTTACCCGGTACCTTAATATGTTTGAGGTATGCAAAGAATTATTTGTTAGGCATCATTCGGTTTAGCTTATTAATTAGAATACCCATGTTAAATGCCATTTTCTTGAATGTATTATTACCTTTTAATGTGAAGTTCTTCAGGCATTAATCTTGATAGAACAGATCTAGGCAGAAACCTGACTGAGTAATATTGATCACCAAAAAAGAAAATAATAATAATAATAATAATAATAATAATACCTAATCCCAAGTGCACCGTGTCGTCCATGCCACAAAGCCATGTTTGCCACCCTCATTGCACCCTTCAACCACTATGGTATGAGTAAATTAGGCCTAGCGCATGTTAATCTCATTCGCCCACATTTCCATCCAAAGCTCTCTCATTATCTCCTGCTACTACCCTAAATTGTCTCTCTCGAAGCTCTTGAACTCTTGCAAATCCCATCTCCTCTTTGTTCATTTTGCTTCTGCTTTATTTCTTTGTAAAACCCCATTCTTATGCGATCTCTAAACTCCTAAGTAGTCCATCTCTTGTTTCATTGTCAACTTTTTTAAGCACACAATCAATGCTTCTACAAACCTTAGTGTCGGCCTTTTTAAACTATCTTGACTTAAGATAGATAGAGACTGTCAACCCTTCTATCTCCTGACTCCCCTCAACCACACCAATCATAGGTCACTCCTTGCATGCAACAATTATTAACTCAACATTACATATGCTTATGTTTTTCTCTCATAATAGGGATTTGCTAATCCAGTAGGCGCTCACTGCTCTTTGGTATGATCTAACACCCTCTACTCTCAACTCTTTTACGACTTGCACACATCAAATCCCGATCCCAACAACCTGTAACTCACTTTGTTTACTTCCTCCCATTATCCAACCATCTGAGTCTAATGACTTCATTGTGTTTAAGCACATGCATAAATTAGGTCTTATTTCCCACAACTACACCTAGGCACACAAATGCAATAATAAGAAAAAAAGTTTGAAGACTACATGTTTGTCATATATTTGATTCGACCAATGTTTTATCTTCATGTCCATGAATCTTTGATTCGGTTGGAATTTGAAGACCCTATGTCGATCATGACTTTGATCTAACTAGGAAAAAAAATTACCCTTTTCTTCCATTGTGTCTTTCATCTTTTATCTTTCATCTAGCCTTTGGAATTTGAAGATGCCTTGTTTGTTGTATTTTTGACTCAACTGGGAAGAAAATCACCTTATGAATCCGTCGTATCTTTGATCTAGCTATTGTACCACCTCTGCATCTATTAATATTTGATATAGATTGAATTTAAAGACCTTTGCTTCTGTTCAATCTTTGGCCCATCTTGAGTTTTTTGTCTCTCCATTAATCTTTGATCTAAGTTCAGGGAAAAAAGTTCTCGTTACTTGTGGTTATACTTAGACCAAAATCATAACTATAACTTCGTTGTCATTATGTTGTGGTATGTATGGTTATAGTAAGGCTGCTCACAAATAGGGCAATAAGCCTCAAATTTTAAATAATAAACTCGACTTTTCTAATGGTTATAAGTTCTATCCCAATAAAACGTAGGTCTTCTAAGGGATGAAAGCACCATTCTAATTAAATACTTGTTTCCAGTAATTAGCTCTACTTAACATAAAACCAATAAACCCACTAAATCATAACTTGGACCTTCGAATGGATATGACCCCATCTCACTTAAAATTTGGGCCTTTCCATAGATATAAACTCGAACTCAGCCTATACTTAGGGTAGCTCCCATGCTAATAAACCTACTAACCAAAATCAAATCTACCATTGAAAATCTCTTGTACATTCATCATGATATGCTCTGGTTGTCTAAAAGGATGTAAGTCAAAGTTACTAATTAGATTCGCTGGACGTTATGACTTATCTCTTTCAAATGTTGGTAGACTGTGTCTATTGGTATGCTTAGGGGGGATGTAACTGTAAGATATTAATACGATCTATTTCCATTCCACCAATCATCCCCCTTCAATTCAACTCAAACTTGAGTATTAAAATCGAATCGAAAATCAAGCATAAGAAATCATATACATAATTGAGAGTACTCTCTTGCAAGTAGGAGAGATTGTTAACTATATGGGGCCTTCTGCTTATAAGAATTCTTAACCTTAGATCTAAATAAATCGTGGTCTAAATACCATTTTTTTTGATTAAATTAAACGTAATTTATCTCATATAAAATGACTCCCCAAATTCAAATAGCAGTTGGGTTTTTCTTGTGTGATCAATTTAATTGATTTTTTTGGTGTAATTATATATGAGTGATGAAAAAATTGATTTTTAACTCCTCAGCTATGTGGCTTACCAAATTATTAATCAGAATAAGTTGCTTCGTGCATCAAATTGTTCATATAGCGCGTTCCTTCTTGTTATTAAGTACTTTTGTAGGTGGTTTTCTGGTTCTCTCAAAAGAAATAATTTCATATGCTAATGTTATGCACTCAATATTTTTATAGGTTTCTTAATTTTCCCTGACCTTGTCCTAATATGGCATCACTTTGCAATTTTCAAAATTTGCTTTCTATTCCTATAAATTACTGCAACTAGTTTACTTTTTCATATGATGCTAACTATGACACTGTTTATTTTTAGAAGAAAATTATGACAACATAATGACCTCCTTAGGAATCAAGAAAACAATGAATGAGTAGAAAATACGAACCACAACTTGTCCAATAATAAACAAATGTAGACAATAAATAATTATGTGTTGACCTTCATGTTATACACAAAAGATCAAAAGAGAGGAGAAAACAAAACGAAAATCCCACGTACAAATCGCATACCTATCGAATCCTTGAATCCAGCCGCGATACCTTGCCGAAATCTAGCTGCAAACGGCGCCGCTCCAGTCGATTCTCCGCAAATCCTGCGACGTTGCCTCGATCGAGAGCCCAAACGCGTCGTTAAATACCGAACCTCCACTGCCTCTTCTCCCGTTCGCTACTTCTCTCGCCCGACTCCTCCCCATCCCGTCTCCCTCCTCCGATCTCCACCGACCACCCGACCGACCTCCACATCTCTCCGCTCTCCTCCAACACCACAGAAATCCTAAACCTCCGACGTCTCTACTGTGCCGGAGACACGAGAAGACCCCATCCGACCTTGCCTTCTCCTCACCCGACCCCGCCGACCTCCTGTCCGTGCCGACTCCAACCCGAAAGAGAGAGAGAGAGAGAGAGAGAGAGAGAGAGAGAGAGAGAGAGAGAGAGAGAGAGAGAGAGAGAGAGAGAGAGAGAAGAAGAAGCTCTCTCCATACCTGAAGGCCAGCAAACCCGCAAGCCCTCTTCTCCTCTCTGCTTGTAGCCAACGCCTCCCAGGCTGCCCCTTTGGCCGAATCCCTTAAACAGGTGTTTAGATTATGTTTTATTAATGATGTTCATTAATATCTATTATATATATAATACAATATATATTAATATATTTATATATATATATATATATAATATATATATATTATATATATATATATATATATATATATATTAATATATTTATTCTTATATTAATATATATGTTATTTATATAATAAATGTTTATATTATAAATATATATAATATAATATATATTAATTAGGTTATTATTATATAATATATTCATTACATATATAGTTAAAAAAAAAATGCAAATATACTTCCCCCCACTCTCCTTCCTCGATGTCCGTGTCGGACCGGCAAACCACCTAAGCACGCCTTTAGTGGCCGTGGTAGGAGGGAACCCGGTGCGACACGTACGACGAGGTAAGCGAGTGACCCCTCGATCCACGTGTCAACCACGACAACCCCGCGGAGGTACGAATTCTTCTAAACTTAAAACCTTGCTTCAATGTCCGTGGCAAACTGGAGAACTGTCCTAAGCACGCCTTTATTGGCCGTGGTAGGATGGAATCCCGGTGCGGCACGTACGGCGAAGCAGGGTCACTTATAAGTACCCCCGGGCGGGGGGAAATCAAAACTGCTTATCAAAATGCTTTTTATAAAACCCCATGCACGCCTTTATTGCGCGTGGTGGGAGAAAACAAAAAAATACAACCGCCGCGGTGTCTCACCAACACCAACCGTGCAAGCCTTTAGTGGCTTGGCGGGTAGGCGGCCTCTTGGTTTTTCCCCTAAACGGGGGAGACGCCGGGAGGCTGCCGAAATTTGGATTGAAAATCCAAGGACTTGAACAATTTGAGATCCAGACTTGATTGAACTTAGAAGAACAATGGAAGACTTCTACTTGGACTTTGGACAAAATCTAAATGATTTAAATAAATTTGAACCCAAATAAATTTGAAATCATAAGACTCAAATGTGCAAATGAAGTTGAACTTGAACTTGATTCAATCATTTGAAATCAAACGAGGATTTGATTTGGACAACAAGACTTGGACTTTCATTTGAATTCGAACTGGGACTTTACAAGACTACAGAGGACTTTTGATATTGAACTTAAACATGTTTTTTGGACTTAAAAAGTGAACTTCAAGCAAATCATGTCATTAAATATTAAAAAAAAAAAAAAGAAGAGAGCTTAAGTTTTGAATCAAATGATGAAGACTTACAAGTTTGGACATGCTTGGAATCAAGCATGGTGGATAAGAATAGAACTTGAATTAATCTTACAAGTGTTTGAGGCTTGAACTTGCAAGTGGCATATTATAACTACAAAGACTTGAACGCATATTGAACTTGAATTCAAATCTAGATTTGAATTACAACAAATGCAAACTCAATTTGAATTTGAGTATAATCAAGGTGAACAAATCATAAGAAATTTGAATTCAAGATGAGTTTAATTTGAGGAGGAGCAAACTCATAATACAAGATTTGGGTCATCCTTTTGTGACAATGAAAGACTTACAACAGTCAATATGACCTAATTATATGCAATGATCAAATGAACAGTGATAAACAAATTCTTGCATACCACTTGATTACAATCACACAATGACATATATTGGATAAAGAAAATTCTTTCATCCACTAGCAACAATCAAGACAAGAATCCAATTCTATTATGAATAGTGGCATGAGATCTCCAATGTACTCATGAATAATATTCATCCCTATCATATTTGCAAAGTAGCAATAATTTCAAGGAGGGGGATATTCATGAATAATATAAGAAATGTAGTGACCCCTACTACATCTACTTGTAAGCATTAACTAGGGTTTGTACCAAGCACACTAGTCTACTTGTACATAACAATGATGGATGAGATGCAAAAGAAGTAATCCCCTTACAACAAACATCAAATGTCTTTCGACTACAAGCAATGACAAACGACATGTAACGACTTGCAAATCAAAACACATGAAGAGATCGCCGAAGAATGTGGTTCAACCAACAACTAATATCAAGTTACAAATAAATGTTGAAGGTCATAACAAAGGCTGGAGGACCAAAATAATGGCGAGCTCCTACGAGCTACCGTAGGAGACCTATTATACATACAGTCTATAAGTGAATACAAAAGGGCTATAACATATATCAACATCTGTGAACATAAGACAGGAGATTAGTTAGTGCACTATGACCCGCCTACGAAAATCAACAAATAGTGCACGACAGTCTACCTGTACGAAGCAGCGAACAAGTTTTTTCAGAAGCTGCTACGCCACGCCACCGGATCTGCAACATTCGTACAAGCAGACAGAAGGCGTCTATTCCAAAAATACCCCTGCACGTGCACTATAAATTGTATACACATAGGTACACTAAAGGGAAAGTACAATCTCAACCCGCATGGGCTCCGGCGAGCGTGTTATTGATACACACGTGACGTCTAGGAATGCTGCGCGGGTTGACAAGTGAATTCAAATTCGAATCTGATCCTTCTATACGGGTCAATAGAAGTCGACAGGGTTCGAACCATTAAACAAATATATGGCCATGACGACCAAAATATTTGTTTTAAAAATATTCATATTAGACCTTCAAGGCCTACAATCAAGAGAATTCACTCTCAAAAGCACGAAGCCTACAAAACCCGATCCTCTGTCGAAGGCCCGACAGAGTTGACAAGGTTCAATCCATAAAGAGAAATGACCCCGAACACCCCGATGATGGCCGTGTTGAATGCAGATCTCAACCGGAGGGGTTTCTCAAATATTTTCAAATATCTTCAAAATATCCAAAGTCCACTCCAAATACTTTTAAATTCCACCCAAATACCCAAAAGCTTCTCAAAATCCAGAAAAATCTCAAAACTCCAAAATCCCAAAAATATTTAAAATTGAAATAAATCCATCAACGCAGTTAAAGCAAAATCCATTCGCCCTCCGTAACAGTTTGTCGAGGCGGATAAATTCGAATAAACTCTAGCTCACAAAGAGCCAAATGCCTAGTCGAAAATATCACTAGAATCCATTCTCAAACAATCTCTTGCCAGTAAGGGCGTGGTACGTGTCCTCTAACCGGCAGTTTCGCCGCCAAATGGCACTGCAGGTAAACGGTTATGACCCGGGGCCCTCTGAACCGAGTGGTTTTGCCGCCAAATGGCACCACAGATAGTGGTTATGGCCAGAGCCAATACGCTCCTTAATGGCGTTAAATCCTTGAGATATGAATCAATAGGATATGATCGATAGGGCACAAAGCCCTCTGTTAGCTAAGGTGGATTTAAATTTGTCCCCTTAGACAAACATTCAACCCCGGTCTACAAGGTTCCCTTGGACGAAGCAACCCATGGCTGCCGACAAGGATCCTTCTGTCAGGTTGGGTCGACTACCTCCTCTGACTAAGTAGACCAGGGACCACGATGGCCCGGGATGACGGAACCATGGGATCTTGATCGGGTCCATCATCCATTCCCCCAACATCCGCTTTAAGTGCTAGGTGGTGAAATTTCCTATTTTAAATATCAAACTTTTCAAATCTTTCTAAATACCCAAATCCAAACCCAATTCCCAAATCAAATCCATTGCTGTTACTATATGCCAGATAACACGTATCTCTACGTATCTGATTGACGACTAGCCTTAATCGAAAGTTCTCTCTCGTGATCGAGAGGGGTAATTAACTATAGGGGCTTGCGCCTATAGGAAACCAGAACTCAGATCATAAAGTCCTCACAAAATGAGGGCGAAATCTCTGGGTAGTGTCTTATCTACAAACCCATCTGCCTTCCAAAATTTACCCCGGAACTTAGTTCGTTAAAACTCCCTCGCTCAAATAAAAAAGAAGAAGAGCGAGCGGAGGCCGGGGCCGAATTTTCGGAGCCCACATTATGCTATTGATTTTGACTAGCAGTGGCATGTTAAATCAATAACAACTTTAATATATATATATATATAACCAAGCGGTTGAGACCAGTTCAAAGGAATTTAGTTTTAATACACAAAAATGAAATAAAAAATCCTGAAAAAACATCAACTAGGTGTTGACTCAATTTTTTAATCTTAAAATTAAAATTTAACTTAATTTTTGACCTGAGACGATATGATTTAATGCTCTAGTCAGTGTGAATCGATTAAATAGAATCAATCTATTCATTTTAATCGATTTATTTTCTTTGATTTAACTATAATTTCATTAATACGAATCAAATCAAATCAACTTAATCGAGTTGAATCAAGGAGAATTGAATATAATCTAGTCAAATTGAACTTAACTGAGTCAAATTAAAGCGGCTTGAGTCAAAGTGAACTAAATCATTGTCAATTCAACTAAATTAAACTATCGACTTGGTTTGACTTGATCGATTTGTCTGGCTCAGCCATAATCCAATCCAACCATCAAATAGTTTCTTAAACCTTTTAAAAAATATGTCTAAAACTAATCGAACATCTGGAAATGCAGAAAAGTGAAGAGCGGCAAGCATGATGGTCCCAACCCCTTTTTTGACAAACTGGTTCTGACATAGCTAGATATCGAGGGTAAAAGGGGAATTACTTACAACTGTTCATCCATAGCAAATTGAAGGCAAGATGGGCATTTCACACATTTCCTAAGGGCTTGAATTCGCAAGCAAACTCAATTACATAGGAAGTTTTCGTATATATGCGATTAGCAGAATCAAAGGGAGGTAGTGCTTTTTGTTCTTTTGGTTTTTAGAGAAAAGGAAGGAGGGTTGGCGTTCTGAGTGCTCAAGCTTCCAAGCTCTACTTACCTTCTTATTGGTTGGCGGCCTTTAACTTCGAGAAGGATCAAACATCTGCGACCTGTAGTGGAGGATTGATCTTTTTAGTAGCTTCACCTGGGCTTGAAGAGTTTTGCAATTCTCTTCTTATTTTCTGAGGTTCGATAACCAATAAAAAGTTTCATTGCCATCGACAACCATATTCCAATGAGTTGTAGTCTGTGACAGTGACGCCCCTTGCTATTTGTAAGCAAGATTTCTTGCATTAATTGTCTTTGTCTACTAGATGACGGTACTGCAATTAGCAATTGCTGAACATCGCTTTAGTGCAAAAAAATTCCTTAATACTTAGAAAATTTGTGTCTCTTGGCCTTTGTCGATGTGTATAACGATCATAATTAACACTAGCTCCTTTAGATTTCCCTTAGTTTATGATTATCTGACCCAAACCCATTGTCCTCTTTAATTGTCCATGGAAATCCGGTGATTTCTCATGGATGGTTTTCATTTAAGATTTAAAATATGAGGACGACAAGGCATCGGGTCAAAATTGCATTCATGTTGGACTTAGCCTTCCACCTACATCAAGCCCTATGTTGGACTTAGCCTTCCCTCTGTATCAAACTTTAGGTTTTCTAGTGGCCATTTGATCTTTATCTATTGATTTCACATTTGTTCAATTTAATCAAGTTGTATTTCATTTCTATCTAAAGATATATGAAATTTTCTTTTGCATTGATGTGTTGCTAAATAAGTTCATTTAATTCCAAAATATTTAAAATTAATTTGAGATAAACTTTGGACCCTCGATGGTTCATGGTTTAAATCCCATATTGTTTTTGGAAATATTTAGACTTATTCATAAGTTTTCCAAATGAAATGATTAATTGCTTTTAATTTAGAAAATTCATTACTAAGTACAAAAGGTTCCTAAATATGCAAATCATATTTAATATGCTTTTAAAGTCGTAGATTATGACAAAGTTAATCTTAAGTAACATTTTGTACCCTCTTAAAGCAGGAAAGGGTCACTCTCAAAGCAAATCATATTTAATATGCTTTTAAAGTCGTAGATTATGACAAAATTAATTGCTTTTAAGAGGGTCACTTCTAGCCTTTAGGGTCACTCTAAAATAGGAAAGGGTCACTTCTTTTAAAGCTTCCTCTCATGAATATTTCTTGCTTTTTTTTAACTTGATAAATGTAAATTATTAACCAAGCAACATTCCATCTTCTCAAATTCATTTGGAATGTTTTCTCACCTTTAAACCAATTTCAATGTGGCATGAGTTGTAGAGCTCAAACCCAAATTTGAACTCTTCCAACATATTCATCTTAATTAGTGTTCTTTATGAATTCATTTAATGATCCCCTTATATCTTTTATGAGTTTTAAAGGGCCCTAGTATTTGTTTTGGCCCCTTATAGGAGCCAAGCAACCTTAGACAAGCCTTAGGTTTTTCCTTGGTTTGGATTGAGTAAAGTCAATACAGACCTCTCCAATTTATATTCATATCCCTAATATTCTTTCTAAATCATACATAAGAGTTTCCTAAATTGCCTTTGAAGGATTCTTGAATAGAATTATCTTGTTAAGATCCGAAATCTAAAATTTCTCTCATTTATGTGACCTCAAAGTGAATAATTGGTTCCAATTTATTCTATAGGATTAAATATATGACACTCATCCTTAAACTCTGAAGTTTTGTAGTACTCTCCATGGTTATAACTCTCAAATTTGAAGCCAAAATGTTTAGCCTTGTTGCGTTGGTTTGAACCCAATTCAAACAAATAGCCTAGTCTTGCTATGTGACATAAAATCACATGAATTTTTGTTGTTATCTCCAAGTTATGGTTGCCCCATTTGTCTCATACCCAAAGCTGTTGGTTCATATCATGACTTTAATTTACTTGTCCCAATCAAGAGAAAAATACATTAGCTGTTGACTCATAAGCTTAGTTTCTAATATTTGACTCAAATGAAATAAGAGCTTTTTTCTCCTTTGGCCTCAAAGCTAAAACCCATCAACTTGACCAATTCAAGTAGGTTAATTTTCATGTCTAGAACAAAACTCTAAATTGCTTCATTTAGGCAAAATAAGTGAACTATCTCGTCATCATAATTTTGTTAAACTAAACTTTTAGGACTCTTTAAAAACCTTCTATTTTATAGTCACTTTATCCGATTAGATGAATTTCATCAAATCTGAATACTTAAATAAGTTTATTTTATTCAATTAAACAAACTGCTTACTCTTGTTAAAATCTTACAAGAATAACTAAAATCCTTAAAAAATACTTCGGTCTCTTTTGATACAATGATATGTCATTTCATTCCAAAAGTTGGATTATATATGTCATTATATATCTTGTGAATGACCGGCTTACCTCAAAACATACAGTGGTCATTTCATGGATTCTTCATAATACTTTATAAAATACATTTCTTAAATAAAAACTTTTGAGTCACAAATTATTTTAAGTAAAATCACTCATGAATTAAAATTAAATATCTTTCTTTTCCGCAATATAATAACACATCAAATAATAATGTGACAACCACAGGAGCATGAACAGACTAGATGTATCTCTTTTGGCAACTTGGGGTTAGGATTTTTTTATGCAATGTGATTGTGATGTTTGGTGTGAAATGATTGTTTGATGGATTCTCTGTTTTGTGGTTACATGCTCTTTTAACTTCTTAAGTATTAGGATAGAGAATTTATTGGCGGCTATGTTCAATAAGAGCGAACAAATTAAGAATTTATTATTTAACTATATTTTCTTGTAGATACTGCTTATATGCTAAAGCCTTGAGTAGGCATGGTCAATAGGTTAAAAATTTAGCTTATAATTATAAGTGCTAGGCAATCTATGGTGTGTTGTGTTAATATATATTATATATTTTCTAATTCTTTATTTTGCATGAAAGAGGCTTTTCTTTTCTTTTTACAAATGTAATTCATTCATAGTTTTAGGAAGTCATGCACTTGTGGGATATAGCAAAATGAACGATGAATTAGAAGGATAAACTCATAAACTTCACAGTGAAGCTTTGGATGTATCAAAATTCCGTAACTTGAAGACACACATGTTGAGTTTATAAATTTAATTAGGTTGTATAAGATAAACAATTTCCCCATTCTTTTTATTTTCCTGGTTATAAAAATACTGATATGTTATTTTGTGACCAATTATTGTGATTGATTGTTTGCTTATTTTAAGTGCAAATTAAAAATATGTGCTTTTTCCTAGGTTTCTTTTATTTCTTACTTGAAGTGGCCTAAACATTTTATGTTGTAGGCTTTTAAAAAGTTAAGTTTTTTACTTATTAAAAATATTAGTAATTTTAAAATCAATCATATGATAATAATATATTTTTAAAAGTATACTTATATATTTTATCCAATAATAAGCTAATTTTTTTTAAAACTAAAATGAAATGTAAAGCTTCCTTATGGATCTTAATATGCATTTCAACATTTGACTGATTCCTTATTCATAAGGGTGCTTTTCAAATCAGCATAAAATCATGTATTTAAATGATGAATATCATATATGTAGTGTTATGAGTCGCATGCAAAAATAAAAGCTCTCATATTAACAACTAGATAACAAAAAGCGCATTAGGTGTCAACATATGTATACTGTCATAGTCAAACATTGTAGCTTAAGTGATTAAATTATAAGTTTTCTTTTTTAAAATTAAAATAGTCAAGCCTATCTTGCATATGCATTGGGCTTGGAATTGTATGATTTTAAAAACGTTTAGGTGGGTTTAGCTAACCATTCTTTTCAGGCAGAATTGTAATATTAGAGGTCGAGTTGACTTAACCTAAGGTAAAGTTTTAATTTCGTAAGTCTCATGGATTTTGGTAGATTTAGATTTGATTTACTAACTTTCGGTAGTTCTCACCTTAAATTTAGAGTTCAAGGCTGATGTTCTTTTTAGTTATGTCTTAAGTCCTCATTTTCTTGGACATTTTTAGAATCATGTCTTGGTGGAATATAAGTCTCAACTTTCTAAATAAAAATAATCAACTTAAATATAAATTCAATCTTTAGAATATAAAATCCAGTATATGATACTTTATAGTACCTCTGCATTTCTCAGAGTAAAGTACTCTTATCCTCCTACTTTAGTTTCTATTTAAAATTAATTCTAAGATGATCCAATCATTCTTGAAATTTCAAAGGCCAAATCTTTGAAATTAATGTTAACCAATATTTTGATAAAAATATAAGCTATTATTTTAGTCAATAGTTTTTTCAAGGGCTAAATATCCTTGTGATGTAATTGATTATAGTGGTTTGCCCTTGCAGGGAACTTGTACCCATGGTAAAATAAACTTCATTCATCTTACATGTGAAGGGAAAATCTTCGGGCATATAATAATAAAATATAATTTTTGCTATCGAGTATATAGTGAATAAAATTTTTGTCCTTCAAGATAATGCATTATTTTCTATTTAAATGAAATTCTTTTATGAAAGGATGCTTCTCTATTTCCAAATCAAGCAGTTTTCCAGATCAAGTAATCTTTAACCGTTGCATTCCAAAATTCTTGTCTAAAATTTGTCTAGTCCTTCTCTTACAGGAAACTGTGGGTTTCCAATTCTGTATAGTCGCTGGAGTTGGTTGAGAGTTGAGAAGTCTTGATGTCGATGGTGGCGGAGTCTAGGACCCCAAAACAACCACCCTCCCTCTACACCATGGTTTAAAATTGTGCAATATGAGGCTCGCCTTTGCACAATTCCAGTAAAAAACACCTCGATGCTTACGCCTTGAGTTTTTTCCATAAGGCTTGCGCCTCAACTTGGTTGAGGCCCGCCTCGCCTCATTGGCATGAGGCTTACGTCTCGCGCTATATATATTAAAACTTACATAAATCTTGAAGTAAATGCCCGATATTGGACTCTATATGAGAGGAGGAAGGGGAGAGAACAGTTCATCATAATGATGATTCAAATGAAGAACCCCTTAGTGATGACAGTGTTGATGACTTATGAGTTCTTACGTGATATATCATTGTTATTTATTTTTAGAAATTGGAATTATATGTTAATGAAAAGAATATTGGGATTTAAGAAAGATAGAATTTTGAGTTAAACTATTTTTCTTGTTGTCTTATTATTGGGATATTTTGATTTCACTTCATATCTTATGCTGTTTTATATTTTATATTATACACTCATTAGTATATAAATTTTTTTTCATTTTATGTTTATGCAATCTTTTGAATTTGAGGCTTACGCCTCGCCTCACGAATGAAAAACGCCTCAATACCCGAATACGCAATTTTAAACATTGTAGATAAGGGGGTGAACTCCAGTAGTTTTCATAAGGGGGTGAACTCCTGTAGTTTTTATACATATCATTTTCCTTTCTTTTCCATTTATTTTGAACATTTTTATTCATTTTCATATGTCATTTCTTCGTTTGCATATTTCCTTAATACATACATGTATTATATAACGTTCTTTTTCATTCATATACATAATTTCATTCATGTTATTAGATCTTTTTTTTCTGTTGTAATAATATTTACATTTATTTATGCATTTAAACTTTCAACATTTCACTCATGATAGTCTTTAAAAAATAAAGTCTTGAAAGTAATAGTATAATACAAAACATTATATCTTATTTGAAAGAATAATACAAAATATTGAATTTTATAATTATAATTACCCACTTGAATGTTCTGGCTTCAATACTTTCCAACTTTCAACTCTTGCGACAATCTTTCCCGAAAATTCTCTTATTAGCGTCGTTTCTTCACATAACACACAAGGTTAGCCAAAATTCTTTCTAATCCATCAATATTAACATTAAGAATTTTTCCAAAAATAGATAAGGTATAAAATTCTTAACTCGTGTCTTTTACCTCGAAGGACCTTTCTTATTTGCTGAGTCAGACTCCCTCAATTTTTTTTTTTGATTTCTTTCCTTCTAAAATTGTCATAAAATAAATTTTAAGGATTTATTCTACAAAGTTTAGCAAAAGACATATTATAAGAAAATCACTTACAAAAAGAGGATTATTCCAACTCAAAATCCTTCTCCTTCCTTTCCCGAATTCTTCAAATCTCTTCATTTGCCCTTAATGAAACACCCTCATTGTTTAGATGAATAATTTGGAAAGGATTTATGCATAAATAAAGAATTAAAAACTGATGCTATCAAATATTTCTGTAATTTTATTTTTATTTGAACAATAGTATATTTTATGTTCTTTTCTTTTTTTTAGCTATCTAATGATGGGAAAGCATCCAATGAACATGATAGGTTGTGCATGGGGCTTGGTAGACCTTTGGTTTGCTGGCTCGATTGGTCCTTTGGCTGCTGCTGGTTCACGGGTTAGTTGTTGGGGCCTTTGGTGATGAATGGAGAAGGTTGGGGTTGAGCTCATTCTCTTAGTTGCTTGAGCTGAAGTTGAGTAGCTCATTAATGTTCTAAAGGTAGCTCATTAAGAAGGATTCAATTTTGGAGTGGACTTGTCCCTTCTCCTTCCCCTTTCTTCTTGTCTCTTGGGAAACCGTGGCTATGCTTACTGTTTTTTGTGCCTTGGCTCCTTGGATTCTCGACTGGCTGAATTCTGTACCTTGTCTTCTTGGTTCTCACGATGGCTGTTGGATTTCCCGAGCTGGGGGGTTTTCCCGTGGCATTTGGCGCCTTGGTTCCGTGCGGTTTCTTTGGTCCCGTGGCTGCCTCCTCGGTTTTTCAACTAGGTTGTTCTTTCCTATGAAAAGCATTGGGGAAAACCGTGACTTGGTGCTTGGGTTCTTGTGAAAATTAATGAATGTGACTATTGATATTCCCCTATCTTGCCTATAAATATGAGAAGTTTTTGTGAAGAGAGGGAGTTGATTATTTTGAGCAAATTTGCTATTGACCTGCGGGTTATTGGAAAAGCTTGCGAGCTTGTTCCATTCTTCTTTCTCATCCCCTCCGGAAATCTTGCGAGCTCTTTCCACCCTTTGTCTTGGCTTCTAACCTCTTTCGTCTCTCCGCAAGTTCCACTCCATCTGTATCCTTCTTCTTGAGCTTTGGTAGTGATTGTTGGTTGACTTAGAAGCATCTGTTGGAAGAATTGGACGATCTTGCAGTGGTGGACCATCGGTTTGCTAGCCCTATGCACTTATCTTATTTAACCTACAATTCGATGCATGTGAGGAATCCGCTCTGACGGTTATTTGAAGATAGCGTTGTTTTTATTTTCTTTCTTTCTTAAAAGTCTCTTCGTGCTTTCTTGTTGGATTTTGAGTGTTTTAGTTGATTACTACTATTTTAATAGAGTCTGGTTTGAGTTTTATCCATTGTTCTCTTTGTTTCAGTTTTCTTATACTTGTGCTTACATCAAAAACAAACCTTCTTCTCTTTCTTCCTCTCAGCCGTTCCTCTCTTCGTTCGTTGAAATTCCTCCCAATTTAGCACTTCCTGAACGATAAGAATGAAAAGGAATGGTTAATTCTTATCTTCGAAGGAAATCATTTGCTAAAATTAGAAAAAACGGAACTTACCTCGCTCTCGCATGAAGCCCTCGACTGTTCGCCCTCTTCTGTTCGCGATTTCGTTCCGACTCCTGTTGGAGTCGCGGCTATTAAAAAAGGTTGGCCGGTTCGGTTAAACCGGCCACCCATTCGGTTCATTACACCTTATGTCATACTAATCCACAACAGGGATTGGATTGAGGAACTGAAATTTAAAGTCTAATTCTGGACCTTTTTACCAAACATAGCCTAATGACATGATTAGTAATATATTCTTTACTTAATCATTTTATTGAACTAGTGACTTATTTACTTTTTTATTAACAATGATGATAATTTTATTGACTATGCATGCAATTAATGACCTGTTATTAATTATTTCAATTTATATAATATTTGCTTTATTCGAAATAGAATCATGAATTCTCCAAATCCCACTACACTCTTTAATTTTTTGTTTGAATATGCCTTGACAATTGATAGTTTGTTATGCCGGTCCAGCCTGGACCGGCTCAACCTGGACCGGCCCAGCCGGTCCGGGTTTACTTCAGGCGGAAGTGGCACTGTGAATAGGCGGAAGGGAGATTTGGGGTTGGGGTGGGGTCCACTTGCATTTCAAACATGGTTTAAGTATTTTTGGAGGGAGAAGGAAGGGTAGAGAAGTCCTTTTGCTTTTAATTTGAATTAGATTGTATTAATAGGGAGTTATGAGGGGATTAGGGTTTTCATCTTGATTTTGAAAAGAGTTTTGTGTTCTAGGTTTTCTTGCTTGGGCTCTTGGCGTTGCCGGAGATTGTGGGAGAGTTGTTCTTCCTCTCGAATTGAAGAACATTGTATCTTGCTTTGGTTTTGATCGTCTACTAATGGAATACAATTGTTTGCTATTGTTTTCCCAACATTTTCTCCCTATTCTCTCAGTTTTTCCACTGTTTGGTGGCTGTTTTCTATTGAAAACAGTGGAATATTTGTGTTTTGGCGAAGATCCGATAGGAATCACTTGGAATATTCAAGTGGTACCTATCAAATTGGTATCAGAGCGAGATCCGGACGGTGGAGGGCTGTTTTTCCCACTGTTTCGCTGCATATTTTTGCTGTTTGGTAGGGATCCGGAGGCCACTTTTGGTTCCCATGGCATCTAAGCGTGTAGAAGTCTTGGAGACCGAGGTGGGACAATTTAAAGCTGAACTGGAGGAGAAGATGGCGACTTTGAGCGAGAATGTGGAAGGAAAATTCATGGCCTTGGAGGAGTTGATGAAAAAAATTATTAGAAGGGCAAGCAAGGGCTGTGCCAGCGGAGGAAAGAGGAGAAGGTAGTGGGAGCAAAGGCAAGGGGAAGGTAAATCCGGAAGAAGAAGAGGAGGAGGGAACTGCTTGACAGCAACGGAAGGATGCTGCATCGGGAGTCCATCAGGCGGGAAGAGCATGAAAGAAGGAGAGACTTCAGGGAAGAAAGAGAGGATGATTGGCGTCGCCGGAGGCCCGACCCAGTGGACCGGCCATGGGGGATCCATAACCACCATGGCGGGGCGTGAGGGGAAGATGGCTATCGGCGGCCGAGGAGGGATGATGAGCCCCGATATGGAGAGAGAGGAACTTGGGAAGACCCCATTGCCTGGGACAGAGGAGGCCATGGGGGGAATAGGGCATACGGGGTGGACACGAGGGCCAGAAAGCTGAAAATGTCAGTTTTCGAAGAGGGAAATGTGGATGAGTGGATCCACAAGGTGGAGAGGTATTTTGCAGTGAATGGCCTGATGGAGGAGGAGAGATTGATGACGGCTAGCATGTGCTTGGAAGGGGAGGCTTTTGCCTGGTTCAAGTACATAGATAAGTGGGATTCGGTGAGGACTTGGAGGGACTTCAAGGAGGCTATCAGGGAGAGATTCAGGGGGGCAGCCCATGGGAGATATCAGAACAGTTCTACGCCCTCACTCAAGAGGGAACAGTGGAAGAGTACCGGAAAAAATTTGAGAGTCTAGTGGGTGACATGGAGGGTTTATCGAACAGCATTATGGGGGGAAACTTTATGAAGGGCCTCAAGCCAGAAATTAGAGATGCTGTGAAGGTCATGAGACCGAGGGACCTGAGGGAGGCCATGGAGTTGGCTCAGCTGGTGGAGAACCAGAAGACCAACGCCCGAAGTTGGCGGAACAACCACTCAGGGGGTCCCACCAGGACAATTACCACTTACTTGGCTCCAAAAGGGCCAAGCTCTAGTGTCCTTAAAGAGAGTGGGAAGGAGAAGAGCGGGGTGACCAGATCGGCTGGGAGTTTCAAGAAATTGACTGAGAAGGAGATGCAGGAGAAGAGGGCCAAGGGCCTTTGTTTCAGATGTGAGGAGAAGTTTGTTCCAGGGCACAGGTGCAAGGATCGCGCTCTCACCGTCTATATAGACGAGGCGCCTGAGGAGGGTGATGATTCTGATGAGGAGCAGATTGATCCCCAGTTGGAGGTAGCCGAGGTATCCCTCAATTCTGTGATGGGATTCACTCCTAGTCATATGATGAAGGTGAAGGGGAAGATCCTTGGGAGGGAGGTAGTAGTTTTGATCGACAGTGGAGCCACCCACAATTTCATATCCACTCAGGTGGCGGAGGAGCTGGGAATGGAGCCTACTGAGACAGACAGTTATGGGGTGATGATGAGGACATGAAAGATTGAGTCTAGCACTGAGATCTGCAAGGGGGTGGAGATGAGGCTACAGGAGATCAGGGTGGTGGAGGACTTCCTACCCCTGAGGTTGGGTAGCACAGACGTCATTCTGGGCATGAAGTGGTTACAGACCTTGGGTGAAACCAAGGTGAATTGGGGGACCATGGTGATGGAGCTGATGGTAGAGGGAAAGAGGGTGAAGCTGAAAGGGGGACCAGGATTATCCAGAGCTAGAGTGTCACTCAGGTCGATGGTGAAAATTATCCATGAGGAAGGAGGAGGTTTCCTTGTGGAGTTGCAGAGCTTGGAGGATCAGCAGGAGGGGGAAGAAAAACCCATTCCTGCGTTAGTTCAGCCCTTTCTGCAGGAGTTTGAGGATGTGTTCCAACCTCCGGTAGGATTACCACCTGACAGAGAGCGGGAGCACCAGATTATCCTGAAAGAGGGAGTATCCCCTATTAGTGTGAGACCTTACAGATACCCTTAGGTGCAGAAAGATGAGATTGAGAAGTTGGTGGGAGAAATGCTAGAGGGAGGGATCATTCAGCCCAGTGTGAGTCCTTTCTCTAGCCCAGTTCTGCTGGTAAAAAAGAAGGATGGGAGTTGGAGGTTCTGTGTTGATTACAGAGCTCTCAACAAGGAGACAGTGCCTGATAAGTTTCCCATCCCTGTGATTGACGAGTTGATGGATGAGCTACATGGAGCTGCTTTATTCACCAAGATTGATCTGAAGTCAGGCTATCGCCAGATCAGGATGAGGAAGGAAGATGTGCAGAAGACGGCCTTCAGGACTCATGAGGGCCACTACGAGTTTCTGGTGATGCCTTTTGGCCTCACCAATGCACCAGCCACATTCCAGGCATTGATGAACCGAATTTTCAAGCCACACCTTCGTAGGTTTGTGTTGGTATTTTTTGATGACATTCTCATCTATAGCAGGACTGGGGAGGAACACCTAGAGCACCTGAGAATGGTGTTGGGGGTGCTGAGGGAGCATCAGCTGAAGGCCAATTTCAAGAAGTGCGACTTCGCTCAGGCACAAGTGGAGTACCTGGGGCACGTGATATCCCAGGAGGGAGTGGCTGCGGATCAGTCCAAGATAGAGGCAATGCTGGCCTGGCCTCAACCCAAGACCTTGAAGGGGCTCAGAGGATTTTTGGGACTGACCGGCTACTACAGGAGGTTCGTGAGAGGATACAGCACCATAGCAGGACCACTGACAGAGCAGTTGAAGAAGGATAATTTTTTATGGGGGGAAGCAGCTTCTGAGGCTTTTGAGAAGCTGAAGAAGGCCATGACGACGGTGCTAGTGCTTGCTCTGCCAGACTTCAATCAGTTGTTTGTGTTGGAGACAGATGCTTCAGGCTATGGATTGGGAGCAGTGTTGATGCAGAACCATAGAGCCATAACTTACTTCAGTCAGATACTGTCCGTCCCGGGCTAGGCTGAAGTCGGTATATGAGAGAGAGCTGATGGCTATTGTACTGGCCATCCAAAAGTGGAGACCTTATTTATTGGGCAGACACTTTATTGTCAGAACTGATCAGAGAAGCCTGAAGTACTTGTTGGAGCAGAGGATGGTCACAGAGGAGCATCAGAGGTGGTTATCCAAGCTCCTGGGATATGATTTTGAGATCCACTATCGGCCAGGACTAGAGAATAAGGCAGCGGATGCCTTATCACGCTGTATGGGGGAGCTCCAGGGGATGACTGTATCAGTACCTGTTCTGATAGATTGGGGAGCCATCAAAGAGGAGAGCATCCAGAATGAGGAGCTAAGGAGAATAAAAGAAGAGGTGCTATCAGATGAAAACAGCCACCTAGGCTATTCAGTGGTGGGAGAAAGACTGTACTATCAGGGAAGGAGTGTGATCCCTAGGTCTTCCATTCATATTCCCCAACTGTTACAGGAGTTTCATGGGAGTGCCATAGGAGGACATTCAGGAGTGCAGAAAACTTATAGCCGGTTAGCTGCTGAATTGTACTGGAAGGGGATGAGGAAAGACATAGAGGAGATGGTGGCTAAGTGTGATACCTGCCAGCGGAGCAAGTACATGACGATGGCACCAGGGGGATTACTACAGCCTCTGGCCCTACCAGAGAAGGTTTGGGAGGAGATTACTATGGATTTCATTGATGGGCTTCCAAAATCAGAGGGGTACACGGTTATATTTGTAGTGGTCGACAGGCTGAGCAAATATGCTCATTTCATTCCCTTGAGACACCCGTACACAGCAGTGTCTGTAGCAGCAGCTTTTGTGAGGGAGATAGTCCGCCTGCATGGGGTACCAGAGTCCATTGTTTCTGATAGGGACAAGGTGTTCCTGATTTATTTTTGGAGGGAGCTATTTAGGATGCAGGGCACAGTATTGAAGAGGAGCACAGCCTACCATCCACAGAATGATGGGTAGACAGAGGTGGTGAATTGGAGCTTGGAGACATACTTGAGATGTTTTGTGTATGATACACCAAAGCAGTGGGCCAAATGGCTAGCCTGAGCAGAATACTGGTACAACACCTCTTTTCACTCGGCTACCAAGATGACACCTTTTAAGGTGTTCTATGGTAGGGACCCCCCACATCTGGTACACTACAGCCATAAGAGTACTCCTGTATCGGCAGTGGATCAGCACTTGAAGGAAAGAGATCAGGTGTTGGACGAGCTCAAGAGGCATTTACTCAGAGCCCAACAAATTATGAAGAAGCAAGCGGACAGCAAAAGGAGGGATGTACAGTTTGGAGTGGGGGACAAGGTCTATTTGAAGCTCTGCCCATACCGACAGAGGACTATGGCCCAAAGGAGAAATGAGAAGCTCGCAGCGAGATATTTTGGCCCTTTTGAAGTGGAGGAGAAAATCGGGGAGGTGGCATATAGATTGAGGCTTCCTTCAACAGCCAGAATACACCCGTTTTTCATGTCTCACAGTTGAGGAAAGTGGTGGGGGAGCATGCAGTAAGCCCAGAGCTGCCCAGCACATTGAGGGAGGACATGGAAGTGACACTGGAGCCTATAGCGATAGAAGTAGTGCGCATCAATGAGAAGGGGGAAAAGGAAGTGAAGATTTGGTGGAGCGGTCTCCCAGACTATGAGGCCACATGGGAGCCACTGGAGAGGATTGCAGAGCAGTTTCCTGCCTTCCACCTTGCGGTCCGGGTTTACTTCAGGCGGAAGCGGCACAGTGAATAGGCGGAAGGGAGATTTGGGGTTGGGGTGGGGTCCACTTGCATTTCAAACATGGTTTAAGTGTTTTTGGAGGGAGAAGGAAGGGTAGAGAAGTCCTTTTGCTTTTAATTTGAATTAGATTGTATTAATAGGGAGTTATGAGGGGATTAGGGTTTTCATCTTGATTTTGAAAAGAGTTTTGTGTTCTAGGTTTTCTTGCTTGGGCTCTTGGCGTTGCCGGAGATTGTGGGAGAGTTGTTCTTCCTCTCAAATTGAAGAACATTGTATCTTGCTTTGGTTTTGATCGTCTACTAGTGGAATACAATTGTTTGCTATTGTTTTCCCAACGTTTTCTCCCTATTCTCTCAGTTTTTCAACTGTTTGGTGGCTGTTTTCTATTGAAAACAGTGGAATATTTGTGTTTTGGCGAAGATCCGATAGGAATCACTTGGAATATTCAAGTGGTACCTATCATAGTTCCCATGACTAGATCAATTTCACTTTATTTGTGATTCCAAAATAGAGCTTTTACATAATCTAGTCCCGATGTCTCAGTGTCTTTTGTGATGTTAGTTTAACTCTTCTATGCGTTCATTTCCATTCAGTAGGTTCACTTTGAAAAGAACCAATCACTTTTTGTTGTGTTTATTCCAAGTAATTCCTGCTATGCTATATAATGATTTTTCTTTCCAGATTCCCGTGTCAACTGGAAATGGAGCGTATCCTTTCCCTCTTGAGGTTCCTAGAAACACAAGATTTCTGTTTTCCAGCAAAACAGGCACGCCTGCGAAAGCTATAGCAAAATCAATAGTAAGGTTTTTTTTAAGTTAATTTGGAGAACTGATCAACGTTGTTTCCTAATTGTGATGTATTTCCATATATTTGCAATTTCTTCAATAGTTTGCGCATAAGTTTTGTTGGCTTATCAAATATTTCTGTATGTAACTATAGGTTTTTTTCTCTTAAAACCTGGTAGTTTGGCGCATGAGCACTTTGAGAGATTGGTGTGCCTTCTGGAGCAGTTAATTCCTCACTTTCCCAGCTTATTTTTTGTTTTTAGCAAACAACTTTTGGTTATATTTCCGCATTCAATTGACTTACAACAACCTCATTTTCCTAGATATTACCATCCTTCAAATGGAGGCCGTTGGACTTATTCCTTGGAGCGCTTATTGAGATACTTAGTAATTAGCTTTCAAAAGCGCCTTCGGCATGAACAATTGTAAGAAGTCTCTTTTGATGATGGTTACAATAATTAGATTTTCCTGTTTGAGATGTTTGTTCTTATCATCGATATATTGATGCAGTTATGCCAAGGATGACAAACAGGCTGTCTTGTCTTTGGGAGCATTAGAAAGATCTTCTTTTGTTAAAGTGACCCTGAAATTAATTGATCGTGGTCAATACAGCAAAACCGAAACTCTTTCAGAAACAGTTGCTGTTTCAACTTCAGTTTTAGCATATGTGGAGCCTTCTTTGGTCCTTCCTTTCATTGCTTCTCGCTTCCAGTTGGCCCTGGAGACAGTGAGTATAGCTGGATATTTTTTTTTTCATTTACTGGACTTTTTTACTTTATTCTGAACAACCATCGATTCTCTTTTGTAGGCTGTCAAAAGCCCTTTTTATTCCTTATTTTATTGTTCTTAGTAAGCATCTAATATGGTGAAGCACGACAACATCTTATTTTTTTGTCTATACTCCTTTTTCTATCTCCAAATAGATGACTGCTACCCACCAGTTGAAAACTGCTGTTACCTCATTGGCGTATGTTGGCCGTGCTCTCTTTCTTGCTTCTTTGTTGCCCTCTCCCCAAAAGGAGGATTTAAATTCTAGTGATTCTTTCATGGATGTTGTTGCAATATCGCTTTCTAATGCATTGCTTGGAATGGATGCAAATGATCCTCCAAAGACCTTAGCAACTATGCAATTAATTGGTTCCATATTTTCCAATGTAAGTATTTTAGTTTTTAATTGTATATGATGCGTAAAATGGATGATAATATCTAAATTTTGTATTCCTCTCTCACGGCAGTTAATTGTAGTGGGTGATAATGAAGATGCCCCCCTATTCCTCCAAAACCTTGCATTATCAGAATGGCTAGATGAGTTTTTTTGCCGCTTATTTTCTCTCCTTCAGCATTTAGAACCAACAAATGTCATGTACGTAGTTACACCAAGCGACTTGTCATTTTTTTTATTTTGAAATTTAGCTGCATTTATTGCTTATTTGTAAATTTGTTAACATATACATGCCCTTTTACTTTGAGACCTGTAGGAATGATGGTGTGCAGACTTCCATCACTTCAGGAACTTTCCTTGTTGAGGACACCCCTTATTACTTTTGCATGTTAGAAGTTCTGCTAGGGAAACTTTCGAAACCATTATTCAATCAGGTTGGTAAGCTTTCAGTATTGTCAAATACTGCCACCAAGTTATTCAATTTGCTCCATCTTGATTTGGATCATAGCATGTGGATCGTATAAGTATTTTTCATCTACTATCCGTCTTCTTATATGTTCCAGGTATTGAAGAAAATTTCCAGATTTGTGAATTCAAATATTCTTCCTGGTGCTACTGCAGAAGTTGGGCTTCTTTGTTGTGCTTGTGTACATTCTAACCCAGAAGACTCGGCTGCCAACCTTATCAAACCACTGCTGCAGTCTGTAACCTCTTCTTTACAAGGGACACCTACTTACGAATTTGGTAGAGAGGATTCATCTTCATCAACCAAGGTCTTTATTTGATCATTCTGTTGTTGAATTCTCAAGTATCAGTATCTCTCTTATTTAATTTGTCCTAATTGCAGGCTACACTTTCCCCAGCTCTTGAAATAGCAATTGAGTACCATTTAAAAGTGCTAGCTATTGCCATCAGTTATGCAGGCCCTCAGCTACTTCATCACAAAGATGAGCTGAAAGAAGCAATTGCCTCTGCATTCCGGGCTCCTTCATGGAAGGTTAGTTAGTGGGCATACGGTACCATGTCTTGAATCAATTAATTCTTAAGTTTGTGGATGCTGCATGTTTTTTTCCTGGATTTGTTTTCCTTTCTGTATTCAAATATGTTATTTTTTTTATCAATGGTAACCTCAATCTTTGATTAACCGACAGGTTAATGGAGCTGGTGATCATGTTCTTCGTTCTCTCCTTGGAAGTTTGGTTCTCTATTATCCAATTGAGCAATACAAGTATAATTATTCATTCAATTATATTTCTTTTCTAAAGGAGAACAAATTGATTGTCCAAGTTGTGAATTTTGTTGACATATTGCAATTTTTCTGCATTCTTAGGTCATTGCCAGAGAAGGATGGAGCTTCCATTTTAGAAGAATGGGGTTGCTCAAAGAATGAAAATAACAGCTCGCTTCCAAAGTGGCACATCCCTGGAAAAGAAGAGCTTTCATTTGCAAATGAGCTGTTGGTTTATCATTTTCAAGCAGCTTTAGATGATCTTCTTGAAATATGCCAGACAAAAGTTCATGTTGATGCAGGTAAGCATGATGTGTGATTTGCAGTCTGGTAATCTTGGCTCAATAGCTTTCAATATCTGTGTAAGAAGGAAACACAAGCATCTTTTAAAAGATTTGGGGGATGAGGGTTTTCTTTGAGCATGTACAGGATTTCATACGTGCCATTGAGTGTGGGGTTTACTAAGCGGGTCTAGAAGCTCTGTTCAAAGATGCTAGAACTATCTTGGTTGGTCAGTTTTCAAGTAAAAATGTATATTCGCCCCAAATGCATGCAAGAGGAGCCCTCCCGCTCCATCTCTCGATCTTGGACACACGAATGAAGCAGAAGGACTAGTATTCGACAATGAAAGTCGGTGGAAGGACCATTATTCCTCAGAATTCCGATAAAAAAAGGTCGTGGTGGGAACCTGTATTCCTCATAATTATGGTAATGATGATCGATGGTGGAAACCTATGGCGGTGTGCTTGCCGGCAGGATTTGATATAGATGCAGAGGATGGAAGAAAATTTGGGGGCAGAGGAACTTGACAAAAGTTGTCCAGATGCATGCACCTCAAGCTCTTGCTTGAATCCTCTCGGTTCCACCCAAGACACACACGAGAGGAGGCTACCACGTGCTACAAGCTTTAGGGACGCACGATGTTGCTTGGTTCCGCCCGGACACAAGTGTAGAATCTTCTGTCTGCACGCCTCTTTCTTCCTGTTTGGTCGCACACATGCAAGAGGAGTTCATGAGACTTTCATCTCTCTCGATCGAATGCAGAGACCGCAGGATGAAGCAGTCTCCCTCCTCTCGGTTGGACATATGTAGGAGCGAACAAGCCAAGAACCTGCTCCCCTTCATTTCAGAAAGTCCGGCTGTAAAAAAACTCAGAATTCTGGTCAAGACAATGAAAGCTCTGATACTATATTAAATTCAGAGATTTAGAGAGGAAAAAAGCTTAATTTTATCATACAAAACTATCACTATTTATAGATCTATACAGGATATCTTAATAAATAAACAAATAATTATAGAAGAATGCATAATTGTCCTAATATAATCCTTCCTGAATCAGCCACCTGATTATGGAATGAGATCGGCGTGATCCAGGTGGCCTCACCTGGATCCCCATTATGACCATAGGATCAAGAGCCATGGGACGGCTAGGATGGCTGGGACGGTATTTGACATTTGATGATGTTTGTTGCATTGTTGTGATGCTCATTATAAAATAAGGTCATTAATACTTTGGCAGAGGTGACAAGTTGTTAACCGATGGCTTTGAAGCCATGAATGGGGAATATGGGCAGTAATGCTTCTTGTTGCATTTATCCTGCACAACTTGAGCGTATCTTCGTGATTATTTTTTGGGAAAGCAAAGCAGCTGACAAGTATTTGAAATGAAGCCTACATACCCTTATTTGAAACTTGAGGACCAAAACAGAGTTTTAGGGAACCTTAAGAAGTGCAGAATGCATTTACCCTTTACTTATCTAGTCCATCACTTTTCTTCCTCACTATAATAGTTGTCACCATTTCCCTTTCTGAATTTAAGACGGTGCATATTATCTATTAATTAATGTTCTTATTCCTTTTGCAGGGAATGAGAAGGAACTCTTGAAAGTGACACTGTTGCGTATATACTCATCATTGCAGGGTGTTATGTCATGCTTGCCTGAGATGCGTCCATCTCTCAGAAGCACAAGTATTACAGATCAGGATTACAATTTCTTTTTAATTGCTGGGGCAGTTGGCTCTCCAGTTGGTAATTCAGAAATGAGGGAAAGAGCTGCTCAACAAGTACATGTGGCTTGCAGGTTTGTCGGATTAAATTAAGTATTCATCAGTCATATTTGGTATGCTAAGTGCCTTCCTTTTGAGCTTTTTGCAGATACTTGCTAAAAGAGAGAACAGATGATAGCATTCTGTTGATACTTATTATTCGCATAATTCATGCATTAGCTAATTATGGTATGAATGCACAATGTGAAGTATATGGTTAACTTCTGTCTAGGATGGTCTTATATGATGAAAAATTATGGTTGTTTTTTATTACAGGAAGCTTGGAGTATGAAGATTGGTTAAATCATATTCAGGCTTGGAAATTGGAATCTGCTTCAATAATTGAACCTCCATGTAATTTCATTACTTCTTCCCATGCGCTTGGAAAGAGAAGGTAAAAAATGTTTGTCGAAACGTTGTTCTCTATTTATTCTTCTTTTCCGATATATTGTTTATGCAATATCGATGGACACAGTTTTTTGAAAGTGTATTCTGTTTTCCAGACCCAGGTGGGCGCTTATTGACAAGGCATACATGCATAATACATGGAGATCATCACAGTCCTCATATCATAAATTTCGTGCTGATACTAGTTTGGCTCCATCAGAACACATGGTTCCTCTGATGGATGATCTCTTGGAACTCTCTTTGCACAACTATGAGACTGTTCGTTCGTAAGTGGCTTTAAGTACGAGCCTATTATGTATAACCATTCATGATATTATTTTTCTCCAGTAGTCATCACTTTGGTGAACTTCAACAAGTTTCCTTGATGAATCAAGTGCACCAATAATCTCAATAATAAAATTCAAATGGAGTTGCTTATGCTGCACATGAAGCTTTTATTTTATTTTGTCGTGTGCTTTTATATGTATGAAATCTGATACTATTAGTTTCTTTCTATCCATGGTAACCATTGGAATGTTATAGAATCATCCTTGTTCTCTTCACTAAATTATGAATTTTTTTTCCCTGTTCTATCCATACTTTTCATCAACAGTATTTGTTCCCTGAATAAGTTGGTTATATATATATTGTGGGTTTAAGAATTCCAAACTCGATCCCCCCCCCCCCCCCCCTCCCCCTTCTTAATCCTTAGTAATTTACATATAGATACTGTGGATTCAGCCCCACGCCATGATAGAATCATCCTTGTTCTCTTCAACAAAATATGAGATTTTTTTAAAAAAAAAAAAATTTGGCGACTTGCTTTTTCCATACTTTTGCTTATAGATACTGTTGATTTAGCCCCTCCCCCTCTTCTCTACAATCCAGTCTGCATCCTACGCACACACAGTTAATTCCCGTCAGAAGAGCACTCGCAAAAAAAGAGAGAAAAAGGATAAAAAAATAGATTGTATTTAAGTTTCAATTTCCTCTAATTGAATTTGTCAATTTGACTTTTAGGCATGCTGCGAGATCTTTAGCAAAGATGTTCAAGCGCTGGCCACCATTTATTGCCAAATCTGTTCTCATAATGACTCAGTATCTTTCTAATAAAAAAACTTCAGAACATGTGGTGTTAGGCTCTTGTGCAGTTCTTTCCATGAAAACTGTTCTCGGGCATATGACAACGGTAAGACTCAAACATTGATTTGCATTTTAAGTATATTCATAGGATAATTGCTTATATAATAGTTGTCACACTGTTTAGGATGCAACATCCTTATCTTCATTTGTCACGGGTCTTCTGGCTAGGTAAACATTTTACTCTTTATCAATTGCTCTCTTTCATAGCCTTTTTTTTAAATTATTTTGGAACATTAATCTCACTTCATGGGGAATTTTCTGAAGCTCCCATCATGAATCGCTGAAAGCTCAGAAAGCTATCACTGAGGTATCTTTTTTTAGCTGATTCGAAGAAGCCATTCCTGTTTCTTTAAGTTAGCTTCCCTTTCATTTGTCATCTATTAATTGGTGTTGGTGGGGTTCTCAGTTATTTGTTAAGTACAATATCCACTTCTCTGGTATATCAAGGGGCTTCTTCAAGAACTCAGAAAATCTTGGGGATGCAGCAGGATTTGAAGATTTTGTTTCTAAAATTACTTCATTGAGCTTTGACGCTACAAGCATGCACTGGCGGTACTGATTCTATGTGCATCTCTTCCCTCTAAATGAAACATCTTGCCTGTGATATTCATCTATCATTTTAGTGCTGCTTTTCTTTTTACAACTAAATCTAACAAGGCACAGTTTTTTAGCAAGCTGCCATCCTTGGTTTATATTTTTCTGCAAGTCATTTGACTAATTGGTGATGCATGATATAAATGGAATTCAGGTATAATCTGATGGAAAATAGAGTACTACTTTTGTTGATCTTGTCATATCGAAATTGTTCAAGTGTGTCTGAAAAACTTCTCAGCCAAACTGCGGGTCAGTTATTTCAAGATTGTTGAAATGATATCATGATTAAAAATATTTAGGTTTTTATTAATTTCAGGCGGCTGCTTAGCTGATTATTTTCAAAATTTGATTTGCAGCCTATTTCAATTTCTAATATCCTATTTATCCCATTTCAGGACATTTTTTACGAAATTTAAGAAGTCAACTTCCTCAGTCAAGGATGCTTGCAATTTCTGCATTAAACTCTTTATTGCAGGGTGCTCCTTACAAAGTCAATAGTCAAGAACTTCGGCATCCCATCGTTAATGGAAGAGAAAATATGAACTCATCTATTGGAATATTGGGTGAAATACTTGAGGAGGAGAATTTTTTCAATGAGACACTTAACTGTCTCTCCCATGTCCATATTATTTCTGACAATGACAGTTTCGCATCCAAAGGAAGTCATGGCGCGTCATCTTTTCAGAGTGTGACAGACAAAGCGATAACTTTTTTTTACTTTGACTTCTCAGCATCTTGGCCACGCACTCCCAACTGGATGTCGTCAGTTGGGGGTCATACATTCTATTCCAGCTTTGCAAAGATTTTTAAACGATTGGCCCAAGAATGTGGTACACCAGTTTTGCATGCAATTCAGAATGCCCTAGAAGAGTTTTCAGGTTCAAAAGAAAGGGCAAAGCAGCAGAGTGTTGCTGCTGAAGCTCTCGCTGGTATACTTCATTCTGATATTGACGGTCTTCCAGAAGCATGGGATAGTTGGATAACGTTTCAGCTGGAGAAGCTTATCATAGCACCAGCCGTGGAATCAATACCTGAGTGGGCAGCTTGTGTTCGTTATGCTGTTACTGGGAAAGGGAAGTATGGTACACGGGTTCCTCTTCTTAGGCAAAGAATTTTAGACTGTTTAGCAAGAGATTTACCACAGACGGTGACAAGCAATGTTATGGCCAAGAGATATTCTTTCCTTTCAGTTGCACTAGTTGAAATATCTCCACAAAGAATGCCTGCTGAAGAATTGGAGTTTCTTGAAAAACTTCTGGCAGAATTGCTCGATAACATGAGCCACTCATCTGCCCAAGTAAATCTCCACTCACCATTACTTTTGGACAGTCCAAAATTTTTATTTATCTTTCAGTGTTTATATTTATGGAGTACCAGTTCTAGTAGTTTTTAAGTGTTTCTAAGCTCTTGAAGTTTTTGTTGTTTTTGGGGAGTAAATAATCAAATGATCCTTCAATTTTTAGGTGCGCCGTGCCTATTTTTGTTTCAAAATTTTTTAAAGTGTTCAATCTTGTCTCTCAACTTAATTTAGTCTCTTAACTTACCAAATTTGAATCAAATTGGTCTTACCTATCTACTTTGATAGAAATTATAAAAGACTATATTATTACTTAATTGATCATGATGCTAGCATATGCACGTCTAATTAAGGTAACATTTTGATCATTTTCTCTTTGATTATGATACCAAACTTAAACTTGTGTTGTGATTCAATTTAAATTGCACTTTATCTTCCAAGATCAAGATCATTTGCACAAAAGTTAATTAAAATGTACAAAAACAGTAACACTTTTGTTCATATAAAACCTTAAGCAAGAACACTAAATGAGATATCACCAATATCAAAAAACAGTAAACATTTTGAGAAGATTTTCTCCTCTTTGAAACAGCGAAAGCCACTTGTAAATTTCTGTACTTATCAATTGAATTGCTTCATATGCCTGCAAACAATTGTTTGATTAGAGAAAAAAATTGTTTATCAGTAATAATCCTACCTCAAGTGGGATAAATGCTTGATGTTGTTGTAGTAGTACTAGTAATCCTACCTCAGTCTCACATTACAGTGGTTATGCAAAGGATCTATATTCCAAACCACAAGGATGTATAAAAAAATGTAAATAGCAACTTCACTAATTTCACAGCCATTTAGAAATGTAAATAGGAAGAATCTATGTTCAAAACCAATCACTGATTTCACAGCCACCAATAATACAGGAATCAATCAGAAGAAGAAATCAAATTACGTGGTTCGAGTTGAGTGAACTCTATTTTTACAGTGCAACCTCTCTCGCAATCTCTTTATTAATCAATGAAGATATATACAAATGATTAGAGAATTCAGTTTCCAATTTTGATATAAACTTGACCGGTAAGTAGAATTTACGGACAACTATTCTAGGAATAGTGAATCCAAGAACCACATATTCAGACATCTTCACGCCCCTTAATCAGTTAAGAGTAGAAATATACCTTTGATTTGGCAAACGGCCATCGTGCGGAGGATGTCGAGGAAAGGATGAAGAAAAACCGAGCAATACCTAACCTTTGATTCATGCCAATGATTGCTCCTTGTGGCGAACCTCTTTCAAAAGCTTATACGAATTCTTGCGGTAACCCCTATCCTAATTTTGCCAAAATGAGAAACCTCTCACGTTTGACTGCCCGAATTCTCTCTTGATTCCATCTCAACTGCCTCATTTTCTTTCTATGTTCAAGTTAGCTTTAAAACAAAAGCTATATATATATATATATATATGAAAAAATCAAGTGAGTTAACTATTAAATCAAACCTTAATAATTAAGTGTAATGAGTTACTTTATCTAATTACAATTAATGCTAATTGTTATTTAAATATAAATCACTCATATCAACTTGTTTGTTATGGTCCTCAACACCTTATGCATGATGCAACTGGTCAGCATATGCCATGTTTTATCAGGTCTGACGAAGCGTATACTTATTTATTCGTGTTGTGAGTTGCAATAGTTGTATTCGTGTAGCAGTTTATGCCAATATTAGTGCGATTTCAGGGAAATATGAAATATGTCTAGGTTCATTACTATGTTTTTGGTTTGTACATGTAATTGTAGTTGTTACGTTAGGCCTTCGAAACTTTTAATATATTAGAGAATTAAACGTTACATTTTACTGTATTATTCTCTATACGATAATGATGCTAATCCCTAGATATGATCATGTCTATCTTTTCCTTATGCAATGGTCTGCCTGTTTGAGTTTCACACTGTTAATTAGGTATGGTATATGTTTCACAAGAGTTGATATTCAGTTTTAAACCTTTAATATTAAGTTGTTCCAGTTATATTTAAATGAGAAGATTAGCATCTCCATGCTTGGATTTGTTAACCATATTTTTCTTGTCCAGGCCAGCCAATCTTTCTTTAATCTGGTTTCAATAAATAAATTTATATTGTTGTCTTTTCTTTTTTTCCCCATGAATTTTGTTGATGAATTATACTTCCCCCCAAGTTTATTATGCCTTTTCTGTGATCGTCTAGTGAAATTTGGATGAATTGTTTTCAGGTGAGGGAAGCAATTGGTGTTACTCTTTCTATCCTATGCTCGAACTTAAGACTCTCTACAACTTACTACAGTAAGGATCCAAAAAGGGGCGAAGACAATGTCATGATCAAATCATTGCAAACCGAAGATTGGGCTAAACTTTTAACAGAAAGAGCCTCTGAATCTGCAATAAATATACAGAATTCCAGCCAGTTAGAAAGCATGGAGACTTCATCTGATCTATATGAAAATGGCTTCAAAAACAATGAATCTAAGACTGATATTAGGAGAAATGGAAATGGTTGTGATTTTTCTGTTATTTTTCCTAGTGAAGCCTCCGAGTAATTTTTTAATCATGGACTAACTGTTTCGTTCTAATCCGTGCAGCTGTTCCATTTCATTATCTCATCTCTTAAGTCTGGAAGATCTTCATATTTACTGGACGTAATTGTTGGACTCCTGTATTCTGTTATTTCCTTGCAGGTACTTTAGAAGCATGCTTATCACAACTTTAGTTTAAGAATCCAGTAACGTTCATTTGACTTTGTAAATAACTACTATGTTAGCACTCGTATGGTGATATTTTAACCAGGCAGTTGCTTTTGGCTTGTTCCTTTGCTTCATTCTGAGATCACTTTGCTATACTAATATAACACATTAGATCTGTTAATCTGTATTTGTGTTTATTTGATTATTTATCATCAGTGTTAAGAAATATGGTTAAAAGTGATGTGTTCAACACCCTAGAAAAGCTAGCATTTGCCCCTATGAGGCCAAAAAAAATAAAATATTCACCAGTTACCATCATTATCATCCATGGACCCTTATTGCATGAAAAGCCTGGCCTTTTGCAGGTGAAAATACCAAATGGTTTCTTTCTTAGGTGTAATGCATGTTGAATCTGACTGGCAAAATACTATTGCTCTGCTGATTCATGGAAGATCATTTAATGTTAGTTGAACTATACAAATAAAGGTTGCTGTGTCATCGCAATCTGACACTTTAAAGCATTATTGTTTTATCTTCAATATCTTTCCATGCATGGTTCTCCATATGGCCGGGGAGGAAAATAGTCTGTCATTAGTTTGCATTGCTCTTGTTGCACTGTCATTTGTGATCTGCTGAGCATTCATATAAACTTTGCTAGTAAAAAATTATGCAAGCTTCTGCACTGGTATTTACATACACCAGGGACTAATGTTTGCATGCTTTAACAACCTTGTGATTCGTCAAATTTTCCATTTCTTCTGTAATGAGGACATGGCAAATACGGATACATTAAATCATGATTGTGATGAGCTTATTCCTTGAGATTAATGAAATGTGGTTCTACTGTTTTTCTTGACATCCAACACCAACACTTAAGTCTTGATCTTATCCCTTAGCTAAATCAGCCACCTACCTGCCATTGAATGCTGGTGCTATGTGTTCTATAGCTATGGTGGTTACTGACGAAGGAAATAAGAAAGATCTTAAACGAAATGAACTAAATAGAATTGGTTAATTACCTTTAATATGAGGAGTTTTGTAATTTTTTTTTCCAGAAGTTTGAACTTAAGGGCTTGGCTATGAGTAGAAAGAAATGGGTGATAGGGGTTAAGCAGGCAAGAAAGAAGGTAGCAAATCTCCTTTTATAGTTTTTCTGACTTTCCAAATCAGATTTTATTGCTGTTGATGCGATTTGATCATGTTGGGGTCTTTCTGTTTTCAAGGCTTGGGGGACGGTGTGCTAGTTTAAATGGTATAGACACGGTGACAAAGATAAGTGTCTGAATGAAGTTGAATTCTGATCTTCTGATAGTTCAGCTGATTTGAAATGGATGGTCTTTTCTGAGTGAGCCGAGCATTAAAACCCAGGTGAAGTGCTATGATAATGGTTTGCTAATGGTGAATTAAAAAAGTGTATCTGTATAAAATAGAATTTTCAGTTAACTGATTGCTGAGTCAACATAAACAGAGTGGATTCTTGTTCTGTGTGAACTGCCTATGTGGAAACGCAGTATTTGAGATCATCAAGAAAGGCCAGACAATTGTTTTGACTTTCTCAAACGAAGAGACTTGATTACTATAAGGCCACCTTGATTGATGTTCTAAAGCCAGTTGATAAATTGTCTGTAAAAAGTACATGGTAACTAAAAGTAAAATGTTGTTTCTTCTTAGGTCTCTAGTGTGACTTCACCTTAAATTAGGAAAACTAATGACCTGTAGCAAAATGCTTCACTGTCTTTCTGCCATACGTTTTTAGCTGATTTGATGCATCGTTTTAACTTGTGTATTATAGACTATCTCCTTCACGCCACTTGTATGCAGGAAACATCTGATAAAGATTTATCGACGTTGGCAAAGGCATGTTTTGAATTGCTGAAGTGGAAGATTTTACCTCGTCCTTTTCTTGAAAATGCTGTCTCTAAGATCCTTTCTTCTATCAATGATCCCAATTGGCGGACTAGATCGGCATCCCTCTCATATCTCCGTACCTTCATGTACAGGTTGGTATTTCTGCTCGCCTAACTTTTTGCGCTACATAATTTTCATGAGGTTACCATTTAGCTTAGTAATTTTCAACTATGGGTGTTCTTCAGTTTTTGGTTTCATGTTGCTAAGTTGCATATTTTCCTCACAAAATGAGATTAAAATCTCTCAGTAGTTTCTTATTTACAATACAATATGTTTTCTAAAAATTTTATCTGAAACTTCAAAACTTTCACAGAAAACTTTAACAGTAAGGCCGGGGCGCAAAATTTTGAAGCCCACAGTATGACAGTAATCAAGAAATATATCTTAGTTTTTTTACTCAATTTTAAATAAGAGGTTTGCTATGATTGTAATAAATTATTTTTTAATGATAAAATCTAATTTCAAAATTTGTTTGGATAATTTATTATTTTTTCATAATTTTTAGATCAAAATTTGAACTAGATTTAGATTTGAAACCTCATTAGAAATATCTATCTAGTAGTATCTATGTGCGTTGATTTGCATGTTCTGAATCGTGCGATAGTAGCATATGGTGGTTTTGGTACGAGGAGTAAGAGATGCTAGGAGAGTCAGAAAACTGAGTATTATGGTATAGAGTGAAGAAGTATAAGAATGAGAAAATCAGAATGTAATTTCAATGATTTTGAAGTATCATTGTGCTAGAAATTTAGAGTGGAATCCACGGAGGGGATAAAAATACCCTTTTGAGAAACCTTCAAGTGAATACTTTCTGGTATTTATTTGATCTTCTTTCTGAGTTACGTCTCTTTTATTTATCTTTAGAGACATTGGAGTTCTCTTTTATGTTGAGAGTAGGTGTGCTTAGATTTGAGGATTGGCGAGTATTTTTGTTTTGCACCTCATTTTAAGCTTTTGTAGTTAGTTGATTGGACACTATGGATGTAGACTTAGTCTAAATTATGGAAATCTTGATGTACTTCTCTTTTGTGTTTGTTTTGTGGTTCACTATGTTGCCCTGATACGGATACGGCGACACGGATACGCACGATACGGATATGGGACACGGCAATTCTTAAAAATACAGGACACGGATGTCACGACCCGGCCCGGTTAGCTCGTAGATACGAGGCGGGAACGAGATCGGACATGTAATTAATCATTCTTCAAGCAAGATAATACTATGCAAATAATACTATTCAAAGAAATCTTCACATGACAAAAAGCGCCTCTAAACCTTTTATATTTTCATTTCAAAAAAAAGTGTTTTCAAAAAAACATATACAAGATGGCTAATGGCTAACTTCAATCTAAACATGCTAGGATAAGCCATCCAAAATAATAGGAAGTACAACCAGTAAAACTACTAAATGAACCTGTCACCCGGCGTACGACGGCTGTAGGTGAACCTTGGATTGTCAGCCATCTCGTCTACTAGGTTCTCCTGAAAATTCCCAAAACTAGGGAGTGAGCTATGCTCAGTAAATGACAACTACATCTAAAGTTCATGTGCATATAAAAAAATAATATGTAGGTTGAGAACATGTACTAGTGTATGTCTTAAGTCAGGTATATGTTTGACATGAAATTTATGCAAGACATGAGATCCATGTAATCATATGCTTATTTTGTTATTCATACTTTATACATCCGTCCCGGAGTACCGAATTGTACTGATCAGGTACACATTTAATGGCCATATCATTTTCCTTCCTTTTCATATTGCCTCAAAGGCCGTATTTGCTCCAAGAGCCACATATTGGTACTCCGTCATCAACAATCACATGCTATACATTTTATGTATCGTAAGATAAGATAAGAGAGTTCTATGAATCATATGTAGGATCTATTTAAGCATGAAGATAAGAAGATGCACTTCTTGCACATGATTCCATATAAATTTCTATAGAGCTTTCTCCAAAAAATAACATAACATATGATTTAAACCATTAAGTACTCAATGAATATGTGAACCGTATGCTAACTTGAATATAATGCTAACTTGAATATAACAATGAATATAACAATGATATGGGGAAATTATATACATAAGAAACAAATGAACATGTGCTCTAGATTGTAGGGTCACTTACACATAAGCCTTTCGTTTCGCTACTCTTCCTCGCACTTCTTACCACTTCCTTTTATTACAACCTAAGAGAAAAGAAGTTTTCAATGACTATTACAAGCATTTAAATTGCCAACATCACTAATTTTATTTAAAATTAAATGTTATTTTCGGATTTGTCAAAAATCCCAACATTTAGACTTTCAATACTTGATATTTTCATTCCTTAAGCATGCCAAAACTTTCCTTTCATCTTATTTATAAATAATATTAAAAATTTTCAGATTTATATTACATAAAAATTATGAAAAATATTTTTCTCTCCAATTTGACATTAGAACCCTCCTTAAGCCCTTAGGAACTAAGTTAGGACACATGCAACCTATAAAAACTAGGTTTGGAAAAACCCTAGACTTCCCTAATTTTTTTTCCACTCAAATTCTCTACAAGACAAATTAAATTCTTGCTATCTAAAGCTTGCCTTACACTCCTCTATCAATTCCTCCCAAAATTTTCAACAAATGAGAAACCCTAATTTTTGGATTTCTATCTTTTTCTTAAATCTTTTGACATAAAAGGTAGAATACTAGAGATCAAGTCAAATCCTAAAGATTTCCTAAAGAAAACCCAAAAATCATCAAACCCTAGAAATCATTTCTTCCAAAAATTTTGAGAAAACCCTAAGGAAAACTATGAGAAATGGTTCATAAGAACTCACCTTAGCCTTCTCTAAAACTCCCTTACGATTTCCTCCAAGAAGCTCCCCGAAAAACCGCCGCTCGAAGCCTTGCCCGACGCCTCCCCGTCGCCTCTCTTCCGCTCCCTCTCTCGGTTTGGGCCGCACGAACGAATGGGGGAAAAAAATAGGGGTTCGGTTCTTGTATAATGGGAGAAATGGAAAGGCCAAATGACATAACTACCCTCACTTAAACAATTTCGGCCTTCACAAGGCCTAAGGGTAATCTTGGCATTTCTATCCTTCCGAAATTTATAATCTTCAAAATACTCATAATTAAATATAAGTTCTATATATGAAAACGATCAGAATTTTGCGCTCTATTTTCTAAAATTATTCCCGTCGAAATCTGACAACCTCAAAATTTTCACTTAAAACTCGTCGCGACGCTTTGAAAAGCGTGCGAAGCCTAAAACGACGTTTTCGGGTTTTACAACGGATACGGCGCGGATACGACATTATAATATATAAATCATACATTACAACAACAACATCAAGCCTTTATCCCACTACGTGGGGTCGGCTACATGAATCCTTTTTCTCCATTGTGTCATATTAAAAGTCAAATTCTCGTTTAAATCTAATAAAGAAAGGTCATTCCTAATATTTTCTAACCAAGACTTTTTAGGTCTACCCCTACATTTCTTAACATAAGTCAAATTTAATACATCTACTCTCCTAACCGGGTCATCGGAAGGCCGCCGTTTTATGTGACCAAACCATCTAAGGCGACTCTCTCTAATCTTATCTTCTACTGGAGCTACTCCAACCTTTTCACGTATATGCTCATTTCGTATCCTATCTCTAAGGGTAAAGCCACTCATCCACCTGAGCATCCTCATCTCTGCCACACTTAACTTAGTATTATGCTTCTCTTTTAATGGCCAACATTCGGCACCATAAAACATTGCAGGCCTCACTACCATCTTATAGAATTTTCCCTTAAGTTTGAGGGGTACATTTCTATCACATAACAAGCGCGATGCATTCCTCCACTTCAACCATCCAACTTGAATTCTGTTGATAATATCCCCATCTATTTCACCATCACTCTGAACAATAGATCCAAGATATCTAAAACGTGTACTCTTATTAATGACTTGATCGCCCAAAGTCACAATCCCCTCACTAGGTCTATTACTACTAAAATTACACTCCATATATTCCGTTTTAGATCTACTCAAGCGAAAACCTTTAGACTCTAAGGCTGACCTCCATAATTCAAGTTTACCTTCAACTCCCTCTCTAGTCTTATCAACAAGAAGAATATCATCAGCAAAAAGCATACACCAAGGTACATCATCTTGCAAATGTCTTGTGAGAACATCCATGACTAAAGCAAAAAGATATGGGCTTAAGGCTGATCCTTGATGTAACCCAACCGAAATAGGGAAATACTTGGTCAATCCACCTTGTGTTTGAACACAAGTAATAGCTCCTGCATACATATCTTTAATGATTTGAATATAAGCATTATTGACTTCTTTCTTTTCAAGAACTCTCCATAGCACTTCTTTTGGAACTTTATCATATGCTTTTTCTAAATCAATAAATATCATATGTAGATCTTCCTTATTTTCTCTATATTTCTCTATCAAACCTCTTAATAAATGTATGACTTCCATAGTCGACCTACCCGGCATAATTCATACATTAAAAATAACAAATTAATCAAAGCATAATATTTGAAAAGACAAAAAAAATGAAAGCAACAACATTTGTAGCATTGTATCTTACAATATCAAAATAAAAGTAAGCATTAACTATTTAAATGTCTAGTACAAAAACATAAATTGTCCAACAGATGAAGTTTTTAATTAGAAGTAAGAAGGATCGACACAATTAATCCACATGAATTTGAAACATGAAAATTTTTAATAAAAAGTATAGATATGTTGCGTTTATGCCGGGGGTCCAAGGGGGCGCCCCCTGGCGGGGTTTGACCTGCCCGAGCAGTACCGAGCGGTATCCGAGTGATACCGAGTTCCGGTACCGAGCAGTACTGAGTTATATTATCGCTCGGTACCGAGCGGTATCGAGTACCGAGCAGTACTGAGTTCTAGTACCGCTCGGTACCGAGCGGTACCGAACAGTACCGAGCGGTACCGAACAGTACCGAGCAGTACCGAGTAATACCGAGTACTGAGCAGTACCGAGTACCAAGCGATACGCGTGTCCGATCAAATTTAAATAATATTTTAATTGGACACGGCAAAGCCGTATCTGACACGTATCCGTGGCATGTCGGAGGCGTATCCGTATCCGACATGTGTCCGATACAGCATGCCTCATAAATAGGCGTATCCGTGCAACATAGGTGGTTCATTATAATCTCTCATATTTAAATACATCCACATAAAAGTTTGGCACTATTTTCCTGACAAGCAGCAGCCAAGTGGGTCTGCTTTCTAGGCAACGTCAGTGCAGGCATGGCCGCACAACAGTAAGGGAGATCCGTGGTGGCTCCAAAACAGCTTTAATAGAAGGAAAATGATAATGCTTAGTTCCACAGAAATATGTGTGCTCTATTGAGAGAGGAAAGGGAGTTTCTATTTAATGCTTCAGACCTCTTCTTTAATGAGACGAAGATATGGAATTCAAATATGACAATTTCCGGTGCGAGAATAGCTTAAATGAGGATTAGCTTATAGTTCAAATGCTGATTATTGGAAAAGAATAATGCTTGCATCATCCGCAAGTTGTACACATTTTTTTTGCAAAAATTAGTTGAAACATTGCATACGATATCTCTTTAAGTGCAATTTATCTAGTCTTCTTGCAAGCCGTTTTGTTAAATCAACAGGTAAATTCTTTTTTGTCTCTCTTTTGAGACGCCATGAAACATTTTAATAGAATGACTCCTACTTGATGTTTCTGACCATGTTTGTTTTGTTTCAACAGGCACACATTCTTACTTTCTGTTTCAGAGAAAGTTCAAATCTGGAACAGCATTGAGAAACTCCTTGTTGATAACCAAGTAGAGGTAAGTCAATCTCTATGAATTGGATCTAATCTACAAACATTGCTGGATTTTTCCTAGAAACTCCTTGATTGAAGAAATTTCATCATGATCAATCTTTATACCATGAACTTTGTGATATATTTGGAATTGTTAGCACCCCCACTTCTTTCTTTAAATTTATGTATTATATCTTAATTTCATTTATAAGTCTGAATTTACTTTTTGAGTGATTGTCATGCATCATATCTTAACTTCTTTTTCAAGTCCTACAATATATGGTTTATTTTCTATTTCTTCTCTTCTTGCCGTAGGAACAAATATTTTCCTCTACTATTTTAGTTTACTGTAATTTACTATTTTTTTACAAATAATATTTTCTGAATTCCAGGTGAGGGAACATGCCGCGGGGGTTCTGGCAAGCTTAATGAAGGCTGGAGATGAAGAGCTTTCAGCGGTTTTTCGAGATCGGGCATTTTCAGAAGCACAGTCGATCATCAGAAAAAGGAAGCAAAGGTTAAGAATCTACTCAGATTATGCCTTCATTTCGATTGCAGGATGATCTGTATTTGTTGCTTAGTTTGGATGCTGGGAATTTATCGGAACGCAAGAGTTAAAAAACTTGAAACAACGGATGTAGATGGATAGTCGAGCCCAAAAATCGGTTTTTATTTTTGGTTGTTTTGTTTCAAGTCATGCAGGTTCGAAGTAATTCAAATCCCATGGTGTGGCCAAATTGACTGTATTTGTATGCGATAGTTTGTGAAGGAATTAGCCTTAAAAGTAACTTTATTGAAAATAAGTGCAAGAAGTTTACATCAAATAAAATACCAAAAATAATTTTTTCTATCGTCATTTCACTCTGCATCTATTTGTTCTCTGAAAATTAGAGGCAGAGAAGTATTCTCGGTTTACATGCCTCCTTTTGTCATGCAAGACTAAAGTTACCTTCTTCAATTGCAGAAAATCGGGATCTGGTCAATCTACCGCTTCTATACATGGCGCCGTTCTCGCACTATCTGCTTCTGTGCTATCGAGTCCATATGACATGCCCAGGTATGCTTGGACGTAGTTCGAAAACCTGTAATCTGTTTTTATTTTTCTTCTCAATTCAGATAGGATTATTATTCATTTTTTCGTAGAAGGCTCTTTGAGTTCTCATATATTTTTAGCTTTCTGGTTTCAATCATTCTTTGCATTTCTGGTATCATTTGAAGCAGCTCCCACCATATGCTTTTCAGATCTTTTCTTGCCAGTTTGAACTCTCTAAATAACTTCCGTTTTTACCTATTGAGAATATGGAAAGTTCAACAAAGATGTGTTCTGAAAATTCATTTCCGGGGCCAGTTTTATTTGGCATGCTTGATTAATGTACTTGGACTCTTTGCAGCTGGCTGCCAGATCATGTAACGTTGCTGGCCCGATTCATCACAGAGCCCTCTCCCATTAAATCTACGGTTACAAAAGCAGTTGCAGAGTTTAGGCGAACTCATGCGGATACCTGGAGCATTCAAAAGGATTCATTTAACGAAGAACAACTGGAGGCAAGCTCCTTCCATCCTAATAAGATTCTTCAGTTTAGATTATATTCCTGTTAATAACTTAAAATGCATACATGGCTGCAGGTTCTAGCGGACACATCATCGTCGTCTTCATATTTTGCTTAGAGGAGACCAATTCTGTATCTCTGTACCATAATTATTTATTCATAAACATTTGTTACCGAAGGAAATAGAAAGACAATAAGCAAGCATTCATGCTATTCAACAGCACCAGATGCATCTTAGCTACAGTTATTCTTTCAGATTTCAGTGATCGTACTAGCTAGCTTTCTCATTTAAACAATATGATTCATGAGATCATCCGATAAATCCCAAAGAACACACTCCGAACCAAACACGCCAGCATCCTCCTTGTTCCCACCCTTAACACTTTCATACTCCTCCGATTCGTCCTCCTTGCCCTTCAAGAGGTGATTCTCCTCCACCGCACCACTACCTCCGCCGCCACCAGTGCATGTGCTCCACGTGGAACCTTCGCCGTCGTTCGCGTATACCGATGGGTTTCCGTACCTGTACCCCTGGTCGATGGTCATTGGGTACATTTCACACATCAAACTATTGTCGTCAGGTTCCCCATTAGTCATGGTCCCCCACCCCTTGACTGGGCTAGGTTCCCGCATGATGGCTCGGGAGAGGCCCATTTTGATTTTTTGAATGGTTTCCTCTCCATTAAACTCCTCAACCAGGGTAGGCTCTACGGACGGCTGGGGTGGCGGAACTGTAGTACTAGGGTAGCCTCCTACACTGTAGCCGGAGGAGAAATCAATGCGCTTCTTTGTAAGGAGATGAAGCATCTCGTCCTTGAAGCAACCGAGGGCGGCCTCTGCAAGGTGGGGGACCTGCGGTGGAGCGAGGGTGGTGGCGATCTCCGCCATGAGGTGTGAGAAAGGCTTGTGTGTCACGGGGTCGATTCCCATCCCCGAGAGCTTCTTCTTCAGCTTTGTGTTCCAGTGATTCTTTACATCGTTGTCCGTCCTCCCTGGTAGTTGTGCAGCTATGAGTGACCATCTATCAAGTAAGATTTTATATATCTTAGCGAAAGCAATTCCTATAAGCAATTACTCATCTTCAAATCTATTACGTGCCTGTTGCCGACTACGGAATGGAGTTTAACTATAGTCTGCTCCTCAGTCTCCGAAAACTCGCCGTGCTTGAGGTCCGGTCGGAGATAGTTAGTCCAGCGCAGCCGGCAGCTCTTTCCGCATCTCTGCAGTCCTATCGTGTCATGTTGGTAATTTTTATTATGCGCAGTTTGAGACTAAAAAACTAATTAAATTATTATGGATACCGGCATTCTTGGGTACAAGGCGCCAATTGCGGGTTCCGTGCTGAGCGATGTAGGAGGAGAGCTTGTTGTCTTCCTCCATGGTCCACTGTCCCCTCTTCACGTTGTCCTTTTCACAGCACGGAATCCGGCCCATCTCCCCTTCCACTTTCACCCTCTCTCTCTCTCTAACCAGTTCACAACAGAACTTTTACTATTTTTCCCAATTTTAGCACAAATTACAAACGATATGATAACGATACTAATTCGTATATCAAAGCTAGAATATTCTTATTAAGTGTAATGTGTGGACGGGGTGCATTTATAATAGAAGCAGACAATAGATTCAGGGGTTCACGTGTGGGCGAACGGGGGTTAATTTGGATTAAAGAATTCAACGCCCGTTGAGCGCGTGATGCGCGGGCAGGTTGCTCACCCACAAAATGCCGGGTCAACCCCCTCCACATCTTTTTCCTCTCTTCATCTGGATCTCTTTTTCTCTCTCTCTCATGTTGACTCCTTGACGTACTTTCAAAGGGTTGTTTAGTTCGAGTACTTCCATTTACAGAAAATAAACCACTCAGGATATGATACGCATGGCTTCTAAAATTTTAGAGGTTTTAGACAGGAGAAAAATTGGATATCTTAAATTTTGGCACGTTTAATATTGGAAATTCCTCCGTATTTATGGCATATGTCACTCTAAGAAACCTGTAAATATGCCTCAACTCCATACATGAATGAGGGAGTTTAGACCATTGCTAAAGAGGAAAGAGAGATATGAGAACAATCCTAAATCTTCAACCAAGGAAAATAGCTAGCTAACCCTTACCGTTGGACCTCTATCTTGTTATCCTCAGGCTTCCGCCATATTATCTTTGTCTGACTTTTGCTGGCTAGCAACAGTCAGATCTCCACCCGAACATCGCCGGTCGATTGGCACCATTAGAATTTCACTTATTTAAATAACACTTATATATCTAATATTTTTGAGATTAATGATTTCATTTTCGTTCATTTTGAGTGGGAAAATTAGTAATTATATTTTAAAGAGTTTTGAGAATTTGGTGTTTGAAAAATCAATATTAATATCCAACTTCATCCAACTAAATAGTAGATTTAACAAATTTCATCTTTTTTCAAATCATGATTTCTAACTTGAAGCAACTAAATGAGTCCATATAATGATGTATTATCTCTTAATTATTTGCCAGAGTCATTAATTTCTATAAAAGTTCATTACAAAAGCCTAAGAAAGTTGCTGAAATTTTCAAACTGCCGAAAACAAAGAAAACGTAATACGAAAAATTTATGCAGGCTATGACCAAAAATTTAACTCAGAATGCGTGAAAACATTCCCAGAATTTGATCATTTAGCCAATTGTTTGAATTTACAGCGCCATGGTTGGCTTTGGAAGGACGAAGGCCATTCAGTGTTACAATAAATACTATGCGGGTAAGCAACCGTTATCATTGTCCAGCAAAATCGAAACTCACGATGAAGCCATAGGCTCATCAAGCAGAGACAAAATCGGAAATGAGTTCCGCTGAAATTAGTCAAAGAGCAGCTTAACCTCTTCATATATTTTTCCAGGACTTTAATTTGACTAAATAGCCTTCTTAAAATCTTGCGAAGAAATATCGGTGAGTGCCTCATTTCCAAACCTTCTAGCATTTCGTTCTAGTCATGTATAGTAAATTAGGGGGAAGACTGAAATGTGTCTGGACATCGAATATATTTAGAGACATATAAAAAAGCGCCACATCACTGGACGCTCAGTACCGCACTCGTTACCGACAGCGGTACCGCCCGGTATGCTCGGTACGTTGTTCGGACAGAATCATTTTTCATGGTGGCAACCAAGTTTGTGCCTTTTGATTTGCTGGCTGCTCTGCTGATTTTTGGTGCTATGGGTTCTTTTCTGAGTTGGTTCGCCTATGTCTGAGTTCAATAACCTCAATTTCTTTTTCTGTTTCTTTTTGTTTTTCTTTAGACCTCTTACTTTTAATTTCTAATAGAGTTATTTTTACTTTTTCTGAGCGTTGTAATTCTTTTCTTTAATGATGAGGGCTAAGCCCTAAATTTTCCTAAAAAAGAAAAAATCCCTTGAGCTAAATTCGGTGTAGCAAGAAGAATATAAAGTAGGAAGAATTTTTTTGGGACATTTAAATCAATTAAAATAGATTCATACACATATTATATATATAAGATTAGAAAATAAAATCTCTTAGTTGATAGTCTAAATTTTCAATTAATAGACAAATATATAAGAAAAGGAGGTTAATATATTAAAAGAGGGACTGCACTAAAAAAATAGATAGTTGTTGCTTTCAGAAGCTTTATTTTCCGAACAATTTTTACGTCCTCCGACCGGACGCAGAGGAATGTCCGGTCGGAGGCCAAATCCCGCCAAAAAACGAGTTGTACCGAGCAAATACCGAGTAATACCAAACAATAACGAGGAATACCATCATTTGAAGACCCAATACCGAGTTATATACCGAGCTAAACCGAGAAATACCGAGTTATATAAAATTTGTACCGAGTTTTTCCTAAAAAAACTCTGTATTTTCTTGGTACAGCTCGGTATAACTCGGTATTGGTCTTCAAAGAGCGGTATTTCTCGTTAATATCAAATAATACCTAGTTGTACCAAGCAAATACCAAATTTTTTGACGAAATTTTACCTCCAACTGAACGTTCCTCTACTTGCTCATACCGGAAATAATAAAAGTTCCTATTTTCCGAACCTTTCACAATTTTATCCGATTTCAGTCTAAGGCTCGTAATTTGTTTAAGAAAAAAAAAAAGGTCCCAGATAACAGAATATTTTGGGCAAGATGCCGTTAGCGGCCGTCACGAATAGCTTCCATTTCCGATGTAGTTGAGAGCTCCGGCCAGAAAGCGACTCCCTTTTGCCTTCTATTTACATGTACGATCGTCCCCAATGCTTGCCTCTGATTGGATGCTACGTGTAGAGTCTCGCAAGAATATTGTGTAAAGGTTAGATTCTTGCTGTTAGTTATCTTAAAAAGCTTGATTTTTCAAGGCTTTTTTTTATGCATTTTCCGGTTTTACTGTCTGTCTTTTGTCTGCTCTTTTGGAGTCAAATAACCTGCCGAAGCCATTCTTTTGATCGCACAAATTTACGGAATTCTGAGATTTGCTTACCTGGTTATTCTCATTCTCTGCTCAGTTTCTTGTTTGCTTCGAATTTGATCGGCTTCTTGCGTTTTCTGAGAGATTTTTAGGGCAGAAACGATCGACCCTTGATTTCGGAATCTATTGTTTTTTTGGAGAAGTGCAATTAGAGAACACGATGGGTGATTCTATAGTTGTCAGTTATTGGTGCAGGTTATGCAGTTTGATGTATTTTTTCTTTCGCAAACCCTCTTCCACTCTCTGTGATTTCGCTTTTACCCTCTCATATGTAGATCTCTTGATGTTCATAACCAGGGGTTTTGGTTATGATATTGTTTTGGCGAGCAGCAAATGTTGAGAGCTGCAAAGCCGGTTAGGTAGAAAAGCTTTGTTTGCCCGCCTTAGGGTTTAGTTTGGTTGATTCTGTAAGGTTCCTGTTAACTTCAGTTCCTTTTCCTTGAGCTCTTCATGTTCTGAAGCTTTGTTCTACATCTTAGGGCATCTCCAACCGAAGAAACTCAATTTTTACTCCAAAATTTAATAATACATCAAAATGTAGTAACTTGTCTCCAACCAAACTCCATTTTCTAACACCAAAAAAGAATATTCTTAGTATATTTTTTCTCATGCTTTATTTTAACTTGTTTTTTGGATTTTTAAAAAAATGATATTGGAGTCGTACTGTTCACCCGCATCTTATTAGCGTTTTATTTGGCGTTCCACTGGAGTAATCTGAGTGATGTTATACAACCGTTTGAAGTTTCGCTGGAGAAGCTCTTAAGGACTGTTTGGTAGCAGGATTTATGTTGGATTTAGCGAAATTTAGTTAAACGGCCTAAAATGCAAAACCAAATCTCACGGTAAATGAAAGTGGTAAATCTCGGATTTTCGAAATCCTGTAATTTGGCGGATTTACGGGACTTGACCAAAGAAGCGCGCGAAAGGGAGAATGTTACCTTCACAGCGAGCGAGCTCTCGTCATTGCTTCTGATCAAAATGGTCTAACTTCTGATCCAACAAGAAGGGAACGTCTTCGAGGAGCGAAGTTGAATAGCAACAAAGGAGCCAAAGAAAAACAATAATGAAGAAATACAGGGGAAAAGCAAACTGTAGGGAGTCGCTCCCGCCCTCCTCTATCAGTCGTAAATTCTCAGCCTGGGAATAACGGTGCTAAGCAAGCTTCAGATAGCTCTAATGGAGTTGGCACTTGAGGCCAGCTCGAGTTTAAGTCAAGAGAGGATGTGGAGAAATTGCTTGTTGAAGCGTTAAATCCCAAGAATAGAAACAATAAGAAGGCATTAGCTCTTATTTTTTTTCGGTTTTAATCTTGATATCTTGTTTTATGGTTCACATTTTTTTATTGATTACTGGTATTAGCTCTTTAGGTTGAATGTACTGAATTTTTTTTGTAAATAGAATAATATAGGGTGGTATCCCACCTTTATAGCAGTCTGAATTTCTGGGATTTTGCTTGAGTCCTCTTGAGTTTAATTAGGCTTTGGAGAGAATTAGGGTTTCTTATCTTGAATTTGAAGGGAATTTGAGATCTAGGGTTTGTACGTGGGCTCTAGACTACTGCTAGAGATTTGGAGGGCTATTTCTCCCCCTCGAATTGGAGAAACTCCTATCTTTCTTTGCTTTCTCGTTGTTTGATTGAATAGGAGTTTGCTCCTGTTTTATCTCCGAAAATCTGAATTTCTGCTTGGTTTCCTGCTGGGTTCTTCTTGAAAACAGCAGATTTCTTGTTGTTTTCCCCCCAATTTTGATTATGGTTACTTGCAACTCAAGTATTTCCTATCACACTTTTTATATAATCTTCTAGTTCTTGTGGCATGATTGTTTCTCCATAGCACAATGCATATCAAGTGGCATGTGTTTGCATCACTATTGGAGCAACATTTACCTGTTTTTTGTTGTCCAAGTCAATGACCCATTTAATAGAATATTTACCTGGTAGACTTGGGCTTTATCTTGGTTGTTCCTAAGTAATATCTAGTCAGATCGAGTTGTGTGTCGCATATTATCATGCATTACTAAATGATGCTTCACATTCCCTCACATCATCAAATTTGTGTTTTATGAGTTGCACCGCATTCATCCTCATAAATGATTCTGCATGTATGTGCGAGATTTTGAAATCATGAAAGATTTATGAGAAATTTATATGCGCGAGATTTTCATACATGAAATTTTTTTTATTGAAGCATTGTCTCGCGAAATAGATTATATCGTTATGTCCAAATCATTGTGGTAGTTCAATGGAGCCCATCCATGTCTGTATTGGATGTCGTTTGAGATGCTTCGAGTAAATGATTTGAATCAATATTGATAAATAAACATTTAGATGTATTTGTTATGATTATATATTATTTATGATGTATAATTTTAAATAAGTTATATGTATCCCCCTATTTCATTTCAACTAAATTTTATCTTTTAAATGGTTAGAATGAGTTAAAAATCCCTCCAAAAAAATTATGGATGATATTTGAACTTTTTCTTTCTCTATGCATAGAGCTTAATGCCACTTCCTTTCTCCACAATAGATGGAAATCACCTTTCTTGGTAGCCAATAAGCTTGGGTAAAATCCCCAATGGTCTCACTCTTTCTGCGGCCAAAAAAATGGGAGGAGAAGAAAAAATGGTGGTTCTTCTCTCTAACGCCTCTTCTCTTCTTGAAATTTTTATACAGTTGCAACTTCAAAGAAAGAGAGGAGTGAAATTTAACTTACCCCAGGCTATCTCCTTTACTACCATACGAAGATATAACCTCCCTCCCTTTTCCACCTCTACATCTTTTTAAAGCCCACTAAGTTTTGATGTAGAGATTTAAGGTTTTGTTGGTTTGATCCTTAAGATGGCCTCTAAGCTGAAAAGCTATTCCTATCTCCCAAAGCCTAGATCCATTGCTCCCTGAAAAAAAAAAAAAAATTATTGGGGTAGTTTCCACCACCACCGCCTACAGGCATCGCCCTCGACGCCAGTGAATGCCGCTCACTGGTGGCCACTGCTCGTTGGCTGCAATCTTGATAGTCACCTCCCATTTTATGCCATCTACATAGCCCTTTGGCTTTTATGAGCTTATACCCAAGGTTAGATGGGTTGAAGGAAGGACGACATACAAAAGACGTTAGATCATATTTTAAAGATCCGATGGCTGCAATCTGGATTCATAATAATTTATCTAGCTTGTTGTAGCAAGATTTGGTGCAACACATATATCTTCTAACCAACCAGAATTCACTAGATAGGATAGGACCTTGGAAATCTGCTACTAAGTAGGTTAAGTAGAAGACCAAGATTTCAGATAAACAGTCAACAACAACAATATTAAGCTTTTATCCTAAAATATTAAGCTTTTATCCCACTATTAGGGATCAACTAAATGAATCCTTTTCTTTCATTATGTCTTATTAAGAGTCGAATTCTCATTTAAATCTAATAAAAGAAGGTCATATCTAAACATTTCTAACCAAGTCTTTTTATGTCAACCTCTATTCTTCTTAACATATTTCAGATTTAATACATCTACTCTTCTAACCGGGACATCTAAAATGACTGACGTTATATGTGACCAAACTATCTAAGGTGACTCTCTAATCTTATCTTCCATTGGAGCAACGCTAACCTTTTCATAAATATGTTTGTTTTCATTCGCTATCTCTAAGTTTAAAGCCATTCATCCATCTGAACATCATCATCTCTGCAATACATAACTTTATGCTTCTCTTTTAATGGCCAACAGTCTATGTCATAAAGCATTGCAAGTCTCACCACCTTCTTATAGAATATATCTTTAAGTTTGAGGGATACTTTTCTATCACACAACAGGCGATGCATTTCTCCACTTCAACAATCCAACTTAAATTTTACTGATAATATCCCTATCTATTTCACCATCGGTTTGAACAATAGACCTGAGATATTTAAAAGTATACTCTATTTAATAAATTGATCGCCCAAAGTCACAATTCCCTCACGAAGTCTATCACTACTAAAAATTGCACTCTATGTACTTGGTTTTATATCTACTCAGAAAAAAACCTTTTGACTCTAGGTTGACCTCCATAATTCAAGTTTTCTTTCAATTCCCTCTCTACTCTCTAGTCTTATCAACAAAAAGAATATCATTAGCAAAAAAACAGACACCAAGGTACATCCACTTGCAAATGTTTGGTAAGAACCTTCATGACTAAATAAGAAAGATATGGGCTTAAAGTTGATCTTTGATGTAATCCAACTGAAATAAGAAAATACTTAGTCAAACCACTTTGTGTTTGAACATAAATAATAGCTCCTTTATACATATGCTTAATGACTTTAATGTAAGCATTATTAACTCCTTTCTTTTCTAGATCTCTCTAGAACACTTCTCTTAAAACTTTATTATATGCTTTCTCTAAATCAATAAATACTATATGTAGATCCTACTTACTCTCTCTATACTTCTTCATCAAACCTCTTAGTATATGTATAGCTTCCATAGTAGAACTACCCATCATGAATCCAAACTAAGTTTGAGAAATGTTAGTATCTCGTCATAACCTATACTCAATTACTCTCCCCTATAGTTTTAAAGTAGAACACATTAACTTAATTCTTCTACAATTCGCACATTCATGTGCATCACCTTTGTTCTTAAAAATAGGAAACAACACACTCCACTTATCTGACGTCTTTTTAGTCTTCAAAATAATTTTAATATTATTATAATATTAAAAAGTTTAGGAAGATCAAACAAGCAATCATAACTCTAAAAATGGGATCTCACTCGTTTGGAGTCCAAGTAGAATGAAATAAATTGTGTTATGTTCATAAATATAAATCATATTTATTTTAACAAATTTATGAATTTGTATTAAGTAATTTATTTATTATAATTTTTTGATGTTTAATATTTATATTTTTATTAATTAATAATGAGTCCTAAAATATTATGTGATAATTTTAAAAATATTATTATGCTATTTTGAAATTATTAAAGTATATTTAACTTCGTTTTGTGGTGAATATGAAGTCTTATTTATTTATTTTATTTTATTTTAAGTAGTCAAAATATCTCACATTGAATATCTAAAAATGCATATGTATTATGTAGTGTTATCTTTGAATTTTGTTTTTTAAGTAGAAGATAATTTTGTATGCTGTTAGTTATTAACAAAATTAATTATGAAATATATTCTCTATTTTTTTAAATAAACTTTAAATTAAGTACTTATTTTTCATTTAATGGTAAATTAATTATATTGATTGACTTTATAATTTATAAAGTTATAAATTTCTTTTTTTAGCTTTGAATTATAGAAAAAAATGACCATATTTCCTTACAATAATGTTGTATGTTTGTAAAGTGGATTTCATAATTATTATTGAATATTAGATATTTATTTAATATATACTATATTTTTATGAATAAAATTCAAATTTAAATTTAATGATCTAATTTTGAAAAATTATGTTTCTCTCATTTTAACTTTGAATGAGATGAAATAAATTGTTTTTTTTTTTTTAAATTATGCTCCATTTTATAAAAGAATTTCATGATTTTATTTTATTTTATTTTAAATTATAATTGTATAAGCGTTATTTTGATTATATCAAATAATAAATAATATGAATTAACTTATATGATTTTTTTGGTATCGCTTCGAATTTGTTGGAGACATATGTGTCTATATTTTGTATTATAATGAATTATTTCTTAATTTTAGATTATGAAATTAATATAGATAAGTAAAATTAGTATATTTAAAGTTAAAAAAGATATATAGTTGTGTGTATTGAAAAATGAATTTTAAGACTGCTTTGCTTGCTGATTTCATAAATATAGGATTGTACACATGCATAGATCATAATTTGCATTGTGTGTGAATCAGGTATCTATATACGTGTGCATGTAAATATCTAAAAATAATTATAGATTTAATCTAATTATGATATATTCTAAATGAATTATAATTAGTAAATTCCTATTTGATTTGGATTTAAAATGGCAAGATCTTTAAAATAAACACTCAAGGTAATTTAGGACATTAGTCTCATCCACTAGATCATATTATTCATTCAGTCAATGTGATCATATAGCTCATTTTATTCTAATTAAGATCATTATAGCATTTATCTTGTATGTATATGTTAGATTATTATGGTTAATATTGTTTGTGACATAATTGTACATATTTAATGGATGACTTAGTGGACTTAATTTATTTTATATTTCGTGATCTTTCTGATCACGCCTGTGTTGAACCTTAAAGTTTACATCTTTTCCTAACATATTAAGATCATATTTATGTGCTTATAAATTATAAAATTTGGCGTAGAGCTTGATCAGGTGCTTGAGATCATATCTAAGTACTTTATTATACTCATTAGGTAAGCTATACTTGCTCATATCATATATATTCATCATGCCATTGTGATGTCTTGCATTTATTCATACATATTTTGAGTGGTTGAAGGCATATTCAATCACTTAAAGTCCTTCAATCTTCAACTGACCATAATTCACTTTAAATATTAAGGCATTTCACGTCCCCAATATTATTTTCTGAGCAAATCATTTAGGTCATCCATTCTTATCATGAGCATATAGACTTAGGTTATCAGTGTCAACACTTAAACAGTTGAGGTTCTTAAACTTAGCATTGACATATGCTTATGATAGATTAATTATCGTTGTCAATAACATGATTTTTTATAATGATAATTAATTTGTCTTAATTAGATTGCACATGATCGTGATAAGGATATTACTAGCTTAGAATATGTCATTCTGAGTATTTAGACATTATACAAAGTTTTTTTTTTCTTCAAAATGCTATTTTAATCTTATAAGAAAATCTATTTATACTTATTAATATTTTTAAAATCATAAAATTACTTTGAAACTTGCAAGATTAAGATGGCATATTCCAATTTAATTAAATATTTAGGATGAGATCATATCCTATGGTCTTGTAAAGATCATATGAGTAAACTCTTCCAGCCACATTGACTCTACACATTAGATGATGTAGGTAAAATAAAAAATACTTGTGTAGAGTAGGGTAAAATGTAGTTAGGATTTTTCATTGCGTGTATTTTTTGTGCTAGCTGCATATTTTATGATATATTTTTATTTTGTTTATAGAGTGTGATGTATGTGCACTACAATTAGAGATATATGTACTATGGGGAGTTATGTCCACGGTGGAGGGGAATGTAAATGAGTAAGTCACATATAAAATGTTTTATTTGCAGGTGCTATGTTAAGCTTACCTTTACCATCCGACATGAGTCTGACCCTTTATATATTATATGTTTTATTTATATATGTGAATAATATCATCTATTTTGTAGGTTTGAGTATTTTTATTTTTTATTATATATTTTTTAAAGTTTAGGTAGAGTCTGTATGAAATTAATGTACGAGCATGAGTCTTGTGGAGGCAATAAGGATGATCTACATATGATATTTATTGATTTAGAAAAAGCATATGAAGTGCTATGGAGAGTTCTTGAAAAGAAAGGAGTCAATAATGCTTATATTCAAATCATTAAAGATATGTATGCAGGAGCTATTACTTGTGTTCAAACACAAGGTGGTTTGACCAAGTATTTCTCTATTTCGGTTGGGTTACATCAAGGATTAGCCTTAAGCCCATATCTTTTTGCTTTAGTCATGGATGTTCTCTCTAGACATTTGCAAGAGGATGTACCTTGGTGTATGCTTTTTGCTGATGATATTCTTCTTGTTGATAAGACTAGAGAGGGAGTTGAAGGTAAACTTGAATTATGGAGGTCAACCTTAGAGTCTAAAGGTTTTCGCTTGAGTAGATCTAAAACGGAATATATGGAGTGTAATTTTAGTAGTAATAGACCTAATGAGGGGATTGTGACTTTGGGCGATCAAGTCATTAATAAGAGTACACGTTTTAGATATCTTGGATCTATTGTTCAGAGTGATGGTGAAATAGATGGGGATATTATCAGCAGAATTCAAGTTGGATGGTTGAAGTGGAGGAATGCATCGGGCTTGTTATGTGATAGAAATGTACTCCTCAAACTTAAGGGAAAATTCTATAAGATGGTAGTGAGGCCTGCAATGCTTTATGGTGCTGAATGTTGGCCATTAAAAGAGAAGCATAATACTAAGTTAAGTGTGGCAGAGATGAGGATGCTTAGGTGGCTCAAAATCAAAAAATTGCGTAAACATAAAATAATACATTTTGTATATACTAATGAGTAAAAATATATATAAAACATAAAAATGCACAAGATAAATAGCAATGACATTAACATATCACATAAGAAGTTAGGAACTCACTAGTATCAATAAGAAGTTAGGAACTCACTAGTCCCTTAGCATTTATCATCACTCATCAGTCATCACTAAGGGGGTCTTCATTTGAATCATCATTATGATGAGCTGCTCTCTCATCTTCCCCCTCTCCTATAGAGTCCAATATCTCCCAATCAGCTTCTTCTTCCTCATTATTAGTTATCTTCCTCTTCCCTAAATAGTAGAAATTTTTGAACAATATCATAATGAATAATAGTGTAATACATTAATAAAAGTTTAAGAAAAGAAAACTATATTATTTATATACCTTTTTTGATTTGTTCTTGAGTTGTGGTGGATGTGGATGCTTTAAGACCATCAAAGAAATCAACATTTAAATCTTCATCTTGTAATTCAGACGGCATCACTTCAACTTCATCATCTACAAACCACTCATCATCAGATGCCACATCATCGCAAAGCAAAGGATCTTCATCATCCATTAATCCTTTTTTCTTCAAATTTCTATCTCTGAGTCTCCTATTATACATAATGTACACCAGTGAGTTCATCCTCAATGTCGACAAGCGATTTCTCCTCTTTGTATGCACTTGGTTGTAGGTACTCCAATTCCTTTCACAGCCAGATGAAGAGCATGTCAAGCCCAAAACTTTCACAGCAAAACGTTGTAATTCTGGAGTCCCATCACCAAATTGAATCCACCACTCAACTGGAGATCGTTTGGCAATTGTATCTTTTGCTTGTTGTAATCCAAAAAAACCTTCTTTGTTCCTAAAATGTACCAATTGCAAGTCAGCATTTGATCTTTCAGTTGCATCACTTATTAGACGATCCATGCAATGATATAATCCCAACTTTATTTCAGGGTTTGTAGACTTGTTCTCTGCATATTGATACTGAGGGTTTAGGTAGTAGCCAGCGGCATGCAAGTGTCGGTGAAGCTGTAGTTCCCACCTATCATCAATAATATTCCAAATTTCCCTAAAGCTTCCCTCACTGCCTCCTAAGTTGGAGGCAATCATCTCTTTGGCTTCATCCATAGCATTGTAGATGAAACCCATTGCAGGCTTCTTCTCAGCATCCACCATCCTTAAAACATGAACCAAAGGTCTAGTGGTTGTAATGGCATATAAGACACTTTGCCAAAATCTGTCATTTAAAACAATCTTTCTAATCTCTTTTCCCTCAGCCTTCTTCGCCCAAGCACAACTCAACCACTGTGTAGATGTGAACATAGCCTCTAAAGGTTGTCTGGCATCCAGCATGCTCTCTAAGGTCAAGTATGCGGTGGCAAATCTTGTTGCGGCTGGCCTTAGAATTTCTTTCTTCGAAAACTTTCTCATAAGAGCTAGAATCCAAGAGTGGTTGTAAATAAACTTGGTTATTTTTTTGGCTTTAGTGAGTGCATTTTTATGTTGAGGTAGATCCCCAAGCTTCTCAAGAATCAGATCTATGCAATGTGCAGCACATGGAGTCCAATACAAATGTTTCCTCTTCTCCATAAGTTTATTACCTGCAGCCTTATAAGAACTTGCATTATCTGTCACAATTTGTACAACCAAATGTTCTCCAATCTCTTCAACAATGCTATCTAATAATCTAAATATGAACTCAGCATCTTTGACCTGGTCAGATGCTTCAATTGACCTTAAAAACACAGTACCATAAGGATTATTAATGAGGATGTTGATCAGACTTCTATGTTTGATATCAGACCACCCATCTGACATAATTGTTACTCCTGTTTGGGCCCAAGTCTTCTTAATTTCTTCAATGCTTTTATCAGTGCTTTCCAACTCCTCCTTCAAAATCCATGTTCTTAAATCATACATGGTTGGAGGTTTGAACCCTCTCCCAAATGCTCCAACTGAACGAATCATGTTGTAATAAGCAGGTGATGTTGCAACATTAAATGGAATTGCATTTTCGTAGAAGAATCTGCCTATATCCTTACACACTCTTCTCTCCGCGCCTCTCTTGCATTTTCTGGGGCCATCTTCTGTGTAGTAGAAGGCCTATCCTCTGATGTGTCAACCATATAATGATCCATAGGCCCTCTAGCACCCCTAGATGAAATGGGCTTCATAGAAGAAGATGAATCCCTGACGCTGCGCTCACTCCCGTAGTAAGATCCAGCATCAACTCTATCCTCAAATTGCTTCTGTGCAAGATGTTTTGATGTGGTAGACTTATTCATGTATGACTTTATCTCTTCCCTTACAGCATCAGGAACTTTGGAGCATGGAGCAACATTCTTGTGAGAGCCTGAAAGGTGTTCCTTCATCCTAGTCACACCACCTTTCACAACTTTATCACAGTAATTGCATTTCAGATAGACATATGTTTTATCACTTCCTCCTACATCCACCTGAGTGCTATATTTCCATGCTGGATCTTTTCTATGACCTGATGCAGCCTTATCCTTATTTTTGACCATCCTGATTGAGAGAAATTTTAGGAAGCAAACGAGTTCTTACTAATCTTTTATATGACCTGATGCAGGTCGGAGGAGACAGCAGCCTCGGAGGCTCGGACAGAAGCGTACGCTGGTCGGACGGAGAAGACAGCAAGCAACCCAACTCGCAGTCTCGCAGTAGAAGAAACCTCCAAGCAAATAAGTTTAGGGTTTAATATGCGGGCTGGATGTGTTCAGTATTATATAATGTCGAGCCGTCGATAAAGCAGAACACTGCGTACTCTATGCGTATTTATGCGTATTTTGTGCGTCCACCCTACGTGCATATTGCGTGTTTTGGAGCAGATGTAATTTAATGTATGATTTTGTAGTAGTAGTTAATAAAACATGATTTTCTAGGTATTGTTTGAGTACCAGGAGTATTAATTATTTTATTGTGCGTACATTATGCGTATCTTATGCGTTATATATTGATAAACTATGCGTTCACCATACGTTTTTTTTGTGCGTGGTCTCTGCGTCAACATTGCGTATTTTTAATGACTATGTACAATATAAAAAATATAAGAACAAATTAAAAGAACATTTATAACAAATACAATTTTACAAGAGACCCTAATGTACATCTTCAACAAGACAACAACATTTTATACATAGTCACCTTGACAACAACATTTATAACTTGCATTACCTTCTGTTGTCCAATATAAATCACCTTGACAACCAAGCCTTCTCTCCATCACTGCGATACTTATCCTCCTCCCATGTTCCTGATGCCAATAACTTGTTAACAGAAACCTGGTCAGGTTAGAGAGGTTTAAGTTTACAAGTTATTGGCATCAATTTCATGGGAGGAGGATAAATATCGTAGTAATGAATGGAAAGCTTGGTTGTCAAGGATTATTTATATTGGACAACAGAAGGTAAGATTTTTTTACAAGAGAATCTTGCTTTGACACTTTGCCATAAGGCAAACGTTCCTGCATTATATAGTGAAAAATTTAATGTTGAGCAATAGTAAGTAATAAATTGTAAATAAAGGCTCATAAAAATTCAACCTACCCTATTATCCTCTCAACCATATTTGCCACCCGTCAGTCCACAGCTAACGAAAATTATTATTCATGTCCCGGCCCCTCAGTCCATACTCCACACTAAATGTAAGTAAATTGCAAAATATTTAATAGAATATGTGCGTGTGTTATGCGTGCTAAATGCGTTCTTTATGCGTTTGTTGTGCGTGTTTTAAGAGTATGTTATGCGTATGTTATGCGTTCGTTGTGCGTATAATGTAAAAACATTTCAAAATCATTTATAAAATTATTATTTTTTGCTTTAAAACAAATAAGAAATTCAAACACTAATCTTTGAACGAAATTGCCAAACACAAACTTCCAAACAAACATCAAATACCTTATTCCTCTTCCCTAAATACAATCCAACAAGAGCCATAAACCATTTGTACTTGTTCAAGTATCATGTTCAAGATTAGAAAATGAAATCATACAAATCTAACAATAGCCATAAACATCATATATTCATATTCCTTATTTCTTCATCATTTTAATGTAAGTAATTTACAAACAAAGATATATATTAATTAAAATATTTAATAGAATTTTATAAATAAAATTTAATGCTTATGTGTGCGTATATAATGCGTGCGTTATGCGTACTATATGCGTTCGTAATGCGTAGTTTGAGAGTTCATTATGCGTATGTTATGCGTTCGTTGTGCGTTCTATGTTTAATATGTAATTTTTTACTCAAACCAATGTAGATAACATTTATACACAGAATTGAAAGATATATTCAAGTGGTCCCGCATTATATAGAAGAACTATGAATGTTGAGCAATAGTAAGTAATAAAGGCTCATAAAAATTCAACCTACCCTATTATCCTCCCTACCATATCTGCCACCCGTCAGTCCACAGCTAACGAAAATTATTATTCATGTCCCGGCCCCTCAGTCCATACTCCACACTAAATGTAAGTAAATTGCAAAATATTTAATAGAATGTGTGCGTGTGTTATGCGTGCTAAATGCGTTCTTTATGCGTTTGTTGTGCGTGTTTTAAGAGTATGTTATGCGTATGTTATGCGTTCGTTGTGCGTATTATGATTAAATAAGCATTTTTATACACAGAATCAGAATGAAAAACATTTATACACAGAATCAGAATGAAAAACATTTATACACACAAGCATTTATACACAGAATCAGAATGAAAAACATTTATACACAAGCATTTATACACAGAATCAAAATGAAAAACATTTATACACAGAAGCATTTATACACAGAATGAAAAACTGTTATTTTGACAACGTTTTACAAAATATTTCATATGCAAATTCTGCCCTATACTTTGGCATGTCTTGTTGCCAATTTGTACTATCAGTCCAATTAGTGTTGCCTTCAAGAATTATTCTTTCCATATATTTACAGACATACATTCCACAATCAAAAGAGTTCTGCTGTTTTGGTAGTGCTTTAATGGTAGAAAGCTTCCATTTTCTGATATCACTATCAAAAGCTCCTTCCGTGTCAGAGTGTAGTGCTTTAACCTGAAATATACATAGAGCAAAGATTAGTTCTGTAAATTTTTTAAAAATTGAAGAGTTTATGTTCATCTAATGACCTAAGTATCTAACAGACTAACACTTACGATTTTTGGAACAACAAGTCTATGCTCTTTGACGCGGTGGTCCAATGAGTCATAAAATTTCCACTTTTTTTCTTTCAGCAAACCAACCAGGAGGGTAATGTGATCGGATTCAATGATTGGTTGTAATAAAATGTTATTTGAAGTAACAGAAAGCTCGGTTATGTGGTCGATTTGCAATTTGGACAATTTATCCCTTCCTTTGTTATTCTGCAAGTGTAAGTAGTAAATGTAAGAACTAAGAATGGATACTAAGTTACTAACCCAATAGTTAAACTGATAAATTGAATACTAAGTTACTAACCCAATAGACTGGAGAGATGTATAGAAATTTATGGTACTTGTCTGGCATAAGGTTACACTTCTCATCTAAGAGATAGGCAAAAATATCTACATGTTCATTGCCTAAACAACTGTCGCTTAATAAGTCATCAATCTCAGATCTGGTAATAAGATTGTTAATAACAAACAAGATACTATCGTCCCCCTGCAAGAAGAAAAAAAAAAATTAAATACGCATTTCATAAGCATAACCCCCACGCATATCATACTCATAACAAACGCATATCATACGCATACCACACGCATATAATAAGCACAACCCACGCATATCATACGCATACAACACGCATATCATACGCATATAGATCTTCAAACATAAATAAAGTTGCAATTTTTTACCTTTTAGAGTACTTTTTCAAACATTCTAGCACAAAATTTCTCTTCTCAGAAGTCAAACACATAAGTCCTCTGTAATTTTCTATTTCAGTTGCATGAACATAAGTTACAGTTTTTATTTGAATGTTATCTACTGGTATTGGTTCATTTGGTTTTGTATATGGAACAAGTTGCATTTCTGCTGGGACTGGCTCATTTGTTGGGATTGGATCTTTTGGTGGGATTGGATCTTTTGCTGGGATTGGCTCATTTGGTTCATTGGGGCTGTGGGGTTGGATATCTGATCTCTGTCTCTTATTGGAAGATGAAGAGTAGCTAATAGATCTTTTCTGAGGAACTACTTTGCTCTGATCAATGTAATTATTGAGCTTGACCTCAATAACTCCAACTCTCTCAGTAAGATCTTCAAACTTTGTGCTCAGCCTGTCTTCAAATTCTCGAAAAAGTTTTGTGCATGTTTCTTGGCAGGATTTCATGATTGTTTCTTGTATAGACTGAAGTGCTTCAGCAGAAAAACTTAAATGTGGTTGCTGAGGAGATTGGTGGGACTCTTGCTGAGGAGGTGGGGTATGATGGGGAGATTGGGGGGTATGATGGGGAGATTGGGGGGGGATTATTTTGATGGGTGGATATGTCATGAGGGGAATCAGGGGATGTAGGGCAGTCTGGTGGATATTTATCCACATTAACCATATCCATTTCTTCCTGGTTTACTGCCTGTAGGACATTACAAATCTGACTTTTCCTTATATTAGCAAATAAGTTAGTGATCACCTCTGTAGTATATACAATATCATCAGCCCATCGAAGAAAAAAACGGGGCCTTCTGTCAGAATGCATAGGAGCATGAATAGTAGTATGCTCCAGGAACCAAATCTGCATAAGATGAAAGAAAATTTTAGCGCTCACATTGAGCCATTAAAATTTTGAATGAATTTAGCAGTGAGCACTTAGCACTCACAATTAGCAGAGGTACAAAACCGTTGATGTAACCTGCTGGCTTCTTATTTGAAATCTTGGAGGCTGCCTTATTAAACTCTCCAACTAAAAACTCCCTAATTGAACTAGCCCAGTTTATTGACAAAAAAACATCTGGACTATTTGCTATTCTTTGGATCAACCGAGGGGTTTTGAAGTTGTTAAGTTGAAAAAGTAAATTTGAAAATAAATACATGATAAACGTTCTTAACATAGTCTCCGGGGGGGTTTGCTTGTTCAACTCCATCATGTCATCCCTTATTTCCTTTGATGTAACTGAAGTATGTGCTAAGGAATGCCAGGATATTTCTTCTCCTTTTATTTGGCAGACCAGTGAGAAGGGCCACTTCATCAGCAGTGAAAGGAATGGGTTGACCTTTTATAACAAAGCATTGTTTTGAAATGTCCCACCTTGAGATCAGCTCATAAATAAGAGGGACATTTTGCTCAAACCCAGGAAATTCCAAAAACTGTATCATCTTTAAATGTTTCAATCTGTCCTTGAGTTCAGGAGTAATTAGCCGAGCAAAGTTATCACAGATTGTTCGAAACGAAGAAACATAGCATCTATAGGTAATTGGACGAACATATATCTGAAAATTGTAAAAAATGATAGATTAAAAATAAGTAAATGAGATACGCACAAAACAAGCACAACATACGCATAATATAAGCAAAGGTCACGCACAGTGCACGCATAACATACGCATATATTACGCACATCACACGCACATTGCAGGAAACATACAGCAAATTATACGCACGCATAAAGTACGCATAGTGTAAGCACTAAGTAAGCAACGTGTACGCATTGTGTACGCACAAAAGACGCATTGAGTACGCACAGACTACGCATATTTACTCGATGGTTAAAATTTTGTTAGGTTTTATGTTTCAAATCTCAACATAAATTTATCATATAAACCTGAATACAGAGAAAAACACGATGGCATCACAGTATCGAACATTTAAAAAGTTTCGAGAAGCCATGCATACGCATAGAATAAGCATAAAATCGGAAGATCTTCAGACCCTTCAACGCGAACGCATAGCATAACCACAAAATACGCAATACGAAACAGAAAACATAGCATTAAGTTACCTTTTTCTTTGGGGGGGTGACGCCATCTTAGAAGAAACTGAGTGAAGAATGCTTGAAATTCCTCCGGGTGAATGCTTGAAAGTTCGAAAGTTTACTGTAACTTGAAAATCGAAACGTCGACTCCGACATTCGACCTTTACAAGGGTTTAAATGTTGATGCCACGTCGACATTTCACTAGGCGCGCCACGTCGGCAACTAGGGGTCCGAACTGAAAAAAAAAAAAATTAGGTTAAAATTTTAAAAAAGGCGACGCCTTAAATATATGAGGCGAGGCGCGCCTTATTGCGCGCCTCAGTTAACTTGAGGCGTAAGCCTCATAAACTAAACTTATTGCGTAGGCTTTGAGGCTTAATTGGTCGAAAATGCGCTGAGGCGCGCCTCAACATTGTCTTCATTAAAAAAAAAATTCTTATCCTCTCTTGCTATTTATGGGAGAGGAGAAGAGAAAGTCTAAAGGATGAGGATGAAAATATAAAAGAGCGAGAGAGACAGAAAGATAGAAGGAAATAAATGAAAGAGGTCATGATAATTCCATGGAATAATTTTCATGGGACAAGTTAGGAAAAGAGGATCAAAAGAAACAGACCAGCTTATCGTGAATAAGTAAATGACAAAGATCCATGTTAGCCCTCCATATTAAATTTATTTTTATTGTGTCCACATGAGCACTCCCAAAGCAATGTTGATCCAATATTTAATAATAACTTGGGGATACTGAACACTCTCAATTAGAGAAATCTTGCTTGTGTTTTAAGACATTTTAATAAAATTTATTAAGGAGTAATATTGTCATTTCAATAGAGGAAAACTCACAGTTCAAGCCTAAATCATGTCATGGGGTTAGAGAGTGAATCACTGTATCCGAGTTAGTGACTGGCGCACCTTTCAATGAAAGAGAGTACGTGAAATGACTTCAAAGTGATACATTAAGGAATGAATGAGCTAACATGGGGTCATGGGATAGGTATAAAGTTTTTGGAATTGTGGACATAGCCCAATTAGTATTTCATAGATCCATCATCTCAAGTTATCAGGCCTCAAAATTACTTTCCATGAAGGTAGTTGTCCCAACCTGGCAAGGAATTTCTTATCAGCAATGATGAATTGCATTGTCCAAATAAGCTTCATAGACTCAAAGCCAAAGAAAGAGATTGATTTGTAATCTTATGAACACTATATGTGTAGAAAATGAACGAGGCGTAGGACTTACCCCTTAAACTATAAGTGGATGCCTAGGGAAGGATAAGAACCAGCATAGTTAAAACACAAGTGTTAAACGATCCATACTAGTCTTACAATCCTGTCTAAGTCAGGAAAATCACTAAACATCTTATATTGTTCTAGATCTTCACCTAATAGCATAAAATCATGTGTCCAATCAGATGTGAATGAGGCAGGTCTGTAAAATAATGCAGTGTTATTTATTCGTAGTGTGGAGGAACTATTCTAAACTACTGTAAGTATTTTTTTTATAGTTGTCATTTGAATTCTAAATCAAATAAGAATTTACTGATTAGAAGAGATATGACAGTCATAATTTTTTGAAGGGATTTTTAATCATTTGGACCATTTAGAAGAGAAATTTGGTTAGAAGTTTAATTGAATTGAAATTGGGGGATAAATATAATTTTTTTAAATCATACATCATAAATATATGTGAATATATATAAATTATCAATTAAATATATGTAAATTTGTATATATTCTTAATAGTAACAAACATATCTAAATTTATTCATTTATCAACATTGTTTTAGCTATTTAACCCCTCGACGCATGGTAAATGATGTCCGATTTGACTGCAGGCGTGCTTAATCGAACTATTTCTTGACAATTCAGATGTGATATTGTAGCCCGTTCGCAAGACAACACTCCAATAAAAAAATTTCATCTTAGAGAAGATTTCATGTATAAAAGATCACACGCATAAATTTCTCATAAATCCTTTGTGATTTCAACATCTTATCGTCACACACACAACTATTTATGAGAATGAATGTTGTGCAATGCATAAAGCTCAAATATGAGGATATGAGGCAACACGAAACGTCATAGTGATATGAAACCAACATGCGAAGGAGCTTCTTAAGAAAATTAAAAGTGATTGACAATGGAATTACAATTAAGAGCTTATTGAGATAACAAGTAAATTCATTAAAGAACCTTAGTCTTTGACTTGCTTAGGCGAAGGAGTACAAGTAGATTAACCAAAACTCATAGGTAACCAAAGATAGTAGCAATACCAAAAGCTATTAATCAACAATCCGCAAATTAATAATGAGAGTTTTCATCTTGGGGATTAATCACTCAACTATACTAGGCTTAGCGGGAGATGATCTTCAATACACTTAACGATGCCATGAGGAGGGCCGCAACACCGATGGTCTTGAGCCACGGAAAGGTTGGCGGTGGTGGAGGAGGCACGGACGGATAGCCGAGGACGGTCCACGAATAGTCTTCGAATTGCTCGTCGATGACGTCGATGAGCGTGGGAAGAATGTGATTTAAGTAGTCTTCAACCGTGTCGTCGGATCCGAACCTGACGTCAAAGAAAGGAGATCGGGTGATATGGATGTCACCGTAGATATCAAACACCAATCCACTATCGATCTCCGGATCCGCCATGCATGCTTGGCGTTGTTGAGAGAACACCAAAGAGAGGAGGGGAGGTGGCGGGATCTCCAAGGGGAGAGGGTGAGGCCGGCGGGTGCAAGGGAGGAGGGAGCTTGGGTTTGGGAGAAGCTAGGTTTAGTGGAATGTTAAGGTTTTTAACCAAATCTGAAATTTTAATCTCAGATTTGATTAATTAGAAGGGAATTGATTTGAATTTTAAAAATTCAAATAAGAGGAATTAATGCATTGAATGGGGATTTAATGGATGGGAGTCATATGTGGGGCCGACGGTTTTATTAGAGGAGGGAGGGGGTTTTAAAACTCAAAACCTGAAATTAATTTTAGGATTTTAAGTGAAAATGGAGGGAAATTAATTTGAAATTTGATTTCAAATTAAGGAGTCATTAATGAATTAATTGGAGCATTAAAGAAGCAATCAAATGGGGGAGAAAATCCACATGGGGCCGGCGGCAAGGTGAGAGGGGGAGAGGGAGATTAGTGGGATGAAGCTTCCAATTTGGATTGATGACGTGGCAAGATAATTAAAGACTCCAATTTAAATTAAATTGAAATTGGAATTCGTCATGAAAATTTTCCTAAATTGGAAATCCCAATTAGGAAAGAATTTGAATTTTGAAATTCAAATTTCAAATTTGAAACTTGCGGAAGGAGGGATTGGACGGGTGGGGAAGGTCGTCGGCAAGGTGGCCTGCCGGGGCCGTGGGAGTGGCCGGCGGCGGGCTTCCAAGGGGTGGCGGCAACTAGGGTTGGGAAGAGATTTTCTTGTGGTGTAGGAGAAGGACGATGGAGGTGAATACGAAGGAGAAGATAGAAAACTTAACCACGAGCCGCGGACTCTTCCAACGACTGGTGGACCTTGCGATTTGCTCCCCTTGAGCTCTCTCCCTTCTCAAGCCCTCATGCAAGAAGAAGAAGTAGAAACACAAATTTTTTTCATTCAAATCTTCATTAGCTATTACAAGAGACAAGACCCATATATATAGGTCTCAAGTATACATGAAGAAATAAAGACTAAATTGCTCTCAGGGCCCCAACATGACTCAACTCAACATAAGGGTACAAAAGGAATACATAAAATAAAATGCATAATAACTAAAAATATATGCTCTGAATCGTGGCCGTCGATCTGCGATGCTTCCGGCGATACACCTGTTTGAACCTTGGATCGATGTCCTCATTACATAGAGTAATGCATGATCCCACCATTCGATCTCACAACTTAATAGGGCCTATTCAAGGACGGTTGAAAGATTGTATTGAATGGATCACTGAGCTTGTTAGATGGTAACAGGCCTATGATGTACCAAAAATGATGCCAAAAAAATGCGTGACTTATGTTGGTGCTTAAAGCTATATTATATAAAAATCAATCTTATTATATAATTTGGGTTTGCCTCTCATTCTTAGGAAAGTAAAATTGCAAGCTCCATGCATCGCCCATCCCTTGGTTTTTTCCTAGTTAAAAAAATAGCACTTTCTCATCTACTATTACTGATATTAAGAAGACTAGGAGAATCTTTTTTTTCTTTGGCTGAGTGAAGTAAAAGTATATGGGATTAGAACGAAGAGAGAAAAATAATGCAGCTTGACACTGCAGTGGCTAATTTCATACAGAGAGTTCTCTTTTTAACTTCGTAGATTCTTCTTGTGGCCTTTTATGGTCATGTTTATTCCCAAATGTGGTACCCAACTATTTTTCCTTTGTTTATTTGACAGATGATGACAAATATATCAACGTTCAGTTTCTAATATTGGCTTGAGAAACTGCACTTCTCTGGCACATGGTCTGTAAATAGAAATGAATATCAGTACTATGGCCCCACATGCTGGAGGAAATAACCAAAACCTCCATGGTGCGGCTTCGAGGCAGCGATTACGTTGGACAAATGAACTTCATGAACGGTTTGTGGATGCTGTAACTCAACTTGGTGGACCGGACAGTAAGTGCAAGTTTTTCAAGCTAACGAGCCATTCTAAGTTTGTTCATTATGCTCTTTGATGACCCACAAACCCTTCCTTTACTGTACCTTGCTATGTAGAAAGGGAGAATATTAGGAAAGTTCTAGATACCAAAAAGAAAAATACTTTAATGAAAACTTTCTTTAGCATAGACAAAAGATGTTTGTCCCTTAGACTACTTGTCATATTCAAAAAGAAATATGATGTCCACATAAAATGGCGGCCTTCCGATGACCCGGTTAGGGAAGTAGAGATATTAGATTTGACTGATGTTAAGAAAGGTAGAGGTAGACCTAAAAGGACTTGGTTCGAAAATATTAGAAATGATCTTTCTTTATTAGATTTAAACAAGAATTTGACATTTAATAGGACACAATAGAGAAAAAGAATTCATGTAGCCGATCCCACGTTGTGGGACAAAGACTTGATGTTGTTGTTGTTTTCGTCTTAACTGTAATTAGTGACCAAGATTCAAGTTGCATATCTTATATGCCTCTCATGCCCTATAATTTGGCAGGAGCCACACCTAAAGGTGTTCTAAGGGTTATGGGTGTTCAAGGCTTGACAATATACCATGTTAAAAGCCACTTGCAGGTATGTGAAGGAGACAATAGATTTTATACCTTCATACATTTTAATACTATGTTTATGCTTTCTTTAGGTGTCGTCTAACATTGCTAATTTAACCCATGTAGAAATACCGTCTGGCAAAATACCTTCCAGACTCATCAGCTGAAGGTAGAGTCACAAGGAGTCATAATATGTACTAGTTTTGAATTGTCTATTGTAGGAAGCTAATTTGGTAGATTCACTTTTCCATCTGGATGGATTTTTGTATGATAAGCCTCTTTTTTTTTTTGCTGATTTGCCATCCTTTCAGGCACAAAAGAAAATAAAGAATCTGATGATGTCCTTTCAAAACTTGACAATTCCAGGTAAATGCTTCTTCTATTTCATCTCCAAATAATGGGAGGCATCTTAAGAGTATAGAGTTTTTAATGCTATTAGATTATGCTATTGATATAGATTTCTAAAAGAAGATTTGATCAAAGACTACTAATTTAATCAAACATTTACTTTATTTTGATGTAATCTAAAAAATTTGTGAAATCCTTATCAAAAGATATTGTAATGATCGTTTAAATCAAATAAATCAAAAGCAATTACCAAGAAATCAACAATTCAATTCATACTCACATCATAATTAGAAGTCAATTGTAATCGATGTGACTAAAATCTAGACACTCCCAAAATTTGATGAAATAATAAATTGAAATGCATTATAAACAATGGGCATAATTTCATCATCCATTGCTATTTCAAGTTTTCAACTATAAACTATGTAGAATTATTTGGCAAAATATTGGATTTGAATTCACAAGGAGATAGAAATAGAAAAGGATTTAAAGCATTGATAGTAGGTTCATGAAATGAAGTCAAATTAAGCATACTAAAGATTAAAATTATTCTAGTACTTCCCTGAATTCTAATTTATAAGTGTTCATCCCAATACGTTGTATAATTTTGAATGGTCTTTTGATAGGAAATACTTGAGTTCACAAGTAACCCTAAGGGAATACTTGAGTTCGCAAGCAATCCTATCGTTAATTGGAGAGAAAACAACGAGAATAGAGCAAAAATCTGGGCTTAATCAGCCCCAACACAATAAAATAGCAATAAACGAAACAAATAAACCAACAAGAAAGCAAGATACAAGTGATCCTCTATTCGAGAGGAGGATCGTTCTCTCCCAATCTCTAGACGCAAGATCTAGAGCCCTCAAACTCCAAGAGATTCTAAGAGAAACTCAAATCTCAGCATGACTTTAACTTCCTCCTACCTCTCCTATTTAAAAGCTCTCCACCGCCCAAGCCCTTTCCTAAAATACAATTTTCAAATAAATTTAAATCTCTTGGGCCCCACATATAGGCGGCAACCCAAATTAGGTAGGGAGAGAGGTGGTTTTGAACCGCCTCTTGTAAACAATTGCTTCCCTCTGAACCGCCTCAATAGGCGGTTCTTGTGGAACAGCCATATCATCTTTCCATTTTTGCATTTAATTTATTAAAGGCTTCTTTAGGAAACCTTTATAGATTCAAATGTGCTATTATCTTATCACCTTGTTTATACTCCACTTACCTCCTATTCACATCAACAAAGAGTTTTTAATTGATATAATTAGTAATTAGTTTTCTAAAATTATATTTATGCAAGGTATGTATATATTGTATAAATGATTGCCCGAATTTACTAAGTCTAAATTCAATAGGAAGATGTTTTAGATTTCTAGATTGAAACTCTATATCTCAGATTCTTGTAGATCTATTATTTAGATGAATTATATACAAATTCATTCGTAGGTAATGTCAAATCAGAACTAAAAGTATGCTCTTTAATCAGATAACCAAATAAATTGCCCAAATTTCTATTAAGCACCCTTCGTTTCTTCATCAGTTTGTTGGTTATAAGCGGTTGAAATTTTTTTATAGGTTCTCAGCTTTCTCCGAAGAGAAATAACTCTTGTGAATTTTACATTCATATTAGACACTTATTTTAGATAATTTATAAAATTTAACTAATTTCATTAAACTATAATTTAGTTATGTGAGAAGCAATATTTTTTTTGACATAAAATGAAATGAACCATTTAAAAAAATGATCTGCCACTACATAATAGAATTAAATTTCCTCAATGTTCTTGGTAATTCTAATACGAAGTCCATATCATCATTCTCCGAAGGCTTACATGAAATAGACAAAGGTGTATAAATCCTAGTCGTATGTTTCTTTCCATTAGTTATCTTCCAATCCTACTTTTGTAAGATGTTAGACCGATCCAATGGACTAGTCTAGCCGGTTCGACAGTACCGGCTTATGTCAATTGGGCGGAACTCTTCTGCCTCCAGGAAGAGCCGCAAGTTTCGGCCAGCTCAAGGGAGCTGAATAGGAAGGATTTTGAATGGAGTTTATGAGGGAAATTGAATGTAGAGACTGTTTAGGGAATTCCTTTTGATTTGTATGCATTAAATAGTTTGTTTTCCTAGGGTTAGAGCATCTTGAATTTGGCTGAATTTGGGATCTCTTAGGTTTAAGTTTTAGGCTCTAGATTCGTCTAGAGATTGGGAGAGATCGATCCTCCTCTCGAATAGAGGATCACTTGTATCTTGTTGTTTCTTCCATTCCATTTGATTTTTGCAATAAAATTATTGTTTTTCTAGTTTTCTTTTGGAGTGTGGAAGATTTTTCTCGTTGATTTTCTGAAATTGATAGTATTTACTTGAAATCTACAAATGTTTCCTATCAGAAGACTATGTATGCCACATATTTTTTGAAACTAGACCAATAATTCTTATTCACAATTTTAACTGTGATTTGTATTTCTCTTCCCAAATACCAAATAACCCATCACTATGTGACTCTAAAATTAAAAAATTCCTCATAGATAAATCCAGAATTGAAAGGCATGTCTCTTTAAATAAATAATCATTGTTATTCATGAAATCTTTGTGAAGCATATATGAGTTATTATTTTTAACTCGTGATATATCCTACTAAAGCTGGTACAAGTGTTATATTTATCTTTAATGTGATCGAAGCCAATCACTTTAACCTACATTTTGGCAAACTGAGAACAACCCCACTTTAAGCATCACACTGATTTTTAATTTTGAATTAATGTTTAAGGCCAAGTGTTACTTGCAGGAACTAAACCCACTTGACATGCCTATATCCGATCTCCTTCTGTGAATAAGGTATTTCAAATTTTGATGGTCAGAATAAAGCACAAATTTTATAGGCCTTAAGTATTGCCTTAAATAATGAAAATAGTAAACAAAAATATAGAATTTTCTATCATAATTTAAATTTAATGTTTATCTTTATTCAATTTTTTGCTAGAAAAGCATGAATGTCCCTCCTGATTTCATGCTCCACCAACACCTACATCTAATGCATCACATAGAACCTCAAATATTTTATTAAAATTATGCAATTTAAACACAAACATATTTGTAGTCTCCTCTTAATCTCAACAAAAGCAACCATTTAAAATTCTCTTTCTTAAGACATTTTATAATTGGTGCCATCACAATATTATACCCCTATATGAATTGTCCATAAAAAGCAACACATGAAAACTTTTGATCTCATGAATATTAATGGACGCTGCCAAACTATTTTTTTCTTTAATCTTATTAGAATCAAAAGACAACCCATCTTCAAACACAGCAAATAATTGGATGATTATAGTTAGTATCACAAAACAATAATTCTTTAGATATAGGTACAATTTCTCAGTCTATAAAACCTCAAAAAACAAATGCTTCAAATGATTATCTTTATCTTTCTATATATTAAAATATCATCAAAGTATGCAACAAAATTTTTTGATGCGATAGGATTCATCATCCTTATAAAAAATATTAGGTGCATTAGTCAATCCAAAAAACGTTACCGATCACTCATAAAATTATGTTAGGCCGGTCCAGGCGGTCCAGGCGGGACCGGTTCACGGGCGAAATTGCAAAAACAGATGAGAAAACTTTCGCCTGGGCGGAAGCCGCGCGAGACGCGCGCCTTGCGGGACGGTTTCGGGAAAGAAATTTGAGGGAGTTTAGGAGGGAAATTGATTGCAGGGACTGTTTAGGGAATTCCTTTTGAATTGTATGCATTAAGTAGTTGATTTTTTCTAGGGTTTGGGGCATCTTGAATTTGGCTGAAATTTGGTATCTCTTAGAATTAGGTTTCTTTGGGCTCTAGCGGCGTCTAGAGATTTGGGAGAGATCGATCCTCCTCTCTAATTGAGGATCAATTGTATCTTGCTGTTTTTATTCATCGACTAGTGAAATGCAAGCTTTTCTGTGAGTTTTCTCTCAGATTTTCCCGGACAAGTGCTGTTTTTCTGCTGTAAACAGCAGATTTCTGCTGTTTTCCTGCTGTGGACAGCCATTTGGCTGCTGTTTGTTCGCCGAATTTGGTAGGGTTACTTGCAAACTCAAGTATTTCCTATCAAATTGGTATCAGAGCATCATTTTTGGGACCGTTGGCGGCTGAAATCCTGAAATTTCAGCGGGAGTTTCGTTTCCGGAAAAATATCTTCGTGAATCTTGAGAAGAATGATGGCTGGAAAGAAGGTTGACATCTTGGAAGGCGAAGTTGGCCAATTGAAAGCCGATTTGGAGGAAAGATTCTTCAACCTTCAAAATCAAATCACCTCCAACAATGAAAGGTTGGAGGGGAAGTTCACCGCAATGGAGGAAATGTTGAAGAAACTACTTGAGATGAAAACCAATCCGGCGACATCGGAAGTAAGAGAGACCGCCGACGGCCATGGCATGGGAGGAAATCCGAACCCTTTGCGGGGGAGGAGAAATTCAGAGGTGGAGATCCTAGAGGAAGAGAATGACATGCCTCCTCTAGAGCCTCTTTCTAGGGAAGAGATGAGTATGGGATATGACAGAAGGGGGGCTGATTTTGGTGGGAGGAGAGAGGGATCTCATCGCCGAGGTGCTGAATTCGAAAGAATTCAGCGTCGAGGGGGGGATTTTAAAGGAAGAAGGGAGGAACGTCATCGTCGAGGTGCTGAATTTGAAGGTATTCAGCGTCGAGGTGATGATGTTGAAGGGAGGAGAAGTGAGTATGAAGAGGGGTTATAGTATATTCGTTGGAGGGACGATCGGGACAATTGGGGAACGCCTCCTCTGAGGGGAATGGGAGGCTATGGAGGATACCGGGGAGATCCCAAGGTGAGGAAATTGAAGATGCCCGTTTTCGAGTGGGAAGACGGCCATGGCTGGATCTACAAGGTGGATCGCTACTTTGTTGTCAATGGGTTGACAGAGGATGAGAAGCTGACGGCAGCAGGATTGTGTCTGGAAAGAAAGGCTTTGCAATGGTATCAGGAACTGGAGGGAATTCAAAAACTGCATAATAGAACGTTTCCAAACCGACCGGGGAGGAGATTTCTATGAGCAATTCTTTGCTCTGGTGTAGGAGGGATCTGTAGCAGACTACCGTGAGCGGTTCGAGCACCTGGCTAGTAGGGTGGAGCGATTATCAGATAGCGTATTGGAAGGGAACTTCATGAAGGGGTTGAAGGCAGAGATCCGAGCGGCAGTTAAAGTTCTGATGCCTAGTGATTTGGAGGAGGCATTAAAGTTGGCACAGCTGGTAGAAAATCAGAATAATCTGGAGAAGGGAGCCAGGAGCAGCAGCTCAGGAGGCTCTTACAAGACTACGACCACTCTTTTAGCACCAAAGGGGCCTGCATCAGTCAAGCATTTCATGAGTCGTATTTTTATTTTTATTTATTTTTTTCGTTGCTTATGTGTTGTCTTTCCCGTTGTACCCCTCTTGTGAGAGTTTTCGTATGTGAGCCCAAAGGGCGTTTGTGTCTTTTGTTTCGAGTCATGTTGTAGGAGGCTATTTAAAGCCCCATTTTATTCTATGATGGTAATGAATGATTATTAAGAATTTTCCTGCACTTGTGTTTGAGAGCCTTTGAGAGTTCTTGGAGAGCTTTGGAGAGATCCCTTGGAGAGGGAAATTGGCGCATCACCCACCAACCTTGGAGACGGCCGGGTTCGGGTTTTCTTCTCCTCGTCGAGCTTCCAACCCCTCCCCCATTCTCTTTCAACTCACGGTCAAAAGCATCCTTCCCGGACCTCCTCCTCTCCAACCCCCACATTTTCGGCCAAAGGCTTTCTTTATCTCTGTCATTTCTTAAATTAGTTATTCTATTTTTGGAAAGTGATTGAGTTAAATCCAATTTCAAATTTAAATTAATGAGGATTTAAATTAATTCTTTCCTAAATCCAATTCCAAAATTAGAAATCGTCTCCTCGTCGAGCTCATCCTAATCTTCTAACTCTAAATTCTCAATTGATTGGTTGTAATCACGAAAGCTCTTTCAACTGCTCTTGCCAAGCCTAGTCACTTGTAGGATTGAGTGAAATCTTCTATGCATCCTAAGTCTCATTGTTAAATGAGGGATTAACTTGAAGCCTACTATTTTTATTGTTGTTATTTTCTTGATTACCTTGAACGTTCAAAATTTGGCGCATGTAATTTAACCTTTGCAGGATTAACTCCTTAATTGTTTTATTCGCCGTGGATATTTGCTAATAATTTTATTTGGAATTTATTCTAATCGACGAGTTGTGCAAAGTCTAAAATAAAGTCACAAGCATATCATTTTAATTAGTCCTGCATCATCTGGTATCAGAGCATGGTATGCTCTTGCATGCTTTAGGACTCATGGTAGTTTTCCTTTTTGGTATTTTCATTTTTTGCATTTATTTCTTTTAGAAAGTTTTCCATATCATCCCTAGAGTGCTAATATAGCATTACATGTCGTTTTGTGAGCATATAACATCTTAAATTCATCATACTCCCTTGTTTAGAGTGCTGTCCAGAAATTTCCTGCAGTTTATCGAACTTTAGGTTCATTACTTAAGTGTGTTTTTGCTGTCCTTAAGCTTCGCACTCATTATTATTTGTTAGGGTGACTTAGTACTTGTGTGTAGTTGGCTGTCCCTGAAATTCCTGCACCATATAGGGTCATTTTAGAGTGTCTTTTCACTCCCTAGCTTGCTGTCCACTTTCTAGAAAACCCTCTAAGTATCCCTTTGTGTTTAGGAATGGACCCGGAACAACTAGGAAGGACCTTAGACCTCTTGGTAGGTCAGATGAACACTATTAGCCAACAACTCAAGGAAAACCAGGCGGATCTAGCTGAGCTTCGTAGGAACACCACCGAAAGATTCGATACACTTGAGCGAACTAGAGACCACCCTACTCCTTACACCCCATCTAGACCCACTTCTATGTATGGGGATGAAACCTACCCGGATGAGAGGCCACATCGGGCTAATCTTCGAGCTCACTATCATGGACATGATCCACGTCATGATCCTGATTTGGATGAGAGGCATCACCGTGCCAATCATCGTGCTACCTACCACGGCCATGATCCCGATGCACCACTTATGAAGAACATTAAGGTTGATGCTCCTACCTTTGATGGCACCCTCGATCCCCAGCTCTTCCTGGACTGGGTCAAAGGTATGGATAGTTTCTTTAAGTGGTACGATATTTCTGAGGCCAGGAAGGTTAGTTTTGCTGCCATGAAGCTTACGGGTAGGGCGAGCCAGTTTTGGGCGAATTTAGAGAGTCTTAGGGAGGATAGGAATGAATACCCTATTGTAGACTGGTTGTCCATGAAGCGGGAACTCAAACAGAAGTACTTGCCCTCGTCGTACTTCCCCCGCCTATTGGACAGGTGGAATAGGTTGACCCAAGGCAACAAACCAGTGAAGGAGTACATCGCCTCGTTTGATGACTTCTTGATTAGATGCAAAGGGGAGACCTCTACCACCCCCGCGCAAATCTTATCTATGTTTCGAACCGGGTTGCGTGAGGATCTACGCAATGAATTGTTTGCCCGGAACGTCACTACACTGGAAAATGCCTACAGCTTAGTGCTTGATCTAGAGGAGTCCCGTTCTCAGCACCCGAGTCGTTCCCATGATTCTAGACCCTCGTATAGATCAGCCAGTAGTTCCACCCCACACCCTCCTGCTTCACGACCCACTCCGGGGAGCACGACCCGACCACCCACGGGTCCACCTGCACCTAGATCTGATTTTAGAAGTAAACCCCCCACCCCGGATGCCCCTCGGTCCAGTCCCGGGACCAAGTGCTTTCGATGCCAGGGGTATGGGCATATCGCTTCTCAGTGCTCCAGTCCTTATAAGGTTTCGATTGTTGAGGAGATGACTGAGGACGATCTCGAACCCGAGGTTGATCAGATCCATCAAGTCGAGGAAGAAGGCGAATACTTCGAGGAGGACGACGACACTACGGTCCTCAATTGCCTTCAAAAGCTGAATACATCTCCCATCTGTGTGGTGAGATGTGCACTATCACACCCGACACCCACTGATGACTGGCGTAGGACCACGATTTTCCATACCTACACCAAAATCAAAGATAAGAACTGTAAAGTCATAGTGGATAGTGGTAGTTGCATTAACGCTGTTTCCTCCAGCATGGTTTCCCAGTTAGGTCTGTCTGCCGTTCCTCACCCCAACCCGTATAAGGTATCTTGGGTCAACTCCAATGCCTTGGAGGTGAAGGAACGAAGCCACGTACCCATCTCCTTTGCCACTTATAAGGAGAATGTCTGGTGCGATGTGTTGGCTATGAATGTTGGACAAATTTTGCTAGGTCGCCCCTGGATCTACGATAACGATGTCCACATTTATGGGCGTTCAAACACCTGCGTGTTTGAACATGCTGGCAAAAAGATTAAGCTTTTGCCATCACAACCCCGGGTTACGGATGCCACGAAATCCAACGCAGCCAAATCTAAAAAGGGCGTGAACCTTGTCACCGCCAAGGTTCTGATTACTGAGTTTGCCCAAGGCGCCCCTCTGTTTGCCTTAGTTGGCCGTGAGATTTCCACTGAATCTGACGAGCCCATTCCTGAGGAGGTACAGCCTATTTTAGGACAGTATGCTGATGTCTTTCCCGATGATCTCCCCGATCAGTTACCACCACTTAGAGACATCCAGCATGCTATAGACTTCGTCCCTGGAGCCTCCCTTCCAAACCTGCCACACTATCGCATGAACCCCACGGAACATGCTGAGCTTAAAAAGCAGGTTGATGAATTACTGCAGCGAGGTTTCATTAAAGAGAGTCTTAGTCCCTGCGCGGTGCCGGCCCTTCTTACACCGAAGAAGGACGGAACTTTGGAGAATGTGTGTTGATAGCCGTGCTATCAACAAGATCACCGTCAAATATCGATTCCCTATTCCGAGGCTCGATGACATGCTCGATATGATGACGGGTGCCACATTATTCTCCAAAATTGATCTTAAAAGTGGGTACCACCAGATCCGGATCCGGCCCGGTGATGAGTGGAAAACTGCCTTCAAGACTAAGGATGGTCTTTATGAGTGGTTAGTCATGCCATTTGGGCTCAGTAATGCCCCTAGCACCTTTATGCGAATCATGACTCAAGTGCTGCGTCCGTTTATGGGAAAGTTTGTCGTCGTCTACTTTGACGACATTCTTATTTACAGTCATTCCATTAGTCAGCACTTGGACCACTTAAGGCAAGTTTGTGAGGTCTTAAGGAAGGAGCAATTATATGCCAATCCTAAGAAATGCACCTTCCTAGTAGATCGCGTCATCTTCCTGGGCTTCATCGTATCAGCCCAAGGGGTTTCCGCAGACCCCGAGAAGGTGAGGGCCATTGTAGAGTGGCCTATCCCTCAGACTATCCGGGAAGTCCGCAGCTTCCACGGATTAGCCACCTTCTATAGGAGATTCATACGGAACTTCAGCACGATTGTTTTTCTCCTATCACTGACTGCCTAAAGAAGGGTGATTTCCACTGGACCCCGGCCGCCACTAGAGCTTTTGATGAGATTAAGCAGAAAATGGTGGAGGCCCCAGTGATGCGACTTCCTGATTTCTCCAAAGTCTTCGAAGTAACTTGCGATGCTTCGGGGGTCGGAATTGGAGGAGTCCTCTCCCAGGAAGGTCACCCAGTAGCTTACTTCAGTGAGAAATTGAATGATATCCGGCAGCGTTATTCTACATATGACAAAGAGTTCTACGCCGTGATCCAATCACTTCGTTATTGGCGACATTACTTGCTCCCGCAAGAATTCGTCATCTTTTCGGATCACGAAGCTCTGCGTTATATCAACTCCCAGAAGAAATTGAATGCGCGCCATGGTCGATGGGTTGAGTTCCTTCAGGAGTACACGTATACCCTTAGACATAAGGCGGGAGTTGAAAATAAAGCTGCCGATGCTCTCAGTCGTCGAATGATGACCACCACTGAGATGAGAGCAGAAGTTGTGGGTTTTGACCAAATAAAGGGGGATTATTTGGAATGCCCTGACTTCAAGGAGACCTACACTCTCTTGTCCACTGGCAGCACGCGCTTTGTGGACGATTTCCTACTGGAGGATGGTTATCTTTTCAAAGCCCAGAGGCTTTGCATCCCGAGCACCTCCCTTAGGGAATTTTTGGTCTGGGAACTCCACGCTGGAGGCCTCGCTGGGCACTTCGGACGGGACAAGACTATCGAAGCCGTGGAGTACCGTTTCTTTTGGCCCAGCCTTAAGAGAGATGTTGGTCGTCTGGTCAGTCGGTGTCACACCTGCCAACTGGCCAAGCAACGAAAGCAGAACACTGGTCTTTACACCCCTTTACCTGTCCCCAGTTGTCCTTGGCAGGACGTTAGTATGGACTTTGTTTTAGGCCTGCCCAAGACACTCCGTAGGCACGATGCTATTTGTGTAGTAGTTGACCGATTTTCCAAAATGGCACATTTCATTCCATGTTCTAAAACATCCGATGCCTCCCACATCGCGAAGTTGTACTTCAATGAGGTCGTCCGATTACATGGTTTGCCCAAAACCATTGTCTCGGATAGGGATGTGAAATTCACTAGCTATTTCTGGAAAACCCTGTGGATGAAAATGGGCACCAAACTTCACTTTTCCACTGCCTTTCACCCACAGACTGATGGTCAAACCGAGGTAGTCAATAGGAGTCTGGGTAATTTATTGCGGTCCTTGGTTGGTGAACACATTAGAGACTGGGATTCCATTCTTCCTACCGCTGAGTTTGCTTATAATAATTCAATTAACCGAACCACGGGTCGAAGTCCTTCTGAAATTGTATACGGGTTCAAACCTAGACAGCCGTTAGACCTGATTCCCATGAGTTCTAGGTATAGGATTTCTGAGTCTGCATCAGCATTTGCATCTCATTTGCATGAACTTCATAAAGACATTGCACAACAAATTGAAAAGAATAATCAGGAATATAAATTACATGCAGATTTAAAACGGCGATTTAAAACTTTTGAGGTTGGTGATTTTGTTATGGTGCGGATTCGTCCGGAACGGTTCCCTCCAGGAACAGTTAAGAAATTACATGCAAAGAGCGCTGGACCTTTCAAGATTCTTAAGAAAATTAATGACAATGCTTATATAGTAGATCTGCCTGCAGATTTCAATATAAATTCCTCTTTTAACATAGAAGACTTAGTGGCATATGAAGGTCCTGACTTTAACCCACAAAATCCACTATCAAAACAGCCTTGTGTGAACCCACCCTGTGAGATCCCAAGCCTACCCCCCACTACCAAATATTCCCAAATTTCCTATGGCAGAGCAAGTGGAGGCAGTCTTAAGTGATGAGATCATATCCACAAGAGAAGGAGGACGAAGAAGATATTTGATCAGGTGGAAAGGAAAGCCCGAGTCAGAGGATACATGGCTAGATCGTGAGGAGCTGCAGCAGATTGACCCAGACGCACTAGAGATCTACGTCGAGTCTTTATATATTTTTGAGTCGTTGATGTATTTCATTTTCATGTAGTTTGTTATTTGCTTATGTGGCATTTATGAGTCGTATTTTTATTTTATTTTATTTCGTTGCTTATGTGTTGTCTTTCCCGTTGTACCCCTCTTGTGAGAGTTTTCGTATGTGAGCCCAAAGGGCGTTTGTGTCTTTTGTTTCGAGTCATGTTGTAGGAGGCTATTTAAAGCCCCATTTTATTCTATGATGGTAATGAATGATTATTAAGAATTTTCCTGCACTTGTGTTTGAGAGCCTTTGAGAGTTCTTGGAGAGCTTTGGAGAGATCCCTTGGAGAGGGAAATTGGCGCATCACCCACCAACCTTGGAGACGGCCGGGTTCGTGTCATCGTCTCCTCGTCGAGCTTCCAACCCCTCCCCCATTCTCTTTCAACTCACGGTCAAAGCATCCTTCCCGGACCCTCCTCCTCTCCAACCCCCACATTCCAAGCTTGCCCGAGCCCAAAATATTAAAATTTGAAATTCAAATTTCTTAAATTAGTTATTCTATTTTTGGAAAGTGATTGAGTTAAATCCAATTTCAAAATTTAAATTAATGAGGATTTAAATTAATTCTTTCCTAAATCCAATTCCAAAATTAGAAATCCATAATTGCTTTTACAACTCAATCACCTAACTCCTGTATGCCGCCGGTTTCATGACCTCACCCACTAATTATTTCTCCAATTATTTCCTAATCTCAATACTCTACTTAGGAAACATTTTCAAAACTCCAATTCCCCCCACATGGCCGAAACTCCCCCACCTCCTCATAACGTCAATCAGCCCTTAAATCAAGTAATTGATTTAAAGATTTCCTAAAATCCCATCCTCACATCCCGCCTCCCCTCCTTAGCCGCCCCAGCATCAACTATTCCACAGCAAATCACGCCTAGCCCTCTTCAATATTTCCCACCCTCTATTTCCAAAATCTGAGATTTACCTTTCTCAGATTTTGAGCCTAAAATCTGAAACTGTTTCAGAATTTGGGATAAAACAAACCCTTGAGGTTTTGTCTCTTCTTCGTTTGCAAGGAGAAACTTCTTTCTCTTGGTACCCACTTGTGAGGCGGACCAAATATCAAGAAGGTTCTTCATCTCAGCATCAATGAATGACAAGATCCATTGACGAGAACTTCGACGACATCAAGTGACGGTTCGCTACGTCTCCCTAAACAAAGGTTTTCTCCTTTCCACTCGTACCCAATTTCTTCTAACTCTAAATTCTCAATTGATTGGTTGTAATCACGAAAGCTCTTTCAACTGCTCTTGCCAAGCCTAGTCACTTGTAGGATTGAGTGAAATCTTCTATGCATCCTAAGTCTCATTGTTAAATGAGGGATTAACTTGAAGCCTACTATTTTTATTGTTGTTATTTTCTTGATTACCTTGAACGTTCAAAATTTGGCGCATGTAATTTAACCTTTGCAGGATTAACTCCTTAATTGTTTTATTCGCCGTGGATATTTGCTAATAATTTTATTTGGAATTTATTCTAATCGACGAGTTGTGCAAAGTCTAAAATAAAGTCACAAGCATATCATTTTAATTAGTCCTGCATCACCGGTTCACGGGCGAAATCGTAAAAACAGCGGATGAAGCTTCCGCCTGGGCGGAAGCCGCGCGAGACGCGCGCCTTGCGGGACGGTTTCGGGAAAGAAATTTGAGGGAGTTTAGGAGGGAAATTGATTGCAGGGACTGTTTAGGGAATTCCTTTTGAATTGTATGCATTAAGTAGTTGATTTTTTCTAGGGTTTGGGGCATCTTGAATTTAGTTGAAATTTGAGATCTCTTAGAATTAGGTTTCTTTGGGCTCTAGCGGCGTCTAGAGATTTGGGAGAGATCGATCCTCCTCTCGAATTGAGGATCAATTGTATCTTGCTGTTTTTATTCATCGACTAGTGAAATACAAGCTTTTCTTTGAGTTTTCTCTCAGATTTTTCCGGACAAGTGCTGTTTTTCTGCTGTAAACAGCAGATTTCTGCTGTTTTCCTGCTGTGGACAGCCATTTGGTTGCTGTTTGTTCGCCGAATTTGGTAGGGTTACTTGCAAACTCAAGTATTTCCTATCAAATTCATCTTTAGTTATGAAAGTATTTTTCATTCATATCTCTTTCTTACTTTATAATAACCGCTCATATCAATATATAAAAAGATCAAAGCACTGGCTGTCATATCTAACCTATCATATCAGTGTCGTATATGAAACTTATATTTAATGGTAATTTTGTTAGTCGTTCAACTACACAAATATAAACTAACTACCCTCTTTCTTTGACAGAAATAACACGTGAGTTGGGAATTGCAGTTTCTGCTTTGTTTTTCAGTTTCTATTGATAATTTTTAAAATTAAAATTAATCTTAAGTTTAAAATAAAAGAATACCTTTTAATGTTCATGGCATATGTTACTTTCAATGATTTAGTTTTCTGTTCTTCTTGATCTACAATCTTTATAATTTGAGGCATATTATAATTTTTTATATTATTTGTGATTATATATATCTTACATTGTTATCATGACTTCTAAATTATAAGCACGTATTTTACAAATAATAATGTTTTAAATTAATTAAAAATGAATGGAATTGTATGTGGACTATTGATTTTCTCATCTTCTAATGTCATTCTAATTATCATTTCTTCGCAATAATAAATATTGGTATTTTTACTGTTCAATGCTTCAATTTAATAAAAAGAAACACTTCTCATGTAAATAAATGTATTATTCCTAATGGGATGAAATCCTTTACTTTCAAACTGTTTTTTATAGTGAGTTAATGAATGTAGCATAACATACCATTCAAATTAAAATAAAATTTATTTTTAAAAATAAATTACTTAGCACATAAGCACTTTCTTTTAGGGCGCTTGCAAAGATAATGCAATAATCATTAAAAATCTAAGAAATTAAGGAAAATTTGAAAATAAAAAATAAGCAATTCAGTTGAAACTCATATAGATTGTTATCGATTTGACTAAAATCTTGAATGTTTGCAAAAAATTAATAATGCATTATGCAGAAGAAAAAAAGGGAATAAGGAAAGAATGAATATGGTGAAAGAAATAGGCCTCATGTCTGTATAAAGTGATAATTTTTATTGAAATTTGTTTATCAAATTTGCGTTCTACTTGAAAGAATCTAACATCCAATAGGCATACTGAAATTGAATAAATTGAAATTACTTTATGGGTTTTTTTCGGCTTTTACAATGGAGGATAAAATATGCATCGTGATGAACAAAATTAATATTAGAAGATCACAAAGAAGGGATAGACCTAAGGTAACATCGATAGAAGTTGTTCAAAATGATTTGAGAATATTAGTTTTAATACCTCATGAATTAATGGAAAATAAAGATTTCTAAGATTGACTTCAAATAGTTAGAATAAGGCTAATAATGATGATTATTGTTGCAAAGGCATATCAATTTTATATTAAGCTTTTGAAACATTTGCACCTTTCTACTTGCTTATTTTTATCAGCAAAGTAGCCTGCCCTACACAAGTTTAGATGCCTTTATTGCACTAGGCCCTTATGCTGGCAAAGCCACAACTACCTCAGCATTCGCAACCTTAAACCTAATCCGAGTTTCTTCAATACAGAAGTCCCTTTCCATCTATGTTATTGCAAGTTTACCTGTTGCATATAGGGATTGCTCATTATGCTGCGATGGAGCTGAACAGGGAAATTTTTTTCTGTTTCTTTGAAGAACAATAAGACATGGAAAGATATGCTGATTGAAACAGATATTACACGCTTCTTTCAGAAAGAGAATTTAGTGGAACCGTGCATTGTGATTGTTTGTAATTTTCCATGCTTTCCTTTATCTTCTTAAATTGTGTTACTTGATTTGGTTTGGTGTTTGGTGCATATACTTTAAGTGACAAATATATGTGTGATCAAGGTGCATCTCTTTCCTTTTGTTATCAGTGGGATGCAAATAACTGAAGCACTAAAGTTGCAGATGGAGGTGCAAAAGCGGCTACATGAGCAACTAGAGGCAAGGTCGCTCACCCAGATTTGTGTTTATCTTGAGTAAAATATTTTCTATGAGGATCAGTCCTTAATGCAAATAATTAGGAGATAGAAAAAACTACTTCAGTACAAATTAAGACAACTAGTTGCATTTTGGCACATGTAATGTCATTTTATTGTTTGATTTGGTAATATGGAGGCACTAGGCAGCTTGTAATTATATTGGTTGCCCCTGACCTATACACCATGGAGACCAGCTATTGCGGCTGTATTATGGGGCCAACAGCTACTTATGATAGAAATCCCAGACGGTTTTTAGGAACTGGGAAGTAAGGATTTACATTTTCATGGGAAGCATAGACTAAGTTGGTTTCTTATGTGCTACTCAAATTTGTTGATGTTCTGCAACTTCTGTGGATTAGATTGCCAAGTCTAATTTTGGATTCTTTTTTAACATTTTAAAGGGTAGTGGGCTAATCAGAAGTTAAGTTGAGCTAAATTCATATCCAGTACTCTATAATGACTGGTTTTTTTTTTTTTTTTTTATGTTAGTTGTCGAGGGAAGAGATATTAATGCTATTATTCAGAAAGAGGGTCTCTTATTTATGGTAATGAAAGTGAATATTTTATCTTTAAAGATAACAAATAAATACAATCCATTAACAATAAATAAAAATGTATTTGCCGGTTATTCTGAGTTGAAAACATGAGTAAATATATTATTTGATAGCATCATATTATTGTAGATCTCAATGTGTAAATATATTATTTGATAGTATCATATTATTGTAGATCTCAAGTGTTATGCCCTTTCATGATGTGATTTGTAACAATATTGATGACAACATGCTTGTCATAATTTAGGACCTTGGGTTGTCTCCTTGGAGGATCTTAACTCTCATCATTTTACTTAGAGAGTGTGGCATGGATCTATACTCTGCCTTAGTATTTGATCCGACCACCACTTTTTTTTCTTACTCTTCCATGTAACTAAATTACTTCCCACAAATAGCAGTACTTTATATCATCAATTGATCTAGTATTGTGAACACTAGAAAATGGTTCCACATTAGGTGACCGTTTTAGTGGATAGTTCTTTCCTCATCGGGCTTTTTGATATATTTGAGGATATGTATAACAACATTTTTAAATCTTAATTTGGAAGTTTGCATGTATTGACTCACAACTCCTATAACAAAACAGATATTTGATCTAGTGGTAGTAAGGTAAATCAATTTATTAACCAACTCGTGATAAAGAGAGACCTCCGATCAAAATTTCTCTTTATTAGCAGCATTTTGAGTGTGAATGGTTTTCAGTTGGTTTCCAACCTAATAGACTAGTTTCCTCAAGAAACTCGTTTGCTGTAGCCAAATTCTATTCTCAAAAAATATTTTGGATAACCTTAGATCGTAGTCAGAAAATACTTTTGTAGAGTGTTTTACTTCAATAACCCATTTTTTATCACTCCCTATAAATAGAATGTCATCTAAAATGACTGCATAGATAATATAACTAAATGACGTGTTTGGCAATGGAGTGATCTACTGTTCTACTGTGAAGGCAAACTTTGATGAGAGCTTTACAAAATTTATTGAACCAAAGCCCAAAGGCTTTGCTTGAGCCCATAGATGGCCTCGTCGAGCTTTAATATGTTAGTTTCCCCTGAGCAATGTACCCTATTGTTTGCTCAATATAAGCAACATCAATGTGATCTTTATGGAGGAAGGTGTTACTTGCATTCATTTGTAGCAATGGCCATTCTTGATTGCCGGCAAGAAACAAAAGAGTCCATAAGGTATTTTTTTTCTTTTTAAAAGAATCCATATGGTAATGGCTATGGCAATCATGTATGCCTTATATCTATCAATACAAGTTATCAAAATGAAATTTAATGGTCTAAACCCATTGACATAGGACCAATTTAATACCAAGAGGAGGAATAATTAGATCCCATGTATGTAACTTACTTCCAACAAAGATCAAGTAGTGCCTCTTGGTATGTCATGGGAATAAAACTGAGGATAAAAACAAGGCAAAACGTCAGAAGCTTAGAGGAAATATGTTCAGAGGATATATGAGACTAAATAAGGTTATCAATATATTGTCGTTTGCCTTTCTGAATGGTAATGAACATAAGGAAATCAGAGAACTCTCCATGAAATATATGCTCAACTAGCTCTGATAATGAAATGATGTTATTGGAGGACAATGTCTTCATGTATTCATGTGGAGGTTTAGATATAGGTATAAAGGCTTATGGAAGAAGGGATATTAGTGTAGAAGGTAGTTTAGAAGGTGTTGGAGAAAGTGTTGGAGAACACTTGTGAAAGTTAACATCTATTGAAGTATATATGTGTCTAGAAGTTAGGTTGATGTAGAACGAGAAGAAAAAAAAAAGGGGGACATTTGAGATTTGAATTTCTTGCTTTAATTAGGTCATAAGAACAATGATCTTTACTAGAATGAGAGAGAGTATCGCCAATATATACATTGAAGAGCCGGCAAAGATATTTTGTCACAAGTTTGAAGGAATGCACAAAATATACAACTAATTACTTTAGTGTAATAAGAAAAAGAGATTGCTTGGGATAGATTATAGAGAAAGGGATGACATCACTATGAATGATAGATAAGATACGATTGAGGTTGCATGCTGAAAAATTTGTCATTGCAGAATTGATGAGAAACAAATTCATTTAGAACATCAAGGTCCAAGTTATGTTTAGCAGATGACGCTGCATGAATAACCCCATTCTATATGATATGCATAAGAACATGAAGTTTGATGAATGATCCTTATAGGAGACACTTGTAGATCTTCTGAAAAACAGCGAGAACAGTGATTGGACTGCTGTCCACAACAGGAAAACACAGCAAAACTGCTGTTTACAGCAGTTTAACAGCAGTATTTCAAAGGAAATTTGAAAGAAAACTCAAAGCAAGATTTGTATTCCACTGGACGATGAATAAAATAGCAAGATATAATTGATCCTCAATTCGAGAGGAGGATCGATCTCTCCCAAATCTCTGGTAACGCCAAGAGCCCAAAGAAAACCTAAATCGAAGAGATCTCAAATTTCAGCCAAATTCAAGATACCTAAACCCTAGCAAAACAAACTATTTAATGCATACCCATCAAAAGGAATTCCCTAAACAATCCCTACATTCAAATTTCCCTCTTAACTCCCCCAAATTTCTTTCCTATTTGGCTCCCGCACGGTGTGCGGCTCGCTCGGCATCCCAGCGGGCAGAAGTTTTCCGCCCTGTTCGTGTCTGAGCCGGTCCCGCCTGGACCGGTTGGACCGGTCTATTGGACCGGTCTAACAATACTCCCCTCCCAAAAATCCACCTTGTCCTCAAGGTGGAGATATACGCGTGTTCCGGTGGAGGCGGCCATCCTTGAGGTGACTGAAAATCCTTACTGAATTGCTGAATTAAGGGTTGCACTGAAAGAGAAATTTCTCCCCCCTCCTTCCTGATCATATCCAGCTTGTGTAGTCCCACCAGATAATCTTCCCCACTTCTTGTATGTCCCTAACCATGGTCTTAAGTGATGTCCTGGCTTTGAATAGCTCTGCATCTCCCCTTATAACCATCTTTCTCCCATCCACCATTAATTCCATCGTGAGTGCTCCCCAATTGTCCTTGGTTTCCCCCAAGCTTTGCAACCACTTTATTCCCAGGATGACATCAGTGCTTCCTAACTCTAGTGGGAGAAAGTTCTCCCTTGAATCCCCTAGATGGTCAACTGATGCGGACATCAATACAAAGATTTGGCGCATCTATCACAGGCGGCGTCGTAAATCGACAGCCATTATTTAAATTTCAATTTATATATTATTTTCTGAATTTTAGCTCTTGTTTTATGTATTTTCTATTTTACCCCTAGGATAGTTTATGTGAGTGTTTTGTCCCAAGGGGCATTTTTGTAATTTTCTATTTTTTCTCATGTTATGGCCTATAAATAAGGGTCTTAAGCTATTGTAAGAGATGGTGAATTGATATGAAATTTTTTTATTTTCCACACTTGTGTTCTTCTTGTGAGAGAGCGTTAGTGAGATTCCTATGAGAGGAATCGAAGTTGTCACCAGCCGCAGGATGGGTCCGGGCTTGTGATTTGAAGTCCCTTGGAGAAGGGCAATCGTATCACCCACCAACCTTGGAGACGGCCGGGTTCGTGGTTTTATTCTTTTTTCGTTATCTTTTCATTTTCTCCTTGTCGACATCCCCATCCTCCAGCCAAGCCACCGGCCACCTCTTCACCATCCCGCCGGCCACCTTTTCACAACCCGTCGGCCACCTCACCCCCTCATTCTCCCTTGGCCATGCCTCTTTCCAATTTGGGTTGGCAAAATCAAGAGGGAAAATCCATGACAATTTGGGATTTCAAATTTCAAATTTGAAATCTTTTCTAATTGGTGTTCCTCCCATCAATTCCCCCAATTAAGGCATTTAATGGCATCTTAATTTGAAATCAATCTTCAAATTAATTTCCTCCCCATTTTCATTCAAATCCTGAAATTAATTTCAGAATTTGAATTAATCTCTCCCCTCTCTCCCAAGACCCGCTGGCCCCCTCTTTGGGCTCCCTCCTTTACTCCCCCATTCATGGCATTAATTTCTTTGATTTGAATTTTAAAATTCAAATCAATTCCCTCCTAATTTAATTAAAACTGAAATTAAAATTCAGATTTTGATTAAATTCCTAATTGATTCCCTCCTCTTTATTTCCTTCCATGTATGATTTCCATTCAAATCCCTAAATCAATTCCTCTTCAATCTTTCCTAAAAGTAAGTCTTTCTTGCCTGTAGAAATATTTCCAAGTCATAACAGCCGAATTTTATAGAGGGCCCATTATTAAATTCTTTCCTAAAAGCCTGACTTGGGAATTAATAAACAAACCCACCCCTCCTTCTCTCTCATGTGTATACCAGGCTTGAACCGGTGCTAGAGTTCTCTTCTCTAATTCCCTATTTTTCCCTCTACATCCCGTTGGCTACACCACTGGAATTTCCTAAAGGTTCCATTGCTTCTCTTTGGGAAGAGCTTGGATTTTAACTTGCTGCAGGCTGAAATTTCCCAAGGCCTCACCTTGGGTTGCCAATCCTCCAAACCCCCTTCCCATCCTGAAATCTTCCTAACGGGATGGCTGTCCAGAAGTTCTGAAAATTGGTAGACTGCTGTCCAACTGATTTCTGCACCTCCCCATCGGCTGGTCAGCCCCAAAACTCAATCCCCTTGCTGTCCAGACTTTTCTGGACATCATTGGATTGATGTCCAGGGATTTCCAATAAGAAGAGCTGCTGTTCTAGACTTCCAAAACCCCAAATCTTCTGAGAGATCATTCTCCCTAGTAAAGACCTACCCGTTCTACATCATCAACACCACTCCTCTACAGATTCCCTGGTCTTTCTCCACCTTTCCTGTACCCATCATCGCCTCATAACAACCGGTGTTCACCAATTTCACTCCCAGTTGGTTGACGAATTGAGTGGAATGAAATTGTGGGTAGCCCCACTATCAATTAGCACCACCACCTCACGGTCAGCTATCTCTCCTTTAAATTTCATAGTGTGACTCGGAGTGAATCCCACTACAGAGTTCAGAGAGACTTCTGCCACATCCAGGTGCAGCTTCTCCTCCTCTTCAGATCTACTTCCACCTCCCTCCTCGTCTTCCTCGATTTCACAGACAAGGAGAACCTGAAGAGTTCGGTCCTTGCACCTATGCCCAGACATGTACTTCTCATCACATCTGAAGCACAACCCCTTTGATGCGGACATCGGCCAGAAGATCTGGCGCATCTATCACAGGAGGCGTCGTAAATTGACGGCTCTAATTTAAGTTGTCATTTATGAATTATTTTCTGCATTTTAGTTTCTATTTTATGTTATTTCCTGTTTTACCCCTAGGTTAATTTATTTGAGTGTTGTAGCCCAAGGGGCAATTTTGTAATTTTTATTTTCTCATGTTGTGGCCTATATATATGGCCTTTAGCTATTGTAATAGGGGGGTTGATGAATATGAAAATTTGTGTTCCACATTTGTTCTTCTTGTGAGAGAGCGTTAGTGGGATTCCTATGAGAGGAATCGAAGTTGTCACCAGCCGCAGGATGGGTCCGGGCTCGTGATTTGAGATCCCTTGGAGAGGGAGAATCGTATCACCCACCAACCTTGGAGACGGCCGGGTTCGTGGTTTTATTCTTTTCGTTATCTTTTCATTTTCTCCTTGTCGACATCCCCATCTCCTCCTTCCACCACCACCGGCCCCTTCCTCCTTCCCATTGAACCGCTAGTTTTAACAACCCCTCCATCACCCCAACCGAGAACCCCCACCTTTGCTCCAATTATTAATTGCCTTTCGTAAATTGGAGGGATTAAGTTAACGAAGGATTTGAATTCAAAATTCAAATTTGAATTCAAATTTATTTATTGCTTAATTCATTCTTAATAATTAGGCATTTAATGATGTCATTAATTCTGAAATAAAATCTCAGAATTTTGAATTCAAAATCCCGCCGGCCTCCCTTAATCCTTCCCTTGTAATCAATTAGTTTCCAATTAGGGAAGAGCTCTTCATTAATGCAAATTTGAATTCCAAAATTTGAATTCGAATTAGCATTATTCACACCATTAATCTCTCCCACCATTTAAGCCAATCATCTTTAATTCTCAAATATGAATTCAAATTCAGATTTAAGACATTAATTCCCTCAAATCACTCTCCAAATTAAATCACCTCCACCTTGGCTTCACTCACATTTATTACCTTTTTTCCCCTTTTTTGCTCCAGCCGAAATATTCAAAGCTCAGGCTTTAATCACTTCCCCAAAGCTGAGAGGGGAATAAGGAAAATACCTGTACATTAATTGCTCCCCCATATTCCCGTCTCCCTCAAGTCTTCAGATTTTCTATTCTCACATTTATTTCCTTTTCTCCTAGTTGCTCCAGCGGTGATTTCCCAATATAATTTCCCAAACCTGTCACGTTCCAGAATTATTCAATTTGGAAACTGATTTACTTCTGCCCATTTTCATCCCCTCATTACCGCCCCCTCACCCCTTCTCTCTCATTACACAGCCGCCCCCTCTCCGTTATTAAATTGCTGTGAAACCCATCCGTAATAGCAGCTTATTTCCTTGGTTTCAAAATCCTGATTGCTGTGGCTGGCCAAATTTCCCTCAGCTTCCTGCTGTTGGCTGAAACTTTCAAAGTCTCCCCTTTGGGTTACTTCACTAGAAAGAAGCAGTGAATCCTCTCAGGTTTCTTTGGGAAACCAAAAACTAAAATTGTTCAAAAAAATTTTGGATCCTTCCGTTCTACATCACCCTTTGTCCTCTTATCCTGCATCTCCTTCTCTGTCAGCCTCTTGAAATTTTCCCCACTCCCTCCTACTAGCTTCTCCCTGGTGGTCTCATTGATGTTGCCTGATGCAGGCTGCTTGGGTGCTAGAAGAGTGGTCGTCGTCCCATAAGATCCCCCTGAATAGTTTCCTCGAGCCCCTCTTTCTGATTTCTTCTGATCTTCCACCAACTGCGCCAGCTCCATAGCCTGCCCTAGGTTCCTCGGCTCCAGCACCCTGACCGTTGTTCGTATTTTCGATTTAAGCCCCTTCATGAAGTTCCCTTCCAGGGCTGACTCTGAAATGTGATCCAATCTGCTAGCCAAGTACTCAAACCTGTCGCGGTAATCTGCCAGACTGCCACAGTACCCTCCTGAGTTAAGGCAAAGAATTGCTTATAGAAGTCTCCTCCCCCATCGGCTCGGAAACGCTCCAATAAGCAATCTTTAAACTCTCTCCAGCTTCGGATGGGCTCCCTCTTATCATGCCATTGGTACCATGCCAAGGCTTTTCCTTCCAAACACAATCCCGCCGCTGTCAGCTTCTCTTCCTCTATCAACTCGTTGACAGCAAAATAACGCTCCACCTTGTAGATCCAGCCATGGTCGTCTTCACCCTGAAAGACGGACATCTTCAGCTTCCTCACTCGTGGGTCTCCCCAGTTTCCCCTGACTCCTCCATAACCTCCCATTCCTCGAAGAGGAAGAGCTCCCCAAGTGTCCCGATCATCCCTCCGACGATTATACTCGAACCCCTCTTCATACTCTCCCCTTCTTCCTTCAAAATCATCACCTCGATGCTGAATTCCTTCAAATTCAGCACCTCGACGATGAAGTTCCTCCCTTCTTCATTCAAAATCAGCCCCTCGACGCTGAATTCTTTCGAATTCAGCACCTCGGCAATAAAATTCCTCCCTTCTTCCTTCAAAATCATCCCCTCGACGCCCTCGGCGATGGAATTCCTCTCTTCCCCCTTCACAATCAGCACCTCGACGCTGGATTCTCTCAAATTTAGCACGTGGGCGATGAAATTCTTCTCTTCTTCCGACAAAATCAGCCTCCCGTTTGTCGTGCCCCCTACTCATCTCTTATCTATAAAGCAGTTCTAGAGGGGGCATGTCGTTCTCCTCCTCCAGGATCTCCACCTCTGAATTCCTCCTCCCCCGCAACGGTTTCGGATTTCCTCCCATGCCATGGCCGTCTATGGTCTCTCTTACTTCCGATGTCGCTGGATTGGTCTTCATTTCAAGTAATTTCTTCATCATTTCTTCCAACACGGTGAACTTCCCCTCCAACCTTTCATTGTTGGAGGTGATTTGATTTTGGAAATTGAAAAATCTTCCCTCTAAATCGGATTTCAATTGTCCGATTTCGCCTTCCAAGACTTCTACCTTCTTCCCGGCCATCGTTATTCCCAAGAATCTCAAAAATCTTATTCCGGGAACGAAGAAACTGCTGAAATTTTCAGGATTTCAGCCGCCAACGGTCCCAAAAACGACGCTCTGATACCAATTTGATAGGAGACACTTGTAGATCTTCTGAAAAACAGCGAGAACAGTGATTGGACTGCTGTCCACAGCAGGAAAACACAGCAAAACTCTGTTTACAGCAGTTTAACAGCAGTATTTCAGAGGAAATTTGAAAGAAAACTCAAAGCAAGATTTGTTTTCCACTAAACGATGAATAAAATAGCAAGATACAATTGATCCTCAATTCGAGAGGAGGATCGATCTCTCCCAAATCTCTGGCAACGCCAAGAGCCCAAAGAAAACCTAAATATAAGAGATCTCAAATTTCAACCAAATTCAAGATACCCAAACCCTAGCAAAACAAACTATTTAATGCATACCCATCAAAAGAATTCCCTAAACAATCCCTACATTCAAATTTCCCTCCCCAAATTTCTTTCCTATTTGGCTCCCGCACGGTGTGCGGCTCGCTCGGCATCCCAGCGGGCGGAAGTTTTCCGCCCTGTTCGTGTCTAAGCCGGTCCCGCCTGGACCGGCTGGACCGGTCCTCTGGACCGGTCTAACAGATCCCATTCTTAGTAGAGAATGAGCTAAATACTAAGCATAAAATGTTACAGAGCCGTTATTTAGATTATGAATATATATCATCAATAAAAAAATTGTGAGCATATAAAGTATCTAGGAGGGATAAACTTTTGAAATAAAGATAGTATTTGTCCCAAACATGGGATAGTGAAAACCATCAACAAAAATTACAGGTGGTAAGGAAAATTTCCAAATTAGGGAGAACAATCGCCGATTACCTGCCATAAGTAAAAATGTTTTATAATCTCAAAAACAAGGCTTACTAGAAGAAAGATTTGCTATAAAACTATAGGAGCAATGAGCATGGGAGGCAAAACACACTTGTTTGAGAATGCTGAATTACTCAATCATAATCTTCTTGAGGAGTGGCATACCTTGAAAAGGTGGTGGGTGGAAGGGTCAACAACTATCATAGAGGAATCATTGTAATGTCCCAGAAGAATTATTCATTTATCTTTTAATAAACATCAATCAGAGCTATCTAATATCATCTGTCAGTAATAAACGACAAAAATAGATTTTATAATTCAAAACATTAATTTGCACATTTGTGTTCATTCTGAGATGAGTGATCTACTGGGAAGTTACACCAACAGGACAAAACATTGAGGCTCTTAGGCCAAAACAAACATTATCTCGATAGTTAAGAGTTTAGGTCGTTACAATCATAGACATTTTGGGTGGTTGAGGGATAATTGAATTTATCCGAATAATGTTTAGAATGATCAGTATGGTTGCAATGAGAGCATGGAGAAAATATATTTTGCCTATAACCATGCCATTATCAGCCTCGCCACACGACCATCATGATGGGCCTCATCACAAGGGAATACAAGTTTAGAAACTTTTTAAGTTTAAAAGCTTATTGATCCAAAGAACTTGTGAGAGAGTAGTCACAATATTACTATTGTTTGAAGTCAATAGAAAACTTTGGAAATAAGAAACTACTCTTTTTTTGCTAGATTATTAGACATATCAATGTCTACCTTCATTTCTTTCCCTCTGCTTTGTGCCTGAAAGCTTATTATCTTCAACAAACATGTTTTTAATTCAGATGTATCAAATGGTGCTTTATGGTTTTGTAACATTAATTGATTCCTTTATAATTTTTTTAAATGATATGAAAATGACCAAGGCTCCATGCCAACTTTTTTGCAGGTTCAACGGCAACTGCAACTAAGGATAGAAGCGCAAGGAAAGTATCTCAAGAAGATCATCGAAGAACAGCAGCGACTCAATGGTGGAGTACCCCAAATCTCAGCAGACCAATGTGCAGAAGATAAGACGGTTCCATCAAAGTCTTCCCTCAAAGATAAATCCAAAACCAATTTCTTGCATAGCCTTTCTTTTGAAGACTCCCATCATGAACCACACACACCAGAAACTGGCTCGCCTTTGACAAGCCCGAAGCATGAACTTCAGGTTAAGGGACAAATGAGTTAAAGCTTCTTATTCCAGGGCGTTAGATTGATAGTCTTTAGGAGTGTCCCAGCCAATAGTGTAGATGTTTTTAGGCTTATCAACTTTAGTCAGTCTCTGCTATTTGTTGGATAGGATATGTGCATCACAGTCATGACAATGTTTACTTCATCTGTAGCATATGTAGGTCGATTTCCTGAGAGGCTTTGATCCTCAAGAGGGTATATACTTGTTTAAGATAGTGTTTGTCAATTCATACAAAGCAAGAGGTGATTTGAAGATGCATCTTTTTTTATCTAGCTCTCTATTACGAAAAATTATTATCCGTGGTGTCCAGACGTATCTGGAGGTCAATTCGGATGCACCACGTCATTCAATATACAGTGCATTGGATAATGTGGCGCGTCCGGATTGACCTCCAGACGTGTTCGGGCACCGCACATAATAATCTCTCCGACGTTACCATTTCTTTATGTCCATGTAGTTATGATTTGCTACACTAATAGTTCAATTATGTGTCCTGTGTACAAGTACAGCCAGCCTAGAAGATTAGATGGACTGTCACTTTTTTTGGGTGTAATTAGGGCAGAGCCCGATTCTTTTGCTAAAACAAATAAATACCAGGGCCTAGGCCCAGTTACAGGTCAGGAAATAAACAGAGAATCAGGACATTGCTCGACAGAAAAACAAATGCTGCATGAAACATAAAAGCCCAAAGATAAGAAGGATCTAGAAAAGCCTGGACTCTCTAGACTCCAAACCTTCCCAAAATCATGAATGATCATGTGTAAGATATGCTACCCGGTTGCGTGGGCATGAGCCGGCCATCCAGGGTAAATTATTCTGTGTGGAGTGCGGACGGGTGAATTTGTGAGTATTTACTGTATAAATACACAATAAATATTTATAAAAAACACAGCAAATCAGCATTACTGAGTATTTTATGAGTATTTGGTGATTTGTTGTGTTTTTTGTGAATATTTACTGTGTATTTGAAAATATGCATTAAATATTTATAAAATACGCAACAATCAAGATGATTCTTCTCATTCGGATTTCACACAGAATAAATTATCCATCCAGGGGGATATGAAAATTTGAAAGAAGGCATCCTCCGGTTGCCAAGCAGATGCGAAGACCATCCAGGTGGTCGATGGTAATCAGGTGAGAGAATGCATCTGTCATCATTGTTCAACAAAAACGATCAGCCTGCAAGATAGGGTTAGAACAAAGCCTATGACAATCAGTCCAAAATCTTCTTGACCACATCATAATTCTTCCAGCTCTTAAGCCGGATGCTATATTGTAAAGCTAGCAGAGAATGAGCAGAGTTACTATATCTCCTGGAGTTCCCTTTCACCCCAAAGATGGTATAAAATATAACAGATAGATAATTTTTAAGCATTTGTAATTAAGTTCAGGCAATTCATCAATGTGATCCAAAGCTTGGATAAGATTTGGATGCAGCAAGAATGCAGTGAAGGCTGTGAGAATAGA